>OU343220.1:258177129-258199938 GCA_910596185.1 Chrysanthemum makinoi
CTTAATGAAAATCCTATTATAACTCCCCGGCTGCGGCGCCAAAAACTTGATGCGGGTTTTCTGACCATGTTTTAATATTTATAAAGTCTCGTTTACCTATGGTCCACCTTATGCACTCACGCAGCGGGTGGCCGATTAGCGTGTGTAGTGTAGTAATCGGTAAAAGCTGAGGAATTAGATCCCAAGAGCTTTGTGAGCGGATTCTAATTAAGTCTAAGTGTCACTGGTTTTAATTGTTTTAAGGTTTGAAATGATTAATAAACAAAGTAACAAGAAATGAAAGCAAATAAACTAGATTTGTGATCAATAGGGGTAAAGTGTGTTAACCTAGTTACTCATCCTATCATGTTATGTTCACGTCTAACTACTTCCAATTGATTCAAGTGGAGGTTTAAGTCGCTAGGACAATATTTGGTCAATTCATCCTAACTTATCAGCAAAGGCTTCCACCGGAGATCAAGCTACTACCCTTGAAATTCCAGTTGTTTTTAGTCCCCTAAGCCAAGTCATTAAGTACCTCTACATGCAAGATTCTTAACAATGAGTGCCCGGTATTTAGCATCTTAGACACTCATCCCTAACTTCTTAAGTTCATCCAAACGGTAGGTGATCATTTGGTCAGTTCGCACAAGCGAAGAAGGGTCGTCAATTGGTCAATTCTTACCCTTCCCACTCAGTCTACTTAGTTAGGGTCAGTTGGTCAATTCTCCTAAGCAACTAGACACTACCGCCATTCAAAAACTACCAGAAACTAGGGTAGCTACCAATGAACTATGCATGCATACACTAGAAACAATTATACGGAAGCATGTAAACGTAAACAAAAAAATTAAGGAATCATAACTAGGCTAGAACTAAAGATGCTTAGCCGATCATATTAAAAGAAACAAAAGATTCAATGTTTGACATAATGAAATACATGTATCTAAAGTAAAAGAAATGATAATCGCTAATGCTTATCGTTAGGGAGTGATTTCTCCTTGGAGATGGCTCCGTATGCTCTTCAAGATCTGCCTTTGGACCCCTAATCACGTTCTCTGCTTTTTAGTGTGGAGTGAATGATGTGAAATGCAGAAATTAGGGCTTGTATTTATAGGCGCGATCTAGTTACAGTGTAACTTGAGTTGAGAGTTACGTCGTAACCTATATAATTCCATAATAATGCTCTAAATAAAAGGCTGGTTACGTAGTAACACATGAAATGAGTTACGACGTATCTTCATGTGTTACTTTAGTATTGATTACGCCATAATCATTGGAAGGAGTTACGACATATCTGATGGCGGTGTAGAACATCCTTTGACCTAGTTGGTTACGGCGTAATCATAATTGGTAGTTACGTCATAATTAGCTGCTGAGTTGTTCTTCTGAGTCACTTGCTAGCTACAACGTAATGTAAGAGTGGAGTTACGCCGTAGCTTCTTCACAGTGGGCATACTATCATAAATCTCTTAAGAAAATCTCCAAATCTGCGTCTCTTTAGCTCCAATGCTCGTAATTTACCTAAAAGTGAAATATATAGGAAAACAAGAGTAAATCCATATAAATGATATAAAATACGAGCATTATCGGGGGAAATGGACACTTAATATTCAGAACTATTTGATATTATCAATCATACAACCTGATGAAGGCATGCATGTAGAAGCTTTATAGACCAATCATCCGATAATTGACTGGGAGATTTATAGTGTTAGATTTGAGAAAGCATGGAAGATCATCAGAGTTGGTGATATTGTGGAGATGTACAAGACATTTAGGATATGTGCAAATATTTTGATAGAGATGATCCGATAAGATTATAGGAACTGGTACAATGGTTAAATTATAAACTAGATCCCTCGATGAAAAGGAGCATGAGCTTTGGGTAGAAGCTGGAAAGATTGTTTGAGCTGATCCTTTTGACGTAGGACTTTGGAGTCAAGATTCTCGAGTTCGAAACTACTTGGATTATATATGGATGGTGAAGCTGGTGTACATCATGTTTATACAAAATACTTCATGATTGGTTTATGTTGGTGGAGAAGGCGTATCCACTTAGAATGAAGACAATGATAGCAATGTTATCTTCAAGATTGAAGACTGAAGAAGATAATGAAATGGCAAGAAATTTGGTGAACAAGATCTTCATTCCAGCTTAGACACCGCGGTAGGTGTTTGCAAATTCCCCAACATCATGAAGAACAAGACTTATTCTAGAAACTTGACCCGTAATTTGCAAGGAAATCACAAGTTTTGGGGAGGATTGTTGGGAATTTAGCAAAGACGGTTTGTACTGCAAAGGTTAAGTGTTAGTATTGTTAGACTTAACTGTTGGACTGCGAGAAAAATATACTAGCAGTACAAACTGCTAGTACAAATAGTTAGTATTGCTTATGTGATATTGTATAGTCGTTAGATAAATATAGAAAAGATTCTATAAGATGTATCTTGTATAGAAATTTATTGAAAACCAATTAGGACTCCTTAGCCTATAAAAGGAGGTCCTAGGTTAAATTAAGAGTACGTTATTCTAGAGTCGATCACTTCAAGGTTTTGTAACCCTAATACTTTTGAGTATTCGTAATAATATATTGAAGTGTTTTGTCAGAAACAAACTTTGTTAATTATTCTCTTTGTCATTAAACATTAGATTCTGCATAGTGTTTAAGCTTTGTTCAAAGACAGCTTGCTATACTTTGTTTGTGTTAGATGTATCTAGCTCAATCAATTAGATCAATTGCTCAACTGGGATCAACACCTACTTAAACTCTTTTGATTTGCTTATGTGCTAACTAGAATAGATAGATATGTGGTAGATATTGCCTTAGTCTAGGGTAGCATTCATGTTAGGATTTAGAAAATCCTGTGGTTAAAGAGTTTGTCACCTCAAGTATATGTATTCGTTAGAAAGCTCGTAGTCATAGTCATTTAGTGTTAATAAGTAGTTTGTTAAGTAACACCGTGGAGGACGGACGGGTCTTTACCCACTGTATGCCTGATCCACAGCCCGTAGGAGGCGTGTCTTGTATGAACCTATAAATACCCTTTGCCTAGCAAGGCAAAGGGTTGGAGCTTTCATAATTCATTTTCCTTTGTCTCACTATAGTTCCCAACTCTCTTCCACTTTCTTTCTCTAAACTCATTTCATACGCCCCATATATTGTTTGTTTGTGTGATTGTGAAAAACCAATATGTTACATTTGGTATCAAGAGCCATGGTTTGATCATCTAACTTTCATGTTCTTGGATTTCTAGTGGTTTTCATAAGGTTTTAGGGTTTGAATGAGTTTAGAGTAGTTTTCATCATTTGGATCATTTCTAGTGTTAAAGTTTGAATTTTGAGAGTACTTTTGTGTTTAAGAATCATTGTTATAAGTGTTTAGGTTTTGGTTTGGAAGGTTGAATCGTCGTGGTTGGACTGTTTTTAGATTGAAAACTTTAGTTTTTGAATGTTTCTATAAAGCGGTTTGTCCCTCTAATGGTATTTCTTTGAAGCGGTTTGATCCAAAGTTTATACGGTTTGTCTCTCGTATTCCGTTTTTTGAAGCGGTTTGTCTTATTTACTAAGCGGTTTGTCCTATTCTGTGAAGCGGTTTGTTAACTAAGATCTAATGATTTATTTCGAAACTTATTAAACTATAAAGCTTATCTCTTAGAATTCTCATTGTGTCGTTATGAGTGACATTGTTAGAGATATAGTGCATTCATGGAGTCTTGTCGGATCGATACCACACACACGATGATACCAAACGCTTGTAACTAAATAGTGAAACGAGACATTTTTGGAGATAAGAATTGGAATATATTCGGGGTAGATAATATTGAAATTAGAAAACATATTAAGAATTGGTTTATATTAATAGGTTGTGCCGAGTCGGTAATTCTTTGAGTGGTTGGCTGGCGGTTAGAATTAGCTGTTATCTGCATTGCTAGTGATTGTTTGTGCTTTGCTTGTTTGAGGTGAGTTTCATAGCCCCACTTTTATCTTCGTTTTTAACTAAATTGGGGTGAGAAATCATGCTACTCTTATTGGACCTGTTAGGAATTAGAAATTCCAGGTATTAAAGAGTCGGTCACCTCAAGTATATGTAATCGTTAGAAAGCTCGTAGTCATAGTACTTTTATGTTAAGTAGTATTTAGTTTAATAATACCGTGGAGGACGGACAGGCCTTTACCCTTGTATGCCGATCCACACCGTTTGTGGCGTTTTATTGTAAGACTATAAATACTCTCTACCTTCCAAGGTAGAGAGTTGGAGCTCATAATAAGAATTTTCATTCTCTCACTAAAGTTCCCTAAACCTCTAACTTTCTCTCTCTAGAATTCCACTTATTCGCCTACTTTGTGTTATGGTTTGATGTGTATGTGAAATCCAATATCCTACAATTGGTATCAAGAGCCATGGTTAGATCATATCTTACACATCTTTGGATTTCTAGTGGTTTTAGGTGGTTTTTGAGTTTGAAAAAAGTTTAGTGGTTTTTGCATCATTTGGTTGATTTCTTGTGTTAAAGCTTGGATTTTGTTAGTACTTTTGTGTTTAGAATCATCACAAGTGTTTAGGTTTTCATTTGGTAAGCTTGAATCATCTTGGTTGGGTTGTTTTTGGATTGAAAAGTGGTGTTTGTAAAGTTTTCTAGCTAGCTTACTTGACATCACGGATAGAAAACTTTCTTGCTAGCGACTTGCTTTACATTTTGGTAGCGAATTACAGTTTGTGGAGTTAGCGACTTAGGCCTAGCGACTTGCCTAGTGAGACAAGCCGACAAACAGTACAAGTAGTAGAATCTCCACTACGGGTAGCGACTTTGTGGAAGTTAGCGACTTGTACTTTTATATTGTTAAGCGACTTGGTGTTAAGAGTTGGTACCTAGCGAGTTGCTATTTAGCGACTTGAATATTTAGCAACTTGGTGCTTAGCGAATTCTTTGCCAAAATTTTGTTAGCGACTTGGATTGTAGCGAGTTGTTACATAACGACTTGGAACTTTAGCAACTTAGCACTTAGCGACTTGGTTCACAATTTTTCTAGCGACTTTGAGTGATTTCCTTTAAATCACGGTTTTCTCTTGATTGATGGAAATCCGTGAAGAATCTATTTCCGGTTTAATCATAGAGTTATAAAATCTCGTTTAACTTGTCATCATGTCTACCAACGGTCCTACAATCATCTCCTTACAATTCTTTTTAGAGGATGTTCAAGCAGAATTTGGTTCAAGACACTTTCGTCCACCCATGCTTGAGCCAGAACCGACTATGACTCTTGGGCTCAACGAATCGATAGTGTGTCTTGGAAAAAAAATGGGGTTAACATTCTCAAATCCATTGATGAAGGACCTTACCGAGTTGAAACTACTAGAGATATACTTGATACAGGTGAAGATGGAACTTTGATTTACGGAATGGACAGACCAAAGATGTATGATGAGCTTGACGATAAGGAGAAAAAGAGATTCGATGCAGATGATGAGTGTGTAAATACTCATCATTTTTGTACCATTTAAACTACAAAAACATCTGAAAACACTCAGAAATGCATCAAAATGATAAAAATATCACAAATAAGTGTTTTATGTGTTTTAAATGCAAAAATATCAAAATCTGGTGAAAAACGTATCAAGTTTGCATAATTGGCAGTTTTAGTCCCCCAAGTTTCAAAAGTTGTCAAAAACAGTCCCTGGTAAATCTAAATAAAGAAAAATATCATTTTAAGTCCTTAGGGATTCTTAAGTTGTCAAAATTGGTCCTTGAGATTTAAAATTACAAATTTACAAGTTTGGTCCCTGAACTTTCAAAAATGTCAAGTTTGGTCCCTGGAAAAATTTGAAATTGTCAAAACTAATCCTTGTACTATTGGAACTTGTCAATTTTGGTCCTTGTTACAACTTTGGTATATTGGCAAAGATGGTCCTTCAAGAATTGGAAAATTACACTTTGGTCCTTGTCATATTAACCTAAGCCTAGACTTGTCAAAACAGATTTGAACCCCTGCCAAACCTGTGACCCTTCCCTTTTTGGACCCTTTGGTCAAAACTAGTCAGCAACTACAAAAAACCCGGACCCCCTTTTTCCCTCTTCTTCTTCCAACTCACACCCCCACCCCACCAGTAACACCACCACTGCTTGCACCTCCACCTTACCCCTTCCAGCTCACCCTCTACTTTACTACCCACCCTCCACCACCTCGCCACTACTACCCCCACAATAAATGCCCTTCACACCCTTTTCCCCGAACCACCATTTTACCCACGGTTTTCACCAAGACCACCCTACTTAGCTTACCAGGTCCCACTAAACTTATCCAAACTCTCCCCCCTAACCCTCTGCAACACTCCATGATGCATTAATTAAAGCGAACTGCCATAAGTCTGTCTATTCAACTTTTGGTGCCAAAAGTGTTTTAAACGGTTGAGATCAATTGGACTAATTCAAAGGCTCAGATTGAAAGAGAGGACTTATGAGTGATCACCAAGGGTGCGAGACTATAAAGAGGAAGAAAAGACAGAAGAAAAAAGACACCTTGGCCTTAAGCCAATGTCATTTAGACTTAGTTTAATCATGTAGTGTAACCTTTATTGCTTTCTTTATTTACTGTCATTTACAAGTTTTATTAGTGTAATGGAACTCAAATTAGTGTAATGAAATATCATTTACAATTTTAATGCAAGTCATCTTTTACATTTCAAATTTTCAAGTTACCTTTAATTTTCATGTCATTTACTTTTTTGTTGGATTATTGTTGTTATTGGACTCTATTAGATCACATAAGCTCTTGACAAAGCTTGTTTAAGCTTTTAGAAACCTTTAATCAGTTGTAGTCTTTAAAACCAAAAATCATAAAAATAGAGAAAAATACAATGGAAAATCAAAAATCAATGTTCTTGGTGATCTTAGCTTGGAGCATGGTTCATATTGGATTGCCATGGTATTAGAGTCCTATGGAGGACAATAGGTTATGGTTTTGATCCTTGGTTCCAAAGTCTCAGTTCATTCACCTTGTAAGTCCACTTTTTACAATTTTTGCTTTTCATGGCTTAAGTTATCTATAAACTGTCTTAATTTTCTTCTTTTCATGTTTAATTGTTGTTAGTTAATGATATTATAGCTTAATATAAGTTTGTTATGTTTTGGAATTTGATTTGGCTTGAAATTCCATTTAGAACATCATAAGCTCAATTTTTGAGAATCCTAGGTATACCTTTGTGTGACTACTTATGTATACTGAAAAAGTTCTAATTTAACCAATGAAACCTCTCGATTTGATAAAATCAGTTTATACAATGATATGGATTGAATAGCTAAATTTAGTTCTATTTAAGGTGTGTTTGGCAATACTGATTCAAGAGTGCTTAACTGATTCTAAAGTTGTTATTCTTGGTTGATATTTGATACATAGAGTTCCTTAGGTCGGACAAACCATAAGTCTATTATGTATTCAAGCAAAAGTCAAAAATTCACTTCTTTGATCCTCATTTGAACACTGTGATGATTTTCAATGCCATACTCACCAAATCTGTTTTTAAGTTGTTTATACTTGTTTATTTCATGTTCTCTTAGCTTAATATGTCTTATTTAGTTGTTAAATTTAGATCAAAGTTGATCAAAGTCAACTTTGATCATAAACTCAGAAAGTCAAATTTGTCAATACCTGTTTTTTGAATAAAATCTAGAATTTTATTGTGTGCTCATTATTGAGATTTAGCTTATAACCTTCTAGGATATTTAAATATAGATGCTCTTCTTAATTAGAAAAATAATATCTTACTTTTAATCGCTTTTTAAACTGCTTATTTCCTTGTTTCTTTTGTACACCTTGTCTGTAACCATGCCCATATTGTACGGGTTTAGGTGTCAAGTTCACAAGCTTGCAAAAGCTTGTGAAGTTGGCCCTAGCTTGTGAATTTGGCTTATTTGTGTAGCCTTTTGTCTAGTTGTAATGTTTATGCTTATTTGTCCCTTATTTGCTTATTTAGGTAGCTTAATCATTCCAACCTTTTTGTCCCACCAAACTCTTTCCAGGCAACAGGTGGAAGTGGAGTTGTTTTCCCAAGCCTATGGAAAGTTCCCCACTAAGCTTGAGCTTGTGAATTATGGCTTCTTGTGAGGCTATCTATTCATACTCAATGTCTCAGTGTTGGTTGAGCTCTCATGAGCTTATTTGATAAGTCTTTTAGAGCTTGTTGTTTGCCCACTCACAACAGTTCAATTTATTGAACTTGCACCATTACCTTCAGCTCTTATAAGCTCATTTATGATCATAAGCTTGAGTGGTTTAGCTTTTTGTGAAGCTCATCCACCCAACTTAATGATCCTGTGCTTAAATCCTACCTTGCGACCTATTAAAGGGCTGCAAGCAGCTTTTTGTTTGTCCCATTTTACTCAGCATTCATTGCTTGAGTCAAAACAGTCGAAATGATGCCTACTTCATAAAGCTTACCAAAAGCTCATCTGTGATCTTCATAGGTTGAGTTTTGCTTGCTTTTGGAAAGCCAACCAGCCCATCTTGCTACTTCAAGTCTTATTTTGGCGTATCAAGCTTATATTCTCAAACTTAATTGGCCATTTCAAATAGTTGCAAGGGGTGTTTGGATCTGTGTATACTGTAAAAGCTTATGAGCTTATTACAAGCTTATGAGTGATTGTCAGTGTACATGCTTGTGCATACTTGTTCATATAACTTATATACATATTATTTTTCATTTACTTTTCAGTGTGGAGCTTATTACAGGCTTTAGAGGCCTCAATTCCATCCAAGTTAAGCCAAAAGCTTAACTGTCTTAACCATAAGCTCACACTATTTCTGTCCAATTTTCTTGTTTATATTGGCCCATTGGACTTGTATATATCTTATTTTGCCTTTTGTTTCATCTGTATAGCTTATTTCAAGCTTATTCCAAGCTTGAGTTCCAACAGTCAAGCCAAAAGCTTAGCCCACTGGACTCATAAGCTCATAATTTGCTTATTTCTAAGTTTGTAGCTTTTTGTCTTCATTAAACATGTATAATGTCAGTATATATTTAGTTCCAGAAATAGAAAAGCCAAAAAGAATCATTTTTAAGCTAATTGATAGCTTTTCCTTAGAAGCTTATTTGCTTATTAGCTTATTTTCATTAAGCACATATAGTTGTTATATTTTTCCTAGCTTCTTTTATTTATTTTAGAATTTTGTAAAAGTTTCAGATTTTTCTTTATTCATTTAATATTTTTAATAAATCTATGATAGTTTTTAGTAATTAATAATAGTAAATAATTAATAATAAATAAATAAAAAGCATAAAAATATCTTTTCAGTTTTAAAATTAGTTTTCTAATATTTTAGATTTTTCTAAATTTAAATTTCATTTTTCTAGGTTAATTTTGTATTTTCTTATATTTCAGTGCATTTTAAATACTTAATAAATAGTTTTTAATTAATAATAATTAAATAAATAGTTTTAAAATAATTTTCTTTTTCTAATAATTTTCTTTTATTATTAGGATTGTAAAAATTTCATTTTCATATTTGTAGGCCTTTTATTTCTTTAAACTCACGTTTTATTTTGTACGTTTACGTAATTTTATTTAAACGTACGGTTTAGGTTTTAAACGTTCATCATTTTAAAAATAGTGATAGCGTTTATTTAATATATTTTATCTTTTATTTCCTTTAATTTGCATTTAAGTCGCTAAAACATGTAAATCCCTACTATAGTTATATTCGATTTGTTTTTATACGTTTACGTTTAATTTAGGTTTAACGTACGTTTATATATCTTTCACGTTTTTAGGTTTCCGATTGTACGTTTTAATGACGCGTAAATTTTGCTGCAGAGCTATTACTATTCACATTCCTAGTGTTAGTCAATCAGATTCTCGATTTCCTATACTAATATTATTTTCAACAATTCACAAGTCATTGTACCAGAACGTCCGCGCCTCACCAGGACATAAACGATCCAAGGATATTTTAATCCTTGGTAAACTCCCATTAACTTCCGTGCCGCCTTTTATCATCTCTGTTACGGTTGACCGTTCACAAGCGGTTGATAAGTGTGACGGAGAAATAAAGGAAGGTAGTTCGGGAGGAATCAAATTTTGGCCGTTGCCAGGAGGCTGTACGTACGTATTATGACTTGTATTTTGTATTTTGTTGAAATACCTATCCTTATTTGTATATTATACTTTATCATTCAACTTAAGTACATGCGGGGCATATTTATTACTGATTAATCATTCACAAGTGATTAGCTAGCGTGTAAACCGACACAAGCCCTGGGAGTAGTGATTACTTATACTGTATCATATTTCTTTTCAATAAACAATATAAAATAAAAAAACATTTTTCCTTTGCACACAACTTGCCCAGTTTGATGAGTCCCTCGGTTACAACATTTGGTTGTTGGTTTACAGATTCTTTGAGCTTGTCACCTTGAGACCAATTCCTCTCGAGGGGCGGTTGTAAGGAATTTTCTTTCTTTTGTACATATATATATAAAAGATAAAAATACAAAAATATTTTCCCTTTCTTTTTATAAAATCAAAAAGATTCTTCTCGCTTTTCTGACGGGTTTCTTTCTAAGATTCTTAGACTCATCTTAGTGATGATTATTCATAATTCTGTGAGTGGCAATCCCACTCCAATTTCTCACCAAATCTTTGAGTGGCTATCCCATTCACCTTCCCATGAACAATTTAATTCGAGGTCAAGTCAAGCTAGTGACTTGGTTATCAAAAACAAGCCATACAATATGGGTTTTCACCCATATTTCTGTCTTTTTCCCCTTTCTACCACCTAAGTGTGGGGGTGTGCCCCACATGTTATATATATTTTGAAAAAAAAAAAATTGTAAATACTGGAAAAATAAAATAATAGTTGTATTATCCCACTTAGCTTTGAATATTGAGGACAATATTCATAATAAGTGTCAGGGGAATTCACAGCAAATTTGATCACTTATATACCTTTGTATGCCCTTTTCCCACAAAATGACCAAAATTTAAAAATTTTTCATTTGGTATTAGTGTTTTGCACTAAATACAACAAATGGTAATCAATCCACCATGTCTAACACACATAAGGATTGGCTAATCCAGGAGCAAACGGCTCTTGGTAAAGATATATCAAATCCGTTTATGGCTTGCAATTTGCCTAAATTTGTATGGTACCTCAACTCGCATACATATCCTAATGTTAATGAGTTGGCAGCCCGCAAGGTTATGGCTTGTGGTAAAGGCAGTTGAAAAACCATAATTGGTAATCAACTCACCAAAGATAATATTGATAATTTATCTAAGAGTTGGCTAGTCCAGAAGCAAACGGCTTCCGGTAAAGACAAATCAAAACCGTTGAAAGCTGGTGATTTGCTCAAAATCATTTGGTTATCGGTGTACCAAGGTTCTTACTTGAACTGAAACATTTGGCTACTCCAGAAGTAATGGCTTTTGGTAAAGAGATGAAATCCATTAAAGATCTAAATCATTGCTAGGGACTAGCAATATCTTAGTGTGGGAGATTGATGAGTGTGTAAATACTCATCATTTTTGTACCATTTAAACTGCAAAAACATCTGAAAACACTCAGAAATGCATCAAAATGATAAAAATATCACAAATAAGTGTTTTATGTGTTTTAAATGCAAAAATATCAAAATCTGGTGAAAAACGTATCAAGTTTGCATAATTGGCAGTTTTAGTCCCCCAAGTTTCAAAAGTTGTCAAAAACAGTCCCTGGTAAATCTAAATAAAGAAAAATATCATTTTAAGTCCTTAGGGATTCTTAAGTTGTCAAAATTGGTCCTTGAGATTTAAAATTACAAATTTACAAGTTTGGTCCCTAAACTTTCAAAAATGTCAAGTTTGGTCCCTGGAAAAATTTGAAATTGTCAAAACTAATCCTTGTACTATTGGAACTTGTCAATTTTGGTCCTTGTTACAACTTTGGTATATTGGCAAAGATGGTCCTTCAAGAATTGGAAAATTACACTTTGGTCCTTGTCATATTAACCTAAGCCTAGACTTGTCAAAAGATTTGAACCCTGCCAAACCTGTGACCCTTCCCTTTTTGGACCCTTTGGTCAAAACTAGTCAAACAGCTACAAAACCCGGACCCCCTTTTTCCCTCTTCTTCTTCCACTGACTCACACCCCACCTGTAACACCACCACTGCACCTCCACCTTACCCCTTCCACTCACCCTCTACTTTACTACCCACTCCCTCCACCACCTCTCGCCACTACTACCCCCCACAATAAATGCCCTTCACACCCTTTTTCCCCAAACCACTATTTTTACCCACGGTTTTCACCAAGACCACCCTACTTAGCTTACCAGTCCACTAAACTTATCCAAACTCTCCCCCCTAACCCTCTGCAAACACTCCATGATGCATTAATTAAAGCGAACGCCATAAGCTGTCTATTCAACTTTTGGCGCCAAAAGTGTTTTAAACGGTTGAGATCAATTGGACTAATTCAAAGGCTCAGATTGAAAGAGAGGACTTTTGAGTGATCACCAAAGGTGCTGAGACTATAAAAGAGGAAGAAAAGCGAAGAAAAAAGACACCTTGGCCTTAAGCCAATGTCATTTAGACTTAGTTTAATCATGTAGTGTAACCTTTATTGCTTTCTTTATTTCATCATTTACAAGTTTTATTAGTGTAATGGAACTCAAATTAGTGTAATGAAATATCATTTACAGTTTTAATGCAAGTCATCTTTTACATTTCAAATTTTCAAGTTACCTTTAATTTTCATGTCATTTACTTTTTTGTTGGATTATTGTTGTTATTGGACTCTATTAGATCACATAAGCTCTTGACAAAGCTTGTTTAAGCTTTTAGAAACCTTTAATCAGTTGTAGTCTTTAAAACCAAAAATCATAAAAAATAGAGAAAAATACAATGGAAAATCAAAAATCAATGTTCTTGGTGATCTTAGCTTGGAGCATGGTTCATATTGGATTGCCATGGTATTAGAGTCCTATGGAGGACAATAGGTTATGGTTTTGATCCTTGGTTCCAAAGTCTCAGTTCATTCACCTTGTAAGTCCACTTTTTACAATTTTTGCTTTTTATGGCTTAAGTTATCTATCTGTCTTAATTTCTTCTTTTCTGTGTTTAATTGTTGTTAGTTAATGATATTATAGCTTAATATAAGTTTGTTATGTTTTGGAATTTGATTTGGCTTGAAATTCCATTTCAGCTGTCATAAGCTCAATTTTTGAGAATCCTAGGTATACCTTTGTGTGACTACTTATGTATACTGAAAAAGTTCTAATTTAACCAATGAAAACCTCTGGATTTGATAAAATCAGTTTATACAATGATATGGATTGAATAGCTAAATTTAGTTCTATTTAAGGTGTGTTTGGCAATACTGATTCAAGAGTGCTTAACTGATTCTAAAGTTGTTATTCTTGGTTGATATTTGATACATAGAGTTCCTTAGGGTCAGACAAACCATAAGTCTATTATGTATTCAAGCAAAAGTCAAAAATTCACTTCTTTGATCCTCATTTGAACACTGTGATGATTTTCAATGCCATACTCACCAAATCTGTTTTTAAGTTGTTTATACTTGTTTATTTCATGTTCTCTTAGCTTAATATGTCTTATTTAGTTGTTAAATTCAGATCAAAGTTGATCAAAGTCAACTTTGATCATAAACTCAGAAAGTCAAATTTGTCAATACCTGTTTTTTGAATAAAATCTAGAATTTTATTGTGTGCTCATTATTGAGATTTAGCTTATAACCTTCTAGGATATTTAAATATAGATGCTCTTCTTAATTAGAAAAATAATATCTTACTTTTAATCAGCTTTTAAACTGCTTATTTCCTTGTTTCTTTTGTACACCTTATTGTAACCATGCACATTACTGTGCACAGTTTAGGTGTCAAGTTCACAAGCTTGCAAAAGCTTGTGAAGTTGGCCCTAGCTTGTGAATTTGGCTTATTTGTGTAGCCTTTGTGGTCTAGTTGTAATGTTTATGCTTATTTGTCCCTTATTTGCTTATTTAGGTAGCTTAATCATTCCAACCTTTTTGTCCCACCAAACTCTTTCCCATCTTTGAAGCAAACAGTGGAAGTGGAGTTGTTTTCCCAAGCCTATGGAAAGTTCCCCACTAAGCTTGAGCTTGTGAATTCTGGCTTCTTGTGAGGCTATCTATTCATACTCAATGTCTCAGTGTTGGTTGAACTCTCATGAGCTTATTTGATAAGTCTTTTAGAGCTTGTTGTTTGCCCACTCACAGCATGATTCAATTTATTGAACTTGCACCATTACCTTCAGCTCTTATAAGCTCATTTATGATCATAAGCTTGAGTGGTTTAGCTTTTTGTGAAGCTCATCCACCCAACTTAATGATCCTGTGCTTAAATCCTACCTTGCAGCCTATTAAATAGGGCTGCAAGCAACTTTTTGTTTGTCCCATTTTCTTTCAGCATTCACTTTGAGTCAAAGCAGTGAAATGATGCCTACTTCATAAGCTTACCAAAATCTCATCTGTGATCTTCATAGGTTGAGTTTTGCTTTTTGAAAGCCAACCAGCCCATCTTGCTACTTCAAGTCTTATTTTGGCCTATCAAGCTTATATTCTCAGCTTAATTGGCCATTTCAAATAGTTGCAAGGGGTGTTTGGATCTGCAGTATATCTTGTAAAAGCTTATGAGCTTATTACAAGCTTATGAGTGATTGTCAGTGTACATGCTTGTGCATACTTGTTCATATAACTTATATACATATTATTTTTCATTTACTTTTCAGTGTGGAGCTTATTCTGGGGCTTTAGAGGCCTCAATTCCATCCAAGTTAAGCCAAAAGCTTAACTGTCTTAACCATAAGCTCACACTATTTCTGTCCAATTTTCTTGTTTATATTGGCCCATTGGACTTGTATATATCTTATTTTGCCTTTTGTTTCATCTGTATAGCTTATTTCAAGCTTATTATAAGCTTGAGTTCCAACTGATCAAGCCAAAAGCTTAACTGTTGGACTCATAAGCTCATAATTTGCTTATTTCTAAGTTTGTAGCTTTTTGTCTTCATTAAACATGTATAATGTCAGTATATATTTAGTTCCAGAAATAGAAAAGCCAAAAAGAATCATTTTTAAGCTAATTGATAGCTTTTCCTTAGAAGCTTATTTGCTTATTAGCTTATTTTCATTAAGCACATATAGTTTTTATATTTTTCCTAGCTTCTTTTATTTATTTTAGAATTTTGTAAAAGTTTCAGATTTTTCTTTATTCATTTAATATTTTTAATAAATCTATGATAGTTTTTAGTAATTAATAATAGTAAATAATTAATAATAAATAAATAAAAAGCATAAAAATATCTTTTCAGTTTTAAAATTAGTTTTCTAATATTTTAGATTTTTTTAAATTTAAATTTCATTTTCTAGGTTAATTTTGTATTTTCTTATATTTTAGTGCATTTTAAATACTTAATAAATAGTTTTAATTAATAATAATTAAATAAATAGTTTTAAAAATAATTTTCTTTTTCTAATAATTTTCTTTTATTATTAGGATTGTAAAAATTTCATTTTCATATTTGTAGGCCTTTTATTTCTTTAAACTCACGTTTTATTTTGTACGTTTACGTAATTTTATTTAAACGTACGTTTTAGGTTTTAAACGTTCATCATTTTAAAAATAGTGATAGCGTTTATTTAATATATTTTATCTTTTATTTCCTTTAATTTGCATTTAAGTCGCTAAAACATGTAAATCCCTACTATAGTTATATTCGATTTGTTTTTATACGTTTACGTTTAATTTAGGTTAAGCGTACGTTTATATATCTTTCACGTTTTTAGGTTTTGGTTATGCGTTTTAATGACGTAGCTGTGAGAGCTATTACTATTCACATTCC
Organism: Chrysanthemum makinoi; assembly: GCA_910596185.1. Lineage (NCBI taxonomy): Eukaryota > Viridiplantae > Streptophyta > Magnoliopsida > Asterales > Asteraceae > Chrysanthemum > Chrysanthemum makinoi. The sequence continues at coordinate 258,192,964 of OU343220.1, forward strand.
TAGTGTTAGTCAATGATTCACGATTTCCTATACTAATATTATTTTCAACAATTCACAAGTCATTGTACAGGCGTCCGCCTCACGGGACATAAGCGATCCAAGGATATTTTAATCCTTGGTAAACTCATTCTCTTCGGGCATGGCCCTTTTATCATCTATTACGGTTGACCGTTCACAAGCGGTTGATAAGTGTGACGGAGAAATAAAAGAAGGTAGTTCGGAGGAATCAAATTTGGCGTTCGCATTTGTACTCGTATATGACTTGTATTTTGTATTTTGTTGAAATACCTATCCTTGTTTGTATATTAAACTTTATCATTCAACTTAGGGACATGGGGCATATTTATTACTGATTAATCATTCACAAGTGATTAGCTAGCGTGGTAAACGACACAAGCACTGGAGAGGTAGTGATACTTATCTTTGTATCATATTTCTTTTCAATAAACAATATAAAATACAAAAAAACATTTTTCCTTTGCACACAACTTGATTTGATGAGTCCCTCGGTTACAACATTTGGTTGTTGGTACATTTCTACGATTCTTGACTCTGTCGGACCGAATTCCCTTCGGGGCGGTTGTAAGGAATTTTCTTTCTTTTGTACATATATATATAAAAGATAAAAATACAAAAATATTTTCCCTTTCTTTTTATAAGTAAAAAATCATAAAGATTCTTCTCGCTTTTTCTGAGTTTCTTTCTAAGATTCTTAGACTCATCTTAGTGATGATTATTCATAATTCTGTGAGTGGCAATCCCACTCCAATTTCTCACCAAAATCTTTGAGTGGCTATCCCTCCACTTCCCCATGAACAATTTAATTCGGGGTCAAGTCAAGCTAGTGACTTGGTTATCAAAAACAAGCCATACAATATGAGTTTTCACCCATATTTCATCTTTTTCCCTTTCTACCACTAAGTGTGGGGGTGTGCCCCACATGTTATATATATTTGAAAAAAAAATTGTAAATCTGAGAAAAATAAAATAATAGTTGTATTATCCCACTTAGCTTTGAATATTGAGGACAATATTCATAATAAGTCAATGGGAATTCGAATTTGATCACTTATATACCTTTGTATGCCCTTTTCCCCAAAAATGACCAAAATTTAAAAATTTTCATTTGGTATTAGTGTTTTGCACTAAATACAACAAATGGTAATCAGTCCACCATGTCTAACACACATATGGATTGGCTAATCCAGAACAAAGCGGCTCTTGGTAAAGATATATCAAATCCGTTTATGGCTTGCAATTTGCCTAAATTTGTATGGTACCTCAACTCGCCATATCTAATAGCGAATGAGTTGGCTAGCCCATAAAGGTTATGGCTTGTGGTAAAGGCGGTTGAAAAACATAATTGGTAATCAGCTCACCAAAGATAATATTGATAATTTATCTAAGAGTTGGCCTAGTCGAAGCAAGCGGCTTACGGTAAGACAAATCAAAACCGTTGAAAATTTGGTGATTTGCTCAAAATCATTTGGTTATCGTTAAGGTTCTTACTTGATGAAACATTTGGCTACTCCAGAAGTAATGGCTTTTGGTAAAGAGATGAAATCCATTAAAAGATCTAAATCATTGCTAGGGACTAGCAATATCTTAGTGTGGGGGATTGATGAGTGTGTAAATACTCATCATTTTTGTACCATTTAAAGCTGCAAAACATCCGAAAACACTTTCAGAAATGCATCAAAATGATAAAAATATCACAAATAAGTGTTTTATGTGTTTTAGAAGCAAAAATATCAAAATCGGTGAAAAAGCATATCAAGTTTGCATAATTGGCGGTTTTAGTCCCCAAGTTTCAAAATTGTCAAAAACAGTCCACGGTAAATCTAAATAAAGAAAAATATCATTTTAAGTCCTTAGGGATTCTTAAGTTGTCAAAATTGGTCCTTGAGATTTAAAATTACAAATTTACAAGTTTGGTCCCTAAACTTTCAAAAATGTCAAGTTTGGTCCCTGGAAAAATTTGAAATTGTCAAAACTAATCCTTGTACTATTGGAACTTGTCAATTTTGGTCCTTGTTACAACTTTGGTATATTGGCAAAGATGGTCCTTCAAGAATTGGAAAATTACACTTTGGTCCTTGTCATATTAACCTAAGCCTAGACTTGTCAAAGCAGTTTGAACCCACTGCAAACCGTGACCCTTCCTTTTGGACCCTTTGGTCAAAACTAGTCAAACTGACTAAAACCCGGACCCTTTTTCCTCTTCTTATTTCCCGACTCGCTTTACACTGTAACACCACCTTGCACCTCCACTTTACCCCTTCCATTTCGCCCTCTACTTTACTACCCACTCCTCCACCACCTCTACGCCTACTACCCCCGCAATAAATGCCTTCACACCCTTTTCCCCAAACCACCATTTTACCCGGTTTTCACCAGACCACCCTACTAGCTTACCGGTCCACTAAACTTATCCAAACTCTCCCCACAACCCTGCGCAACACTCCATGATGCATTAATTAGCGAGCGCATAAGTGTCTATTCAACTTTTGGCGCCAAAACTGTTTTAAACGGTTGAGATCAATTGGACTAATTCAAAGGCTCGGATTGAAGAGAGGACTTTTGAGTGATCACCAAAGTCTTTGAGACTATAAAAGAGGAAGAAAAGACAGAAGAAAAAAGACACCTTGGCCTTAAGCCAATGTCATTTAGACTTAGTTTAATCATGTAGTGTAACCTTTATTGCTTTCTTTATTTACTGTCATTTACAAGTTTTATTAGTGTAATGGAACTCAAATTAGTGTAATGAAATATCATTTACAATTTTAATGCAAGTCATCTTTTACATTTCAAATTTTCAAGTTACCTTTAATTTTCATGTCATTTACTGTTTTGTTGGATTATTGTTGTTTATTGGACTCATTAGATCACATAAGCTCTTGACAAAGCTTGTTTAAGCTTTTAGAAACCTTTAATCAGTTGTAGTCTTTAAAACCAAAAATCATAAAAAATAGAGAAAAATACAATGGAAAATCAAAAATCAATGTTCTTGGTGATCTTAGCTTGGAGCATGGTTCATACTGGATTGCCATGGTATTAGAGTCCTATGGAGGACAATAGGTTATGGTTTTGATCCTTGGTTCCAAAGTCTCAGTTCATTCACCTTGTAAGTCCACTTTTTACAATTTTTGCTTTTTATAGCTTAAGTTATCTATCATCTTAATTTCTTCTTTTCTGTGTTTAATTGTTGTTAGTTAATGATATTATAGCTTAATATAAGTTTGTTATGTTTTGGAATTTGATTTGGCTTGAAATTCCATTTGTTCATCATAAGCTCAATTTTTGAGAATCCTAGGTATACCTTTGTGTGACTACTTGTATCTTGAAAAAGTTCTAATTTAACCAATGAAAACCTCTGGATTTGATAAAATCAGTTTATACAATGATATGGATTGAATAGCTAAATTTAGTTCTATTTAAGGTGTGTTTGGCAATACTGATTCAAGAGTGCTTAACTGATTCTAAAGTTGTTATTCTTGGTTGATATTTGATACATAGAGTTCCTTAGGGTCAGACAAACCATAAGTCTATTATGTATTAAGCAAAGTCAAAAATTCACTTCTTTGATCCTCATTTGAACACTGTGATGATTTTCAATGCCATACTCACCAAATCTGTTTTTAAGTTGTTTATACTTGTTTATTTCATGTTCTCTTAGCTTAATATGTCTTATTTAGTTGTTAAATTCAGATCAAAGTTGATCAAAGTCAACTTTGATCATAAACTTCAATCAAATTTGTCGATACCTTTTTGAATAAAATCTAGAATTTTATTGTGTGCTCATTATTGAGATTTAGCTTATAACCTTCTAGGATATTTAAATATAGATGCTCTTCTTAATTAGAAAAATAATATCTTACTTTTAATCAGCTTTTAAACTGCTTATTTCCTTGTTTCTTTTGTACACCTTATGCGTAACCATGCCACATTGCCTGAGTTTAGGTGTCAAGTTCACAAGCTTGCAAAAGCTTGTGAAGTTAACCCTAGCTTGTAATTTGGCTTATTTGTGTAGCCTTTGTGGTCTAGTTGTAATGTTTATGCTTATTTGTCCCTTATTTGCTTATTTAGGTAGCTTAATCATTCCAACCTTTTTGTCCCACCAAACTCTTTCCCTTTGAAACAAGCAGTGGAAGTGGAGTTGTTTTCCCAAGCCTATGGAAAGTTCCCCACTAAGCTTGAGCTTGTGAATTATGGCTTCTTGTGAGGCTATCTATTCATACTCAATGTCGGTGTTGGTTGAGCTCTCATGAGCTTATTTGATAAGTCTTTTAGAGCTTGTTGTTTGCCCACTCACTGAGTTCAATTTATTGAACTTGCACCATTACCTTCAACTCTTATAAGCTCATTTATGATCATAAGCTTGAGTGGTTTAGCTTTTTGTGAAGCTCATCCACCCAACTTAATGATCATGTGCTTAAATCCTACCTTCAGACTATTAAATAGGGAACATGCACGGCTTTGTTTGTCCATTTTACTTTCGGCATTCCTGAGTCAAAGCAGATGAAATGATGCCTACTTCATAAGCTTACCAAAAGCTCATCTGTGATCTTCATAGGTTGAGTTTTGGCTTTTTGGAAAGCCAACCAGCCCATCTTGCTACTTCAAGTCTTATTTTGGCCTATCAAGCATATTCTCAGCAATTGGCCATTTCAAATAGTTGCAAGGGGTGTTTGGATCTGTGTATCTTGTAAAGCTTATGAGCTTATTACAAGCTTATGAGTGATTGTCGATGTAATGCTTGTGCATACTTGTTCATATAACTTATATACATATTATTTTTTCATTTACTTTTCGATTGTGGAGCTTATTACAGGCTTTAGAGGCCTCAATTCCATCCAAGTTAAGCCAAAAGCTTAACTGTCTTAACCATAAGCTCACACTATTTACGTCCAATTTTCTTGTTTATATTGGCCCATTGGACTTGTATATATCTTATTTTGCCTTTTGTTTCATCTGTATAGCTTATTTCAAGCTTTTTCTAAGCTTGAGTTCCAAGATCAAGCCAAAGCTTAACTGTTGGACTCATAAGCTCATAATTTGCTTATTTCTAAGTTTGTAGCTTTTTTGTCTTCATTAAACATATATAATGGGTATATATTTAGTTCCAGAAATAGAAAAGCCAAAAGAATCATTTTAAGCTAATTGATAGCTTTTCCTTAGAAGCTTATTTGCTTATTAGCTTATTTTCATTAAGCACATATAGTTTTTATATTTTTCCTAGCTTCTTTTATTTATTTTAGAATTTTTGTAAAAAGTTTCAGATTTTTCTTTATTCATTTAATATTTTTATAAATCTATGATAGTTTTAGTAATTAATAATAGTAAATAATTAATAATAAATAAATAAAAAGCATAAAAATATCTTTTCAGTTTTAAAATTAGTTTTCTAATATTTTAGATTTTTCTAAATTTAAATTTCATTTTTCTAGGTTAATTTTGTATTTTCTTATATTTAGAGTGCATTTTAAATACTTAATAAATAGTTTTTAATTAATAATAATTAAATAAATAGTTTTAAAAATAATTTTCTTTTTCTAATAATTTTCTTTTATTGTTAGGATTGTAAAATTTCATTTTTCATATTTGTAGGCCTTTTATTTTCTTTAAACTCGTTTATTTTTGTATGCGTTCACGTAATTTTATTTAAGCGTCACGTTTTAGGTTTTTAAGCGTTTCATCATTTTAAAAAATAGTATTAGCGTTTATTTAATATATTTTATCTTTTATTTCCTTTAATTTGCATTTTAAAATTAAGCTAAAACATGTAAATCCTACTATAGTTATATTGATTTGTTTTTTATCGTTTCACGTTTAATTTAGGTTAAACGTACGTTTATATATCTTTCACGTTTTTAGATTTCTGATTGTACGTTTTTAATGACGTAGCTGTGACAGAGCTATTACTATTCACATTCCTATTGTTAGTCAATCAGATTCCTGATTTCCTATACTAATATTATTTTCAACAATTCACAAGTCATTGTTCTAGAACGTCACGCCTCACCAGGACATAAACGATCCAAGGATATTTTAATCCTTGGTAAACTCCCATTAACTTCCGGGCTGTCGCCCTTTTATCATCTGTTACGGTTGACCGTTCACAAGCGGTTGATAAGTGTGACGGAGAAATAAAAGAAGGTAGTTCGGGAGGAATCAGCAGATATCCGAGCTTCCAACATTATACTGCAAGGTCTACCAAAGGACATCTACAAGCTTATCATTCACAACACCGAGGCAGCACAAGCGTATGGGATCTGTCAAAGATGCTTTCTTTCCTGGTTCTGAGCTAACCTGTTGAAGACCGAGAATCACAGTTTAATGATGAATGAGCACTTCAAGATGAAACCAATGAAAGTGTCTATGAGTACTAGTGAGATTTCATATCTGGTGAATGACATGAGGAACACAGAATGACTATGCCAAACATTCCATTGAGACTCAAAATTTGTAAACAACATGAATCCCGAATGGCACAAATTTGTTACTTCTGTAAAGCTCACTAAAGGATTGAGAATACTAACCTTGAGCACTCTATGCCTTCCTTCTTCATAATGAGAGACATGCCATGTTTGAAAACAGATTCTTAACAATTCAAAGCAAATGCCATGATAACAAGCTCATCAAATGATTCAACTGCCTTCTACTCAAACATTGGGATACCACTAAAAGCTTCACAGTTTAAACCCATGGTGAATGGAACTTACAAACTCATTCCCGATCCAATGTTCAAACAAGCTAATGCTGATGCACACGTGGGTAACTTTCATTAATCAACCTGGCTCTCCTGATTAGTCAAAACATGAATTCTCTACCACAAACCAACACAACCTCATAACAGCTTCTAACCCACACATCAGCTCCTTTGTCAGGATGGGAAAATTGGTTGTCCACCAGTTCAGGAAAGACAGTATGATCAGGAGAGGAGGCTGGTAGAGGTTATGTTGGTATCGATCGAGG
>OU343220.1:258200038-258288447 GCA_910596185.1 Chrysanthemum makinoi
TCTAAAACCAAACACTACTTAAGCATTTGCATATTTCTATTAATAGTAATACAACATTTGACATCATGTATTACATCATGGAGATCAGGAGGATTCCATTAGATATTTTGTGAAGATTTGTACTCTTCATATCTTACAAAATCTTACTTAGATAGAGTTGACTTTAGGCAAGATTTGATATCTTGACTGTCAGACTGGCGGTACCATTTTGGTACACGGACGGAACCCTTTTAAGGGGTCCGCGGTCCGTGGACGCTCTGTCCAATTGGCTATAAATAGCTATGCCAAGCCAAGTAGTTTCTCATCCCTTTCTAACATACTCTCATACATATCTTCTCTCTAACCCTTCTAACTCAGTTTCATATCATATTAGTGATCTCTTTTGTAGCAAAGAAGATCAAGTCATATTCAAGCTTCAACGAGAAGTTGGAAGTCTTGTTTGTTTAGTGTTGTATGATCTAGTGTTGATTCATACTTCATTTTTGTATCAAACCATCATAATCTTGTGAGTGTGAGTGGTTAGTATTTTAGTCCTCAAAATACATTGTGTGTGGGAGTAGTTGTACCCTTGGAAAGAACTCGACATCTAGCTTAGTGTCGGAAAATAGTGTAAGCGAAGTGTAAAGGTTTTCTCCGCCGGTGAAAGGAGCTTGTTGACTAGTGAAGTTAAACTCTCGAGTGTGAGACTCGGGGAGTGGAGTAGGGCAAGGAAAAAGAGTCCTTGTAGGCCGAACCACTATAAACAACTTGTTGTGGTTTGATCATTTCTTTCCTTATTTACTCATTACATATTGCTTGCATATTTCATTAACATACTTAAGATCAATATCAATTGATCTTTCAATAAGTTTCAAAACAAAGTTTTTAATCGGTAAACTATTCAACCCCCCTTCTAGTTTTCTACAATTGGTACAAGAGCCTCGTTGCTCAAGAATTTCTAAAATAACTTGTATTTTATAAACTTGAAACGATCCATGGATTCTGAAAACTTTAAAGAAGGGCAATCTATGCAAAGACCACCACTCTTTGAAACCAATGGATTTATCTATGGGAAAAACCGTTTTGAAACATATGTAAAATCAAAAGATATAGATCTTTGGTTTATTATTGTTAAAGGAGATTTTAGTTCTACAACAAAGGATATTTCAGTTGATGAACAAAAGAAATTAGTTGCTAAAAATAATGAAGCTAAAATGATGCTTTATAATGCTTTACCTAGAAAAGAATATGAAAGAATTTTTATGTGTGAAACCGCCAAAGATATTTGGGAATCTTTAATTGTTACACATCAAGGTAATTCACAAGTCAAGGATAACAAAAATTGATCTTCTTGTTCAACAATATGAACAATTTGTTATCCCTGAAGATGAAACCATTGATTTTGGCTTTGCTCGTTTTAACACTATCATTACATCACTTAAAGCACTTGATGAATCTTTTCGTAGTAAGAACTTTGTAGGAAATTTCTTAGATCACTTCATCCCAAATGGAGAGCTAAAGTGACCGCTATTGAAGAATCAAAAGATCTCTCAATAATGTCACTAGACGAACTAATTGGCAACCTCAAAGTTCACGAAATGGTAATGGAGAAAGATTCGGAGATCATCAAAGGAAGAAAGGAGAAGATCAAATCCGTTGCTCTTAGAGCAAAGGCGGAATCAAGCGATGATGGTGAATCTTGTTCCGATAGTGAAGATGAGGAGTATGCAATGGCCGTTAGAGATTTCAAGAAGTTCTTTAGAAGAAGAGGAAAGTTTGTAAGACAACCTCGAGAAGAAAAAAAGCCATTCCGAAAAGATCGGGATGATAAAAAGACTAAAGGTGAAAGAAAGTGTTTTAGATGTGGTGATGCAAGTCATCTCATAGGAGAATGTCCAAAGCCACCTAAAAGCAAAACTCAACGAGCTTTTGTAAGTGGTGCTTGGAGTGATAGTGAAGACAATGAAGAATCAAGCAAGGAAGAGATCGCTCTAATGGCACATGAGTCAAATGAGGTACTTTCCGACTCTTCTTATTCTTCTATAGATGATGACACCTTGCAAAAACAATATAATCAATTGTGTGAGCTAAGTCTAAAAATCATAACTAAAAATAAATTCTAAAAACCAAAAAGGGAGTTTTGGAAAATGAGGTATATGAGTTAAAAGAAAAAGCAAAACGAATTGAAAAAGGAAAAGCAAATGACGATGATTGTAAATCATGTCAAGAGCTTAATCTTGAAATAGAAAAAATAAAGCTCACACAAGAAGTTTTAATAGAAAATAATTCTAAGTTTAAAAGGTTTAACAAAAACATCGCTCTTGCCGATGAAATAGTTAAAATTCATAAAACACCAGGAGACATGAATGGGCTAGGTTTTAATGAAGTATTAATTCCAAAGAGTCAAAAACAAACGGCGAAAAAGACGAACATTTGTCAAAAAACTGGCAGTACAGCACGGACTAGACGGAACCAAAATAAGGGTTCCGTCCGTTGTGCAAAATGGTACCGCGGGTACTTCAGCAGAACAGAATGTTCGCAATACGGACCGTCTGAATTTGTTAAAGTAACAAAGAAAACCAATGATAATGTTAAACTAAAACCAGCAGTATATCAGGAGTAGGACTTGTTTAAAATGAATTTAGATCAAAAACTACTCAACAACGATATAAAACTTCTTTTGCCAAACGCCCCTTTCCTAAGAGCAACCACAACGTTCAACCTAACTACCAACACAACGGTTGGAATCAAAACTTTCCTAGACCATATCAAACTCCAGATTACATGTCATGGAACCCTTACCCATCATTTCCATACATGAATCAAATAAATGGTATGTTTAACCCAAACGGACCCATGAGATATTGGGGACCAAATGTTTGAGTTATTTGCTTCCTAGGTATGCTTGAAAGTTGGATTGGAACCTGATGAATGGATAAAAGATAGTGGATGCTCACGACATATGACGGGCAACAAAAGTCTCTTCTCATCATACCAAGAGTATGACGGAGGTAATGTCACCTTTGGTAGCAATCTCAAAAGCAAAATCATTGGCAAAGGTACGATTGCTCATAACTCTCTAACTATTGAAAATGTTGCTCATGTGGATAGGTTAGGATTTAATCTACTTAGTATTAGCCAACTATGTGATAAAAAGTATAAAGTACTATTCGATGAAAATGGTAGTAAAATACTAAAAGATGGCATCACCATAGCTAAAGGAGTTAGGAAAAATAACATATACGTCATGAAAATAGATAAAACATATAATGACAAACTTTGCCTAACAACATTAGACGATAGCTCATCTCTTTGGCATAGACGCTTAGGTCACGCTAATATGAGACTTATACAAAACCTATCTTCAAAAGAGTTGGTTAAGAATTTACCAAAACTAAAATATGACCAACACTTTTGCGACGCTTGCAAAATTGGTAAACAAACACATAGTAGTCACAAATCTAAAAATATGGTGTCCACATCTAAGTGTCTAGAATTATTACATATGGACTTGTTTGAACCATCCGCTATAAGAAGCTATGGAGGCAACTTATACACTTTGGTCATAGTAGATGATTATTCAAGGTTTACTTGGACATTATTTTTGAAAACTAAAATGAAGCTTTTGATAAATTTGAAATACTTAGCAAGAAAATTCAAAATCTTCTAGGTGTCAAAATTGTGTCGATCCGAACGGATCATGGTCGTGAATTTGACAACGAAACTCAATTTGGAAACTTTTGTGATACAAATGGTATAACACATAACTTTTCGGCTCCACGAACACCTCAATCAAATGGAGTAGTAGAACGTAAAAATAGAACAATTCAAGAAATGAGTAGAACAATGCTTAATGAACAAAACATTCCTCAAAAGTTTTGGTGTAACGCCGTTGACACTTCTACATATATTTTAAATAGAGTCCTAATACGTCCTTTCTTAAACAAAACACCATATGAACTTTATAAAGGTAAAAAGCCAACATTAGGATATTTTAAAGTCTTTGGTTGTAAATGTTTTATTCTTAATACTAAGGATTATCTCACCAAGTTTGACCCAAAGTCTTATGAAGGTGTATTTCTTGGTTACTCTCAAACTAGTAAAGCTTACATTGTCCTAAATAAAGAAACAATGATAGTCGAGGAATCGTTGAACATAACATTTGACGAAAGTCCACCTCCCTCTAAGACATCACCTTTGGTAGATGATGACTTAGTTGAAAGTCAAATAATTGAAAGTCAAATTAATAATAACAAGGAAGATGAACCATTAAATAAGGAAATTGTCAATATAAAAGAATCTAAAAGTCATCCATTAGAAAAGGTCATAGGAAAACTTAATCAAAGAACCTTAAGATCACAAGCTCAAAATCAAAGTAATCATTTTTGTTTTGTATCCACCATTGAACCAAAAACCATAAATGAAGCAATAAAAGATGAATCATGGGTAATTGCCATGCAAGAAGAATTAAACCAATTCGTTAGAAATGATGTTTGGAAACTAGTTCCAAAACCCAAAGATCAAACTATAATTGGAACAAAATGGGTCTTTCGAAACAAAATGGACGAAAATGGTGTAGTATCTAGAAACAAAGCTAGGCTTGTTGCACAAGGTTATAATCAACAAGAAGGAATTGACTATGATGAAACTTATGCACCGGTAGCTAGACTTGAATCTATTAGAATATTACTTGCTTATGCATGTGCTTATGATTTTAAATTATTTCAAATGGATGTTAAAAGTGCTTTCCTTAATGGGTTTATTAACGAAGAAGTGTATGTTGCTCAACCTCCCGGTTTTACCGACTTTGAGAAACCACATCATGTCTTCAAACTCAAGAAAGCATTATATGGCCTTAAACAAGCACCTAAAGCTTGGTACGACCGTCTTAAGACTTTTCTTATTGATAACAAATATACTATGGGATTAGTAGATAATACTCTTTTACTAAGAAAAAGAAATCGCAAATTATTATTGTTCAAATATACGTTGATGACATTATATTCGGATCAACTTGTCAAGAGCTATGTAATGATTTCTCTAAAATCATGCATGACGAGTTTGAAATGAGTATGATGGGTGAGTTAAACTTCTTTCTAGGACTTCAAATCAAACAACTAGATGATGGTATTTTCTTTAACCAATCTAAATATATAAAAGACATGCTTAAGAAATTTGGTCTTGAAGATTCCAAACCAACTAAAACACCCATGTCCTCGGACACTAAACTCACCAAGGACGAAAAAGGTGAACCCGTAGATAACACTAAATATAGAGGAATGATTGGTAGCCTACTCTATCTTACGGCTAGTAGACCCGACATTATGTTTAGTGTTTGTCTATGTGCTCGCTTTCAAGAAAACCCAAAGGCATCACACTTAGAAGCATTAAAAAGGATTTTTAGATATATTAAGGGAACAACGTGTTTAGGATTATGGTATCCCAAAGGAACGGGTATAGAAACCATAGTGTATGCCGACTCGGATCATGCCGGTGATTATGTCGATAGAAAAAGTACAAGTGGTATTTGCACTTTTGTTGGACATTGTCTCACCTCATGGTTTGCAAAGAAGCAAACGGCTTTAGCCATCTCACTACTGAAGCGAATACGTCTCAGCTGGAAAAGCATGTCAACAAGCTCTTTGGATGAAGCAAGCTCTCGTAGATTACGGAATTCATCTCAACGACATTGTGATACTTTGCGACAACAAAGGAGCCATCGATCTCAGCAAGAATCCCGTTCAACATGCTCGTACAAAGCACATTGAAATCCGTCATCACTTTCTTCGCGACAATGTTCAAAAAGGAAACATTTCAATCGAGAAGGTATCCTCCGAAGACAACATTGCCGACATATTTACTAAACCTCTTAAACGAGAACCTTTTAATCTTCTTAGACTTGGTTTAGGATTAATGGAACCAAACATGTAGGATAAACATAGCCTAAAACATTAGAATAGTCAAACCAAAACAATTTTGTCTTGTATCTGCTACTGTAGCCACGGTACCAAACGACAACACGGACGGAACCAAAAATTTGGTGCCGTCTGGTCCGTGGTGTCTACAGAAGCAAAACAGCTTTATACATAACATCTTCTTCCTCACAACCCACTTTACCAAAACGTGTAAAACTTAAACCAAGCTCATTATTGTCATCCTCCCACTCACTAATCACTGAAGATAACATCATTGTAAGTATCCTAACTACATTTCATCTCTTAAGTCTGAGTCTAGGATTCTTATTTATGCACAAAACTATCACAAATCATTACATGGGGTTCTATGTATGCTTTTATACCAAATATGAATTCAATTGGCAAATTGCATAACTAGTCATTCAAATTAGGTACTACATTATCATATTGCATAAACAAATCATGTTTCCCACTAATTGATAGATAATAAATATAAGGCCTTATTCAAACAACCAAACACCCCATGTCAAAAGTTTTGAAAAGCTTCTCACTTGTAGGAAAACATTTTTCATTGCTAATACAAATAGAAACGTTAAATTTTCATCACTTACATGCTCTTGAATACTAAAGGTATTGCATAACTAATATGCACTCCCGGGTATATTCAAATGTAGCCACATTGAATTAGGAGCATTTGGGTTATCTCATGGTATTTGCCAAACACTCCACTAAAACCATTTTGTGCATAAAATGAGTCGAGATAACCGCAACTCCAAATTGTTTTCATATAGGCACACACTAGAATCAAAAACGTTAAAATTTATCTTAATTTTTTTTTGTTAATTCTTGTCCTTAGGAATAACCATGGTAGCCGCAAGATTCTATGATCACAAAGACACTCTTAACTACATTCCCAAACACCACAAAACCAAAGGACTCACCAAGGAACAAGTAGAAATATTTAGGGGTCTAGAATCTAGGTATTTCCACGAGGGTAGAACCATTCACCCATCCTTCCTTGAGCATACCAATCTTCGTGAAGAACTAGCCGCCATTCAATTCGATTGTCTTCTTGACATTGATGAACCAATTTGTCCTAGGTTCATGTTAGAATTCTATGCTAGTGTGACCGGTTTTAGTGATGAAGATGATGATGAATTTTGTCTTAGCTTTAGAATCAACCAAAATGACTACACCATCACCTTAAGTGAATTTGCTAGAGTACTAGGAATTCCCAACCGAGGAACTTGTGTCTACACGGATAAGTGGTCACTCACCGCCCTTGATGCAATCAATGACCGCTCTCTTCCCTACATAACCCGTTTGGCCGATAAGGATGTCATCCGTGAACACCTTTTTAACCCAAAAACGGACACCACCCGAGTAACCCGAAAGGGAAAAGAGGTAGACCGAGATCCATATGGAATGGAGCTCAATGAACTTAAGCACGAATTTAAGAAATGGGAGGAGTTACTTAGAGCAAACGTCATTAGCACCATAGGGAATAGGGATCACATAAACGCTTGTCTTTGCCACATGCTCTACAACTTGTCCACCCGACAACCATTCAACTTAGCCTACTACATAGCTAGAAGAATGATTGATATTCCAACTCAAGGATCCGTTGCTCTTCCATACGGGATGCTTCTCACCCGTCTCTATAGAAACTTCGCTCCAATTCCACCAACCCCAAAAGGAATGCATCTTCACTATGAACTCATCCCTCACATCTTTGTACCTTTGAGTGATGCTCGAGTTGCTAAGACTAAAGGCAAGAGAGCTAAACCTCCAACTCCTTCATCATCATCATCAAATAGCTCCGAGGATGGTCTTCCAAGCTCTCATCTTCCACCTCAAGAGTATTACGCATCTCTTACCGAGATTGAGAATGAATCAGCAGAATTCAAGCAAACTAAGGGAATGTTCAAGTGCCTTGGTAGGATGATGAACAAGATTTACAAGATTATCGTTAATCTTTGATACTATTTAGTTGTTTTTATTATGTAGGATGATAATATAACTTGAAACAATGGTGTATGCTAACAATCTCATGCAGGGGGATAGCACTAGTATGCTATCAAATTTTACCCATTTTCACTATATTGTGAAAATCAATAAGCCTTGCTCAAAATTTATGCTCTACTATGTTTACATATGTGGTATTTACTTTTCCTAACTAGAAATGTTTAGTATAACAGCTTTTAAGAAAAATTTCAGGTTTCGGAAATTTGACCGACACCTAAAAACGAACTATGTCCATATTTCAGCACTCCACGGATCAGACGGCACCCTAATTTTGGTACCGTCCTTTATGTAGTTTGGTACCGCCATACATGCCGGACCAGACGGCACCCTATTTAGGGTACCGTCCGTGTATGATTTTGGTGCCGTGGATCCTCCAGGTAATTTTCTGAATTTCGACTCTTTCGTGATTCCAAATTATCTTCCATCACTTATAAATCAATCTTAACTAGTTTATACTGTTATTAGAACTAGTATAATTCACTAAGGTATATAAGAAATCCATTTCCCACCAAAATTCAAAAATTTGAAAAATCCACCCAAGGAGCCCTTTGCATAAAGGAAGGAACCAAATTTTTGGTACCTTCAAATCCGTGGGTAATCTGAATATTAGGAAATTCCACTCACTAGAACACATTTATTGCATATCTTTTCTTCTTCACTCCATCTTCTTTGTATGGATTGACTTGGGTGATATGACTAGCATTCAACCCACTTCCAAATCATTAGGAACCTCATCTCTTCAATGGTTCAACATCAAATCAAACCATTTCTCAACAATTTCTTATCTCTATAAATTGAAAGGCTTTACCATGATCATCCTCACACCTTCTTCATTCTCACTACTATCTAGCAAATCAAAACCCAAGTTAAAAATGACTAAATCATCACCAAAACCTTGCAAGAAAACCGCTAGAATGAGCGTAAGGCCTTGTTGTTTTGTTCATCTTAGCTCATCATCCGAATCTTCACCACTCACAATCTCATCTCCCATTAGAGATGATACACATCTTACCTTAGCTACACCCACTTCATCACACATTGTGATCACCACTCCACCACCAACAAAAACACCTACTTCACCTCCACCGGCACCCATCCAAACATCCAAAACCCCCTCACCACCTTCACCAAGGTCTCCCACTCTCACTCCCATGGAGTTATTTTCAACTCCACCAACATCACCAAATCCTTTCCTAGAGGACTTGGAAGACTTGCCTCCTAGGCCAAGTCATCCACCACCATTGCCATCCTTTGGCACCATTGAGCAAATCGCTCATGAATCACCTCGGTCATCCATTGACCCAAACGCCCCATTAGGGCCAAGACCTCTCCTTTCCCACCCCATTCACAAGGACATTCATGGTCCTTTATACGGGGATCATCCACTTCCATCATCAATGTCCCCTCATATTGAGGACATTCCGGAGAGCATGTGGGATGACAATCCCACTAGAGAGGAGATTCAAGCCGAACTCCACAACCTCCACCAATTCAAAGGCATGGTGGATTCTCACTTAAGTGAGACAATGCAAATGCAAAGTGCTTTGCTTGCATCCATCATGACCACTCCAAACATCCCCAACACCACCAACACATCCACCATTCCACCACCACAACCTCCCCAAACTTTCTACCCTCCAAGGCATGGTTGCTCAACTTGTGAGCAAACGGGTCAAACCGTGGAACGGACCCGGATTATGGTCCATGACTTCCACGAAGAAATGAGGTTCATCCTCAACCACATTCTTGAGCGTCTCAACGCTCTTTCCCATCCACCATCACTTTAGGATGGTTTTTAGAATAGTCTTTTATTTTTTTAGGATAATTTTCATTTTCTTGTACTAAAAACACATCATTGTGTTCTCTTTTCATGATCTTGATTCATGAAAAATTTTAACTAATGAATGTTGTTTATCATATTGATGGTGTCATTACATAGTGCTTGGAAATGCTTGTGAATGATCATTATTACTAACATTTTTTTTGTAGCTTTATTTTCACAATCCATGTATCTTCCCATAAAAGCACCCAATTTAGGGGGAGCTTTGAACAAGGGGGAGATAATAGCTCGGGCTCATTACATTCCGCATAGCCTCTTCTTTTTGTTGAGACAAAAAGGGGGAGAAAATATAGAACTTGGAAATTATTCTTATTTGACTTTTCTGAAAAAGTCAAACTGCATACAATTGACTTTCTAAAAGTCAAACAGGAACCCTCATTGATAATACTTGACTTTTCTTAAAAAAGTCAAACTGCATACTTTGACTTTCTGAAAAAGTCAACATCATGCATCAACTAGTGAATTCTTTGACTTTCATAAAAAGTCAAATTTCATACACTTGCATTATCATTTTCTTTTCAAGTTCTAAAACTAATATTTTTATAACTCTTGTACAAACTTTGTTTCTTTTATAAAAATAAAATTTATATTTTGTCCTCAACAAAAAGGGGGAGATTGTTAATACAAATATCGTCATTAAACGTTATTTATATTTTTGATCTTTGCCTAAGTTTTGTTAACGACAAAAGTAAATTTAATTTATAAAAGCTTAAAGCTTGTCAAGTTTATTAGATATTAAAACAAGCTTTCTCAAACAATATATTCATCATTCAAGCATTTACATTTATGATTAGTAACATCTTGATATGACTCTAATCATTATGTATGATAGTAGTTTGTAGAATGTGTTAGGTTCTTAAAACCAAACACTACTTAAGCATTTGCATATTTCTATTAATAGTAATACAACATTTGACATCATGTATTACATCATGGAAATCATTGGAAGATTCCATTAGATATTTTGTGAAGATTTGTACTCTTCATATCTTGCACAATCTTACTTAGATAGAGTTGACTTTAGGCAAGATTTGATATCTTGACTGTCAGACTGGCGGTACCATTTTGGTACACGGGCGGAACCCTTTTAAGGGGTCCGCGGTCCGTGGACGCTCCTGTCCAATTTGGCTATAAATAGCAATGCCAAGCCAAGTAGTTTCTCATCCCTTTCTAACATACTCTCATACATATCTTCTCTCTAACCTTTCTAATTCAGTTTCATATCATATTAGTGATCTCTTTTGTAGCAAAGAAGATCAAGTCATATTCAAGCTTCAACGAGAAGTTGGAAGTCTTGTTTGTTTAGTGTTGTATGATCTAGTGTTGATCCATACTTCATTGTTGTATCAAACCATCATAATCTTGTGAGTGTGAGTGGTTAGTATTTTAGTCCTCAAAATACATTGTGTGTGGGAGTAGTTGTACCCTTGGAAAGAACTCGACATCTAGCTTAGTGTCGGAAATAGTGTAAGCGAAGTGTAAAGGTTTTCTCCGCCGGTGAAAGGAGCTTGTTGACTAGTGAAGTTAAACTCTCGAGTGTGAGACTCGGGGAGTGGAGTAGGGCAAGGAAAAAGAGTCCTTGTAGGCCGAACCACTATAAACAACTTGTTGTGGTTTGATCATTTCTTTCCTTATTTACTCATTACATATTGCTTGCATATTTCATTAACATACTTAAGATCAATATCAATTGATCTTTCAATAAGTTTCAAAACAAAGTTTTTAATCAGTAAACTATTCAACCCCCCTTCTAGTTTTCTACACAATTCAAGTTATAAATCACAAAACTCAATGAATCATTCCATTCACACCTCGTTGGGACACGACCCGGGAAATCACTTCCCGGTATCACTTTTATCACATTCGTGAGCTTTGGCACGTTAACCCTTTTCCTAAAAGGTTGATTTGTCGAATTTCACGATATATTGATATTGTGTTTACTTCACCACACTCGCAAACAACGAAATCAGTTATGCAATCATGGAATGATGTAAAATACATTTTCATTTTGATTAAAATGTTCTACAAAGTAAACTTGTAGTTTGAATGTTGTAGCTAATTAAATGATGTTATTTAAGAAAGACTTGTCACTATATATACAAAGAACTTAACTAGATTTATGATTTGCTAAAATAAAGTTTATAATTGTCGTTAAAAAAATATAGCAAAGATCGTAAAAATATAAATAACGTTTGTTGGATGATATTTGTATTAACAGTTCCAACAACCTCAGGAAACTACAGATCAGACGGAACCAATTTTAGAGGTTTGTCCATTGACCAAAAAGGGCCCGTGGGTTCCTCAGGAGAACAAAAATATTGCAAATCGGCTCGTACTGAGTTTGTTAGTGTTACAAAGAAATCTAAAGTTTTAACAAATCAAACTAAACATAAACCAACGGTTACAATAGGATTATGACTCGCTAAAAATGAGTTTAAATTTAAAACTACTCAATAGAGGGCTAAACACCTATTCCCAAACTATTATAATCCTTTGTTTGTTTATCAATATGTGTATTGTACTTGTTTATACATCATTGTTTGTACCAAATTATCATAATCATTTGTAGTGATCGGTTAGTATTTTAGTCCTCATAATACGTAGTGTGACGGGAGTGGTTGTACCCTTGTAAAGAACTCGATATCTAGCTTTGTGTCGGAAATATTGTGCAAGAGACGTGTAAAGGTTTTTCTCCACCGGTTAAAGGAGCTTGTTGACTAGTCAAGGATACTCTTGAGTTGGATACTCAGGGAGTGGAGTAGTGCAAGGAAAAAGAGTCCTTGTGGACCAAACCACTATAAATCCTCGTGTTGTGGTTTGATCGTTTCTATCCTTCTTGCATTTTACTTACTGTTACATTTTGTTAGTATACATCTAGGATACACGGAAACGCCGTGGGGATGCCGTATCACGTACCCAAAACGTTTCGAAAGCGGGAAACGCCAGGAAACACATGAAAAACGTCCCTCGGAAAAGTGGAAAAGTTTCTTCAATTGGGGTACGCCGATCCTTATCTAGGAAACGTTTGTGGAAACGTTTCTGGCCCCAAAATTCACGTTTCCTATGATGCAAAGCAGGTTTTGTTTTGTTAAAATGGTGAAGAAGGCATGGTGGTTGGCTGGTTGTAAACACTGTTGGTGAAGAACACAACATGGAGAAGAAGAAGCTGAAGAACATGACATAAAGGAAGAGAGAGAATGTGTCTCTAGGGACTAGGAAGAAAATAATTATAATTATAGGGGCAATTTGATATATCCCCTCATTTTAAATGGAAATTTCATATATACCCAAACATGCATTAAAAATATTGTACATTATCCATTCAATACGAGTATATATGAAATTAATCATGAAAGTAGGATGATATATAAAATTAATCCATAATTATAATTCTAATGTCACGCAATGTTCGGTTTTTGACTTTTCATACTTTGGTTTCTTTTCTATTTCGTTTTTACTTTTTTAAACACGGATAACATATGTAGAGTATCAATGTTGTCAATGTAGTTTGTTTTGTAGTCATGTACTCAAATAATTTTTTACTTTTTTAAACACGAATAACTTAAATATTGTGTGTCACACACTCACACATGTTCTTTATCTTTTTTACCATATGATAAAATAGAGTATTACTAGTAACTAATTGTCTAGTGTTGGCAACCAATTGATATTTTTTACTTAAATATTTTTGGATATACAATTTGATGGTTAAGAGTTTTTGATTAATGATTGTAAGTAATATTTGTTTGGATTTTTGAATATTGTGTAATATATACTAAAATATTATAAAATATACAGACGTTTTCTCGCCGTACCCGTTTCTTTAATTTTATGATGTTGTTATTTTCCGATACCCGTATCCGTCCCCGTTTCCGTCCCCGTGCAACTTATGTATACATTAGTCAACTTCACATAAAGTTAACAAAGATAAGAAATTAAAAATGGTAAAATTATTCAGCCCTCTTCTAGTTTTCCACATTAGGTTTGAATCTACATAAATTATTGAGTACTACTTTATTAGTGTTCGTGAAAGAGTTATCGTTGTTACACAGCATTCGGGAATGAATGATTATATGAAAAGATTTTGTTGCCTCCCTCAGACTTGAAATCCTATCTGGGTGCAATATGTCAAAAGATTGGTTTAGAAAAATAGTAGTATAACAAATTAACAAGTGACTTCCTTTTAGAATAAACAACGTCTAATTAAAATGCAATAAATTAAAATATTAGTTTGTGTAGTGGCTGTGAAATGTGGACCATGTGGAAAGCCTATTGACCTGGGTCGTGGGTTAAAGAAAAGGAAGTTGGGTTGACTACTTGACTTCGAAGAAGCCAGACACTCATATTAGTTTTTTGATTTTGTTTTTGACTAACGGTTGAGTGTTTAAGTTTTTTACCGACTAATCTTTGAGCGTACCGCCAGGGGTGTCAAATATCCCGACCTGACCCGGACCCGAATAGGGATAATCGGGTCGGGTTACTCGGGTTCAGAATTCAAATCGGGTCAATCGGGTCAACCCGATTAACCCGAATACGAGATAGGGTCGGGTCTCGGGTTCAAAATACTTTGCTATTTCGGTACGGGTCAACCCGACTAACCCGAGTTTTTTTTTTTTTTGTAAATTGACATATGAATTTATCAAATCTTTATTTAAAGGGAAGCCCCAAGTTGTATATGCTTCTGTTTGAACCCAGGTGATGGCTGCAAGTTAAGTGTGACAATAAAATTTTTGTGCCTGCAACACATAAGTCTCTTATATTTAATCTACTATGAGTCAGGTTATACGTTTGGTATATGTACTGATATGAGTTTTTGGTAATATGTATTATATTACATGTCTGCAACATGTGTATTAGTCTAATCTTGGTGTCTTGAATTTATGCTTGGCATATAATGGGTAGATCATGTGTCATTCGTATGGTCTGGTCATTTAGGTTGTGATCTTTGTAGTAAAATTGGCCCATTTTCTATCTAATTTTTTGTGTTGTTTTTGGCTTGAAATTATTTGATTTTAACTAATAAGTTTAAGAAATCAAATTATATGATTTTGGAACCCGACCTGACCCGACCCGACTTGACCAGACCCGATTTGACCCGAACCCGGCTAACCCGAGTTCAAATAAGGTCGGGTTCGGGTATGTTATTTTTAGCCTCGACCCGACTTGAACCCCACCCGTTTGACCCGAACCCGACCAACCCGATCCAATTAGCACCCCTAGCCACATATAGTCAAAGAGTAAAAGCTCCTCTTTTTGATCAAATTAGCGTTACCACCGTGGCAACATCTCGAATTTGTTTACATAATTTGGTATGGTTGTATACTTGTATATATGTAATATAATCCATAGCCAGCATGAATGGACCCAAATGAAAGGAACATTTGTGGTGTTCACATATCTATATCCACAAGACCACAAGAGTCAAGAGATAATAGAGAGAAAGGAACTTCCATAATGTTGTTGGGCCCGAAGCATTGACTAGTTGTAACTTTTTCCATAATGTTGTTGGGCCACAAGAGTCGAGAGATAATAGAGAGAAAGGAACTTCCCTTGTTATTTTAGGTTTCTCTCTTTAAAACAACTTTAAGACAAACTTTATGTAACAAGAATACCGATACAACAAAAAACATACCTCACAAAAATAAATTGTAAATAGATACCCATACCCACAAGAAAACACACAAGTGAGTCAGTTGACCAACCCTCTTCTCTATTTATGGTGAGACTGAGACTGAGACTGACCGAGATGGGACCGACCCAGTGTAATAATACCGACTGAGTGAGATTAGTATGTGAGGGTGAGACCGACCAAGTGTTTATGCCTTATTACACTTAGCCTTATGAGTATAACAAAAATGAAAGGAAAATTGCAGTGCTGTTTTTGAGTACTTAGAGCATGTTCAATCATAACGGGGTAACGCCCGTTAGAGGCCAAATAACGCCGTTATCGGCGTTACACCCTTGGAGGCTAGCTTCTTTCACGGCGTTGGTCCCTCCCCGTTAACTCCTTAACGCGCGTTATAGACGTAGAAAAAATAAATAAATAAATAAATAAAATAAAATAAAATTCAAAAAATTTTCAAAACAAATCCTTCTAACGGCTACTAGCCGTTATGTTTTAAAAAAAAATTCAAAAAACACCCCTAACGGCTACTTAAAAAAAAATAATAAAATAAATAAAATAAAATTCAAAAACATTTTTTTACCACTATAAATACACAATTAAAACATCATTTTTTTCACACTTCCACTACTAAATCCTCTCAATACTCTCAATCTTTCAACTTCAATTAACTGCAAAAAAAACAATGTCGGGAGGCAACGATGATACTTTCTTCAATCTTCTCGGTGGTGGGTGGAATCCCTCAAACCCGGGTTCATCATCTAACCCGAACGCGGGTTCAACTTCAAACCCCAACCCACTAGGCTTCTCGAGCCAAGAAATGTATCAACAACATCAAACATTTCTGTATTGGCAACAACAAAACCAACAAAGCACCTTAAACTCCAACTTTCAAAATCTACAATTCACACAACAATCACAACAATCATAAACTGAAACACATGATGTTGCTGACACACCCACGTCTCCTCCAAAAAAAGGAAAAGGTCGTATTAAGCGAAAATCAAAAAAAATCCAAAGACCCCGAGCCCGAATTAATTGATTCTGATGAAGAGGAGGTTGTCGTTACTGCGCGTTGGACTTCAGCAGAGGAATCATTACTTGCAAGGTCTTACATAGCTGTTTCGGAGGATCCGAAAGTTGGAAAGTGTCAACCCAGAGATACGTTTTGGTATTGGGTCAGAAATGAGTTCAATAGAAACAACTTTCAACGACGCACCAAGGACATGATGTCAAGCAAATGGAAAACGTTGAACGGCATATGCACAAAGTTCAATGCTTGTTACATACGTGCGCAACGGGATCAACGAAGCGGGGAAAGTGAGGTGGATGTGATGAAACTGGCAAAGCAATGGTATCATGAGGAAAACAAAGGAGCACTGTTTGGTCTCGATGGCGCTTGGGAGGTTTTGCGTCATTATAAGAAATGGGACACGCTGGAACCGGTTGATTTAACCGGCGATGTGCCAAGCCAAACAAACGAGGCTTTGTTTGGTAATGATGAACAACCACGCCCCATGGGAAAGAAATGTGCTACCAAGAAAGCAAGATCCGAGAGCACAACAAGCACTGGGGGAGCAAGCACTGGAGGAACGAGCTCGTCAACTTATTTCACCGAAACTATGGCAAACGAGTATCGTTTGAAACGTGAAACCGCGGAAGCGGCTATCGGCCCAGCAGGAAAAAGATCTCACAATAACAAGGTTGGAAGAGATAAAGTTTTTGATGACGCTACTGAAGGGAAGATCCATGGTCGTGGATTGGATCAATGATGAAAAAGATCGAATCATCAAAAAATATAACTTGAAACTTCGTCAGTAGATCGTATTCTCGTCATTTCCTTTAATTTGTGTAACGTTTATTTGCATGTGTTTTTTTATTTCGTTGTAATTTTTTTTTTAATCTCGTATTGCAATATGTTTTCAATTTTAATGAAGTGTTTGTTTTAGTTTAATAAATGAAGTTTTTGTTTTAGTTTAGGGGTTGAAATTGAAAATATGAAATGTTATTGATGTTATTGGAATGTTATTGTTGTGGGTGTTTTTTGGGGATGTTAAGGTGAAATGTTAAAGCTGATGTGGCGCTGACGTGGACGGTGTTATTGGTGTTATGGTGTTATTGTTGTGCATGCTCTTAGTTGTTGGTAAATGGTTTTGGATTGTATTAAGGACAAAAGTACGAGCTTCATTCTGTCATATACGCTTAGTATTACTGAATCATTTGACCATTTCGTGTATAAAAATATATATACATTATTGGTCTACCACAGGTAATGAAAATATAGTTTAGATATACTTTTATAGATTACTCAACAATCTGATAACCACACATGCAAAGTTCTCATTAGCTTGTGGTTTATTATTTGAGTGATGGGTGTGTCTTTAAATGGTTATTAATTACGTAGTACTTGACTGTATGTTGTTGTCCAGGAATCTTTTTTTAAATGTTTCATATATCTTATGTGGAGTTATGGACAAAAAAAAAATATTCTCAAGAACGAATGTTACCATTGCAACATATAAATTAATTGATATATTTAATTACTAATCACCTTTTGACACTCAGAAAAATCATATCTTAACTAAACAGTAAACATGCAATTCTACTTGTGTTCTTGTCTTAACATTTACAAACATATCTCAAATCACATTTTCTTTTTCATAAAACAATATCGCGTGTATCTTTTAAACCACCCTCTCTTTCATTACACCACCATGTTAAAAGTCGTCAATCATTATAAAAAAATGCTAAAAATATGAGGTCACAGACTAACCGTAAAACCCTATTCAATAGAACGCAATAACCGTCTGCTCTCGAGTTTGGCAATAAGGATTAGAGAATGGCAAAATTATTCATTCTTAAAATCAACATCAAAGAGTCGAAAAAAGAAAAACAAAAAAACTATATGTTCCTAGTTCTAATGTAGCTATATTTGTTGTTGCTTGACGCTTTACGCGGATAACATATACCAGTTTACAGAAAAACTAACACAATACTTAAAATTAAGTTGGCACCACCTCTCAATATAGAAGGAATCAAAAGCATGTAGAGCCTGTAAGTTTGTGTATATTGAATGAATAATAATGTTTGGTACATCAAGATTATATAGGATACATAACGGGCCTAAAATACAATGGGCCAAATACTAATCCTAATACTAATAGTCTAACACTCCCCCGCAGTTTGAGCGGGAGGAGACCGAACACTCAAGCTGTCACGAAACTCGTAAGCCGATGGTAACCCCTTGGTAAAGTATCAGCATACTGAAACCGAGAAGGAACATGCAGAACTCGAACTTGACCAGTAGCAACCAAATCACGAACAAAATGAATATCAATCTCAATATGCTTGGTGCGCTGATGCTGAACAGGGTTAGAAGACAAGTACACTGCACTCACATTATCACAATAAACAATAGTAGCAGATGACAATGGTGTATGAAGCTCACGTAGTAAATTCTGAAGCCAACATGTCTCAGAAACAGCATTGGCAACACCCCGATACTCAGCCTAAGCACTGAAATGAGAAATCGTCGGCTGACGTTTAGAGGACCATGAAAGTAAGTTGTTACCAAGAACAACACAATAACCTGATGTAGACCAGCGAGTGGTAGGGCAACCAGCCCAATCAGCATCCGAATAAGCAACCAAGGACTCAGTAGTAGAAGAAAATAATTGTAAACCATAAGCCAAAGTCCCCTGAACATACCGTAATATCCGCTTGAGAGCAGTGAAATGAGGCTCTCGAGGATCATGCATATATAAACAAACTTGCTGCACAACATAAGTAATATCGGGTCTAGTGAAAGTGAGATATTGAAGAGAACCTGCAAGACTCCGATATAACATAGGATCAGAAACCGGATCACCATCATCACCCAACTTAGACTCAGCGTCAACCGGAGTCAGAGAAGGGTTACAACCAACCATATGTGCACGCTCCAAAATCTCCATAACATACTTACGCTGTGACAAAAACATCCCAGAAGAGTCACGCGTAAACGATACACCAAAAAATAATTAAGAGCACCCAAATTAGTCATAGAGAACTCCTTATGCAAAGAAGCAATAATCCGTTGTAATAAACTATCAGAGGAAGCAGTAAGCATGATATCATCCACATAGAGTAGCAGAAAAGCAGTATCAGCACCCTGTCGGTAAATAAATAAAGAAGAATCACACCGACACGAAGTAAACCCAACAGTAAGAATATAAGCAGCAAACCGCTGAAACCATGCCTGAGGCGCCTGCTTAAGACCATAAAGAGAACTGATAAGGTTTTAAAATGTACCTTTTTGAGGGGTCGTTTAAGCCCTTATTTGATCACTTTTGTATCCGTTATTACTTAATATCGTTCCTTTTCACTTTTTATGTATCTTGAAGGCAAAATGCTGGAATGACACTTATCCGGACGAAAAGGCGCGAATATACGAAGAAAATGGCCAAAGTCAAGAATCGAGACACTCAGGCTGCTGGAACTGAAGGGGACGGTGTCAGGTGTTAATTGCGACGCCGTCGCATCACTTTTGTGACGGCTCAGTAGCCAAATTGCTTATTTACAAGTGACGGTGTCAGGCTTTAAAAGAGTAGACCGTCGCAACTCAGACGACCTAGATTTGATCCAGACGGCGTCAGAGACTGAAGGGGACGGCGTCACAAGCATAAGGTGACGCCGTCGCAAGACTAACGTGGCCAAGACGAAACCCTAATGACGGCGTCACAAATCAAAGGGTGACGCCGTCGCAAATGTAATCTTATATATAGAATCCGAATTTTTTAGTTTTCAGTGTGTAGTCTTTTGGAGTAAAAACCTAAACCGAACCAAGGCTGTCTTGTACAGTATTTTAGGGTTCCAAACCCTATCTTACATCAAGATAAGTGTTTTACTTCATTAATTTAATTATGTCTTCAATTACTTGTGTGTATGCTTGCATGTTCTCCATGTCCGGCTAATTTACTTGTGTATTTGCTTAGAGAATATGAAACTTAATTATTGAATATTGATTGGTTGTCTCTTATCTTAATTGTTAATGATCTATTAATGCGATAGGTCATCCGTTGTGTAGTTAATGCTTGATTAATCTTTGTGAACCTTAGTTTATAACACCTAGAGTTGTTGTAGGCTAAACCATCCGAAGAGTACCTTAGAGTTAAAGTTTATAAATCCTAGAGACTTTGTAGGCGATAACCTTTGGTAGTTTCAAAGAGTTAGGGACAAACGCATACCCTACGACCTTAGACACACAACGCAATTAAGAATAAGGACGTGACAATTCAACCATCAATAGGAGATAATTAAGGAGTAGTAAAACCTAAGTAAACACATCTTTAAACCATCATACGAGCACACAATAATTAGACATAGACTACCCTCACCTTAGTTAATTAGATAATTAGATAAGTAGAAGTAATCGGTAGAAATACCAAACCCCCAAATCCAAACCCCGAGATTCGTAATTTCCATTTTCTAAAAAAACATAAAAAGCTAAAAAAAATAATCTTCCTCAACCCCAACCTTAGCGTAGTAACTTCTCACTAGCATTCCTATTCCCCTAGAGAACGATATCAATTCCCGTGGCTTACGCTAATACTACACTACAACGATTAGGTTCACTGCCTAGGGTGTTAAAAAACTTGCTCGACGAAAAGGAAGTTCCTTTGACCCCGAACGCGCTGCGTAAGCGTATCATGTTTTTGGCGTCGCTGTCGGGGAATAGAATAGCTAGTTAGGAGTTCACCTCGTTTAGGTTTCTTTGCTTGATTCCTATCAAGTAAATTTTTCCCATTTTTAGCTTTCTCGTAGTCTATCCCCCTTCTTCGTGACCTTTGTTCGTAAACCCCGCACTTTTCATCATGGAAGGTGATAACCAACCACCATTCATCAACCTACCACCAAATGACCCGCCAAGAGCCCATACTCTTGGTGAATACTCGAGACCAAGCCACCTAGGCTATAGGAACACCATTGAGCTTCCCGACTGATTCGCTCCTGAACAGTCAAGTTTAATCACACAAGCTGACCACTTGTGAATGGTCAACCGTAATAAACTTAAAACAGCTCAGAAAGCAAATGCAATTAAGTTCAGAGGAATATAGTGGATTCCTGGGTCGTTAAGTCCCACGGAGGATGAATGGTGTTTGAACAAATTCAGATGTCGAATAATCACTAAGGATAGTGATCAGTAAGGATTTTGGAATAATTATACCTAAATAAAAAGTTTCGTAAATTACAGGGGCTTAAATGCAAATTAAAGAAAATTAAAAAGCTAAAATATATTAAATAAACGCTATCACTATTTTTACAATGATGTTTTTCTTGATTTATAAAACAAAATAACTTAAATAAACTATTTTAATTAAAACGTAAACTTAAATTACCTAAAAACGCGACTTAAAATGAAAAGTCGTTATATAAAAAAAATGAGTGCAGCAGTAAGTAAAAACGTAAATTTTTTGAAATAAAAGTCCTAAAAGTGTAAAAATAATTTTCTTACTTACTATATGACAAAAGAAAATTTTAGAAAAAAGATTTATATTTTTTTGACTTTTATATTTTTTTTTATGAATTAAATACTAATTTAGACTAAATAAATGATTAAAAATACTAAAACTATTCGGAAAAATCTGAAACTTTTTTACAAAATACTTTATACTAATACAAATCTAGAAAAAATACAAAAGTGGAAAAAGCTAGATTAAATAAGCTAGAAATAAGCTAATAAGCTCGTATAAGCTTAAAATGAAAACAAGGCTTATGTATTAGATAATGCAAAGAAAAACATAAAAAGACCCAAGGGCGAGTGGTAGTGTGTGTGTGTGGTGAGCTGGTGGCAGGGTTCGAATCCAAGCAAACGCTTTTTGCAACTATTTTATTTTTGGAATTTTCTTTTTACAACTTATTAAGCTACTTAAAATAAGCAATTTTCAAAACTACAACTTTTTATAAAAATGACTAATAAGCTCGTTTGAGCTTATTATCTAACGTTAACAACAAAAAATTGGAATAAGCACAAGTTATTAGCCAAATGGCTATTTAAGCTAATAAATAAGCAATTGTAAAATGAAATAAGCTAAGTACTGTTAACAAGCTAAAATGAAAACTGGAAAAGCAATTTATCAAAGAAATAAGCACTAGGATTTACTTCAAATAAGCACAAGCTTATCTGTTTTGCACAGGGCACTAATTAGTTTACTAGGTACTTTCTAGCTACTTTTTAAGTACTATAATAAGCTAAGAAATGAAAACAAAGACTGCAACTAACAAGTTGACCAATTAAGCTTTCCAAAAAGCTAAATTACACAGTTTGGCTTACACTAATAAGCTTGTGAGGAGCTTATAAAATTTTTGTAAAACTACTGAGGATGACTCAGTGTACTGAGTCAAATGGGACAAACTAAAAAGCACTTGCAGGCCTATCAAATAAGCTAGGAAGTTGAATTTTAAGCTTGGACCCTTAAGATGACTTGGTTAGCTTTCCAAAGAACTAAAATTCACAAGCTAAAGTTAACTAGTGAGCTTGTGACAAGCTTGTGATTTTGACCATAAAACTGTGCACATGACATATTTTGACTTTTAAAGAAAATAAACCAAGTTGACTTTAATGAACTTTTGATTGATTCTATGGACTGATTAAGTTGTATTAAGATGTATTAAAACTAATTTGATCAATCTTATCAACTTATAAACAAGAAAACAAGATCATGAATCATGAAAATTCAACAGTTAATGAACAAGGTGAGATCAAAGGTTGTTTTGACTTTTTAACAAATGACCACTGGTTTTCTTTGTTTCTATGAGTTACTAAGACTTAATGAGACATACACCAAATAAGAACAATGGCTAAAACAACCTATAACACAGTGAAACAAGCAATTCCAAACACCTCTTTAACTAGACTGTATTGAAACTTTTCAAAGATTGTAACAGATTCAGACCATGAACTTGATTAAAGATCTTATTATATCATGTATTAGGACTAAATAAACATAAAACAACAGTATTAACAACATGAATCACAAGAATAATGATTATGCTATTTTAACTGTTAAAATGAGATTTTTAGCAACTATAAATTTTAAAGAACAAGTGACTATTTTTATGGCTTAATTACACTTAACTATAACTAATGAACATGAAAACACAAAGATTTGAGCTTATGACTGTATTACACAGTAAAATGATAAAAAGGAACAAAAGGCTTACAACATGGAATCCAAGTATAAAACTGAGAACCAATACTGAAACCACTTCCTATAGCTTCCCAAGAAGCACTAAACCAAGGCCATCCATAATCAACCCTGCTCCAGCTTCTTGATGATCTTCTTCATTGATTTTTTTATTTTTAACTAATTTATTTGTATTTTTGGTGATTTTTTCTTTTTGATTCTAAACTGATTTTTAAAGTCTCTAAAAGCTTTAATAAGCTTTCTAGGAGCTTATGTGAGCCTATTCAGTCCTTACCAACAACTAACAACATCATTGGAACATATTGAGATTTTGAATAAAAGTAAGATTTTGCATAAACTGAGAACTTGAATTAAAACTAAAATTGATGTTCAAGAAAGCTTTAATATACAATAAACACTTGAAATATAAAGCTTAAAAGCTTAAAGATACACTGAAATTCAAAATTAAGTTAAAACGAAATAAGCTAATTAAAATTAAAACTAGATATATTACTCCTCTGCTTCTCCTCTTTCTTTATAGCCTTGAGATACTCCCCACATGCCTCTGATCATTTCCCATCAACAATCTCAGCCATTGAATGAGTCAAACTCATCTTATCCGTTTAAATGACTTTTGGCGCCAAAAGTGTACATGGTTGCTTGAGACAGTTTTAGAGTAATTAAAGAACTTTGGTGTGTTGTGGAGGTGGAGGGGGACAGTTTAGATAGTAGGTATGGGTTAGGGGTGATTTGGAAAGCAAAAGCAGGGGAAGTGAGGGTAACAGTAAACTGCTAATGGTGTGGAAGCATTTATTGCTTGTGGGCTGGGATGTGAGGTGGAAAGGGAGGTGATGAGTAGTTTTAAACAGCTGTGATGAGGTGGAGGTGGTGGAAAACCAGGTGGTTTTGGTTATGCAGGGGAGGGTGAGGAAGATGTACAGTGGAAGCGGGATAGTGGGTTTGACCAGGGGATGGGGGTTTGACTTGGGCTGGGTATGTGTGTTGGGCCAGCTGGGAATTGGGTATGGATTTGGGTTGTGGGTTATAATATATAGGGTCCGGTTTGGTTTGTTAAATACACAAGGACCATTTGTGTAATTCCTGCAAAATTGAGGACCAAAACTGCCATTCTTCCAAAGTTATAATAAGGACCAAACTTGACAAACTTGAATAGTACAAGGACCAATTGCATAAAATTCCATTTTTTTTAAAATCCAAGGACTATATTTGACATTTTCAAAACTTGAGGGACTAAAGTTGTAATTTTGCAATTTTAAACTTCAAGGACCAATTTTTACAACTCATGAATCCTAAGGACTTAAAATGATATTTTTCTTTATTTTGATTTACCAGGGACTGTTTTTGACAACTTTTTAAACTTGGGGGACTAAAACTGCCAATTATGCAAACTTGATACGTTTTTCACCAGATTTTGATGTTTTTGCATTTAAAACACATAAAACACTTATTTGTGATATTTTTATCATTTTGATGCATTTCTGAGTGTTTTCAGATGTTTTTGCATTCTAAACAGTATAAAAATGATGAGTATTTAGACACTCATCACCGACCAATCCCAAACTACGGCCCTACGATCCGACACCATCCGGTTGGTGCAAAACGGATGTGCATTCCATGGAATTCGTTCCGAAGATCCTAATCAGCATCTTAAGGATTTCCTTAAAATTGTCGATTCCATCGACCTCGATGCTACTGTGTCTCTTCCAATTCTCTCTACGGGACCAAGCTAGTAATTGGCTTGAGCGACTTCCCGCGGGCTCCATCTCAAGTTGGGATGATCTCACCTCTCGCTTCCTTGCTCAATTTTTCCCACCGGGGAGAACCACTAAGCTTAGGAATGATATCTTGATGTTCCAACAACGTCAAGGTGAATCTCTCTACGAGGCATGGACTCGATTCAAGGACTTACTTCATAAAGTCCCTCATCACGGCATTGATATTTGGCTCCAAGTCCAACTCTTCTATGATCATGTCAACTTCCCCACCAAGCGATCCATTGACCAAGCGGCGGGGTATAATAGAGGACCTTGCTCTCTATGACAACGAAAGTTGGAATGACCCCCGTGAGTAGCCCAAAACCGTTAAGGCAATCTCCTTGCCTCCCATTGACTCACAACCTTCCGACCGTAGGATGCTCGAACTTGAAGATCAAGTTAAATTCCTAATGAGTTCCTACGAAAATCCTAAGTCTTCACGCCATGTGAACAAAGTTTCTTCCTCGTGTGAGCCGTGTAGTGATCCTCATAACACGCGCCTGCACCCGATTCCCCGAACATGCTTCCGTTGACTACGCATCCTCGCGTATTAATGGAAAGGGAGGAAGATTCCCTACAACACCCGGACCTAGGACTTTTAATGACGCCGGAGAAGCATGGAAGGGCAAGCCCGACTTCTATTGGGGACAAACCAAAGAATTCACTTCCAATGATTTCTCATGGCCCCCATCTCATGGCCCTAACCAACAAAACATTGAGGGGATGTTGCAACACCTAGTCGCATCCCAAGAAGATCAAATAGCTAAGCTCTCGGACCGTTTTAATCAACAACAAGCCGAGATGGATAGGAAGATAGATAACCTCTTAAAAGCCATGACCAATAGTGATAGGAAGGTTAATGCTATCTCAACTCCCGAGCCTTCCGATGTAGAGATTAAGGACCCAAGTAAGTTAGCTAAACAGGTCCAATTCGTCAATACCATCACCTTAGTGAAACCTAATAGAACAAATGACGAAGCGGACCATGAAACTATACTTGAGGTTAATGAAACAACTGGGGAAGTAGATGAAGTAGAAAATGACTATTTCAATAAATTTCCTACGGAAGAAGAACTATCTCGCCATCCTCACTTAGTGCGTGACCTCCATCACATGTATGTTAGGAAAAGCCCTAGGATCAAGTTTGGGAACCCTTGGAATCTTAACATACCATGTTGCATAGGACACCTTTTCGTGGCAAAGGCCTACATTGACCGCAAGTCCCCAATAAACATAATGACTAGCACCTACAATAATTGGGTAATGAAGAAGCCTATCCCAACTAGGCAAGACCCCGATAATCCTAGGGTTAGGTGCAATTTTCTTGGTAGAATTAAGGGATTGCCCATTTATGTAGGTAGTTTCACATTTCCTACGGACTTCATAATTGTGGATGATATTAGTACGACCATAGATCCTAACTTGTCCCACGTTATTCTAGGAAAACCTTTCATAGAAAACACTGGGAAGACTTATGATCCCTCATTAGGAATAGTGCAATTCAAGGATGAGACCGATGATGTAGCTTACAAAATGCCGTTTAAGATTGAGACGTTTTCATCACTCTCCAATGATGAAAAGGAACTTAAACTATCGGTCTATTATAGGAATGAGGAGGATAAGGAGAAAGGAGTAGATTATGTTATGGCCAAGATTTTCGGATTCTCTAAGGATTGCTTGAACTTAGGACCGGAATATAGAACCGATTGGGGAGAGGACGACCTCTTAAAAAGGTGCATCATAGGGCACCTTTACAACATGGAA
Organism: Chrysanthemum makinoi; assembly: GCA_910596185.1. Taxonomy (NCBI): domain Eukaryota; kingdom Viridiplantae; phylum Streptophyta; class Magnoliopsida; order Asterales; family Asteraceae; genus Chrysanthemum; species Chrysanthemum makinoi. Next base: position 258,227,125 of record OU343220.1, read on the forward strand.
TCCCCCAATCGAGACCGTCATGAGGAAGAAGGTGACGGTAATGAAGTCACGTAAGGGCACGACTACGAGTCTAGCTACAAGACTCATAAATAAAGAAAAGCGCTTCGTGGGAGGCAACCCATGCTTAATTGTTTGCTTGTTTGTGTCATATATCTTTTATTGATTGCTTATTCTCATGTTTAAATTTGTAAAAATGCTTTATTTTGTTTTTAACCTCGTCTTAATTACATATAAAGGTATTTTACATAAAGGATAAGTGTAGGGAGGATTACACACGTTTTCAAAAGAAACGTAAACATGAGAATTTCAATTAATTAAAAGATATACATGTGTGTTTGTTCGAGTCAAATGCTTGTATCGAGTCATAATGGATGTTTTGCAGAAAATTTACCAGATTTTAAAGATGTAAATTTTCCAGAATTTTTCCAGAAAATCGCAGACCAGTTTTTGTCAGGATAACCTGACGGCGTCAGGATCTCAACCTGACAGCGTTAGGAAGGAGCAAAAATAACTGATTACTTTTTCTCGTTTTCTGAGCTACTTATAATTTTTTGGAATTTTCCAGGTCTTAATTTTCCAGAAATTCTGTAAACATCCATTCCACAAGCATTATATCCTAGTTTAGTAGAGTCTTATATATATTATTACCGCCGATTTTACGCGAAGGTTTCGTTTGTTTTCTTCAAGTGTGCAGGTTTAAGTTATCAAGAAGAAGATACATAAGATGAGAAGGAGCTTTTCACGCAAACGTTCTTCTTGAAAAAAAATATAACCACCACTTTACACGGATCCTACCAAGCTAATCAGGGGAGTATTAGTTTCTTTCATCTTTTATTACCTTCCATTATCATAACTTTGATACTTTCGGGGAACATTGGGGACAATGTTCAGTTTAAGTGTAGGGAGGGAAAATAAAACGGGAACTTTGAAACTATGCTTATCCTTGATTATTTGCTTTGTCCAATTGCATTTGTGTAATAAATCATGAGAAAATGTCGGTTAGGGTAATTTTGGCACCAAATTTAAAATTTTCATGACATATAGGAGTGGGCCATTAGTCTTAATAAAGCGTCTCACGGATAGGAAGTTATATGACTAGCACAAAAACCCTTTACCACTTAAATTCCACCCAAAATGTGAGGATCGCCCTTAGATTAGTAGGAATTAAAGCATTCATCTTTAATGCTTAGTGTGTGAACCAGTAGTATAATAGATTCTAGAACTTGTTTTGTGATGCATCCCGAGATCGCTAGTAAAACTACACTTGTGTAGTTAGGAATAACTAAATGATAAGAGGCATTAGGATAACCCTTGTTTGATACCCATAATATAATTACTTCTTCCACATCGGTTGAGTAATTCCCCCACACCTTTGCGTTGTACTCATCTTTAGTACACGATACCCCTAGTTAACCCCTCAGAGCCTATCCTTTTCGCGGTTCTCGTGATGTTTCGGTTTTCCGGAATATCAATGAAGAGCATTGTTTACATCCACCCCGAATGTACACCCAAATTGCCTTAGCCTACCTTGTATGCACTCACTTCTAGTGCATTATTGTTATCACCCTAAAAACCCTTAGTTCAATTATCTAGTTGCTTGCATAAGTTGCTAAGTCGAGTCATATCCTTTGTACACAGTTTTGGGACGATTGGGACTCATGGAAAAAGTTAAAGTTTATGAAATGACGGGAAGGGAAAGTTAAATTCAAATTCCCTTTATTTGCATAATAATGTACTCCAAGTGTTTTGATCTTTTCAATTCGGGTCAAATTAGTGTTAGAGTAATAAAAACTCAAGTGTAGAGATGTGCCTGTAAATCCCTATCATTTTGATGTTACCGTAGAGGATGGTAGAGTAAAAGTGTAAGAAAAAAAAATCGAAAAAAAAAAAGAAAAAGAGAAAAAGAAAAAAAATTAGAGTGTAAAAAAAAATACGGGCTACCATCCTACATCTATCTTTAATTTATGTTTGTTTGTTTCAGTTATCTAGAGTCTAGAGTGTCGAGTCTTGGTTTAGCAACGCCATTCTTCTCATGCTTGTAACATAAAGATTTTTGACTTGCCACCACTAAATAGCCTATCCCACCAAACCCTTTGTTTCCCCACCGTAAGCCTAACATTACAACCCTTTAAAAGACCTCTTTGATAGTCTTTCCTAGGTGCTTACGCCAAAGCGATGGAGGTTTGATCTAGTCTCAAGCCTATGGTAATCTATGTACTAGGACCGGTTAATGAGTGTTTATCTTTCATTTCCAACTTGTTATATTTCATATACATCCAAGAGATGTGAGTATCCAAACACCCCATGTGAGGTGCTAGTATGTAATTTCCGTGCTTGTTATGACTTTTGCGGGGCTTATATGTGTTGTGGATTGTTCTAAACCAATGCTTCATGACCCCTAACTTATAAATTAATTGGCTAAAAGCACATTTGCTTGAGGACAAGCAAATACCAAGTGTAGGGATATTTGATAAGGTTTTAAAATGTACCTTTTTGAGGGGTCGTTTAAGCCCTTATTTGATCACTTTTGTATCCGTTATTACTTAATATCGTTCCTTTTCACTTTTTAGGTATCTTGAAGGCAAAATGCTGGAATGACACTTATTCGGACGAAAAGGCGCGAATATACGAAGAAAATGGCCAAAGTCAAGAATCGAGACACTCAGGCTGCTGGAACTGAAGGGGACGGCGTCAGGTGTTAACTGCGACGCCGTCGCATCACTTTTGTGACGGCTCAGTAGCCAAATTGCTTATTTACAAGTGACGGTGTCAGGCTTTAAAAGAGTAGGTCGTCGCAACTCAGACGGCCTAGATTTGATCCAGACGGCGTCAGAGACTGAAGGGGACGGCGTCACAAGCATAAGGTGACGCCGTCGCAAGACTAACGTGGCCAAGACGAAACCCTAATGACGGCGACCCGACGGCGTCACAAATCAAAGGGTGACGCCGTCGCGAATGTAATCTTATATAAAGAATCCGAATTTTTTAGTTTTCAGTGTGTAGTCTTTTGGAGAAAAACCTAAACTGAACCAAGGCTGTCTTGTACAGTATTTTAGGGTTCAAACCCTATCTTACATCAAGATAAGTGTTTTACTTCATTAATTTAATTATGTCTTCAATTACTTGTGTGTATGCTTGCATGTTCTCCATGTCCGGCTAATTTACTTGTGTGTTTGCTTAGGGAATATGAAACTTAATTATTGAATATTGATTGGTTGTCTCTTATCTTAATTGTTAATGATCTAGTAATGCGATAGGTCATCCGTTGTGTAGTTAATGCTTGATTAATCTTTGTGAACCTTAGTTTATAACACCTAGAGTTGTTGTAGGCTAAACCATCCGAAGAGTACCTTAGAGTTAAAGTTTATAAATCCTAGAGACTTTGTAGGCGATAACCTTTGGTAGTTTCAAAGAGTTAGGGACAAACGCATACCCTACGACCTTAGACACACAACGCAATTAAGAATAAGGACGTGACAATTCAACCATCAATAGGAGATAATTAAGGAGTAGTAAAACCTAAGTAAACACATCTTTAAACCATCATACGAGCACAAAATAATTAGACATAGACTACCCTCACCTTAGTTAATTAGATAATTAGATAAGTAGAAGTAATCGGTAGAAATACCAAACCCCCAAATCCAAACCACGAGATTCGTAATTTCCATTTTCTAAAAAAACATAAAAAGCTAAAAAAATAATCTTCCTCAACCCCAACCTTAGCGTAGTAACTTCTCACTAGCATTCCTATTCCCCTAGAGAACGATATCAATTCCCGTGGTTTACCCTAATACTATACTACAACGATTAGGTTCACTGCCTAGGGTGTTGAAAAACTTGCTCGACGAAAAGGAAGTTCCTTTGACCCCGAACGCGCTGCGTAAGCGTATCAAGAACGCTGTAATAAACAAACATAATCCGGATGCTCAGGATCTCGAAAACCTGGTGGCTGATGCATATAAACAGTTTCAGCCAAATCACCATGCAGAAATGCATTCTTGACATCAAGCTGATGAACATGCCAATGTCGAGAAATAGCTAAACTAAGAATAGTCCGAATGGTGCCCGGCTTAACAACCGGACTAAAAGTCTCATCAACATCTACTCCCTCCACCTGTGTGCTACCATTGGCAACAAGACGTGTCTTGTACCGACTAAGAGTGCCATCAGCCAAATACTTATGGCGAAATAACTACATACACCTAACAACATTGACACCCGCAGGACGAGGTATACAAGTCTAAGTTTTATTCTTAATATGCGCATTATATTCATCAAACATAGCATTTCGCCAATTTGGATCATCTAAAGCATCCTTATACGACCTAGGTGAAGGAGAAACAGTTGACACATGACCAGCATACTTAGGATTAGGACGAGTAGTCCTGACACGAGAACATGTGACCATGGGATGAATAGATACAACAGGTGTTGGCGTTGGTGGGTCAGGGACAGGTGCAGGAGGGACATGTGGAGTTGGCGTTGGTGTAGGTGGGGCAGGGGAGGTAGGTATGTTGACTAGTTCGTGAGGTGTAGGTATGTCAACTGGTGGTATAGGAATCGGGTTTAAATTAGGACCAATTGGGGTGGTGTTGATAATGGTGGAAATGAGATTGGAAGAATCTTCCAAAAAATCATAGGATGGGGTGGGTTTGGACGGATGGGTATGAAATGGAAAAATTGTTTCATCAAAGGTAACATGACGAGAGATAATAATTTTGTTGGTATTTAGATCAAGACAACGATAGCCAAAATGATTGGCATCATGTCCCAAAAATATGGCAGGTGTAGCGCGAGGTCCTAATTTATGGTTGGTATCAATATGTGGGTAACAAAGGCATCCAAAAACACGAAGTACACTATAATCGGATGTAGCACCAAAAAGGCGGGTAAAGGGTATGTCATTATTAATGGCACGGGAAAGGAGGATATTCAATAAATAAACAACCATATTAAGAGCTTCAGTCCAATAGTTGGGTGGTAAATGTGCTTGAAACAATAAAGTACGAATAAGGTTATTGATGGTACGAATCATACGTTCAGATTTTCCATTTTGTTGAGAGGTGCGGGGGCAAGAAAATCTAAACTGAATGCCATGGGTTGAAAATAATTTATGAAAGGCAGTATTATTAAACTCACCACCATGATCACACTGAAATGATTTAATTTCACACTTAAACAAAGTACGAACATAACTACGAAACAACTGAAATTTAGACAAAACATCAGATTTATTCAGTAAGGATAAACCCACACTTACTAAGAATAATGATCAAGAAACAAAACATAATACTTGAAACCAGAAAGACTCGGAATTGGGGAGGTCCACAAATCCGAGTGAACAATGTCAAAACAAGAAGTAACAGAACTAGACGAACTAACAAACGGAAGCTTCACGTGTTTACCAAGCTGACAAGCATGGCAAAGAACGGGAAGCTTCTCTTTATTACAAGAAATAGAATCACTAGACACAAGACGCCGCAACACTTCACTTCCTGGATGTCCAAGTCGTTGATGCCACGTATACTGACTGGTAAGATAGGCTTGAGGAATTGGAGAAGGCTTCGTAACAGGGTAAAGATCACCCGTGCTATCACAACGGAGGAGTACCCGTCGAGTTATGAAGTCCTTCATAGAAAAACCAAAAGGATCAAATTCAACAGTGCAATAATTATCACGAACAAATTGACGCACAAAAATAAGATTTTTTACGATATGAGGGGTAATTAAAACATTATTTAAACGAAGAGGACGAAAAGGTGTAGACAAGATACTATGGCCAGATTTGGTAACGGGAATGAAATGCCCATTACCAACCGCGACAGACGCATAAATGCACTCATTAAGAATATCACTAAGACAATGCACAGAATCATTAAGATGAGAGCTTGCACCTGTATCCATATTCCAATTTCCAGCAAACGGGTCCTGAAGAGTGTTAGTAGCAAAAGCATGCGGCAAGAGAGTTGCTTGACCCGAAACCTGTTGACCCGACGCAAGTAGTTGACCCGGGTTAAAAACTGAACCAAACACCGGCTGTGGTGAACCGGTCAAAGTCCCTTGCAGAACCCCTTGTGGCTGTGGACCAGCTGATGAACCTGCGCAAAATTGAACCCCTGGCGACTGTGACCCGCTGTTGTGAACCGACGCTGTCGAACTCCCAAACTGTGACCCGCTGTTGTGAACCGGCACACCATTGAACCCTGGTGGTACGTGAGCCCCCTGTTGAGATGAACCTGCAAACTAAACCAGCGTTGTGGACACATTGAACCCCCATGGTAAAGTATGGGCTGGTGATAGGCTATACGGTAAGAAGGCTTGTGATCCTTGGGACTGTCGGGCCGGGTAGGAGTAATAAGGGGTTAATTGGGCCGGTGGATTATAAATAGGTGGGAATTGGGTCGTTGCATGATATACAGCCGGTGTAGTGGTAGAGGGTTTGTTTTGTGAAGTGGTAAATCCCAATTTAGCCAATAATTGTTGAAAAGTATCCATATCCACAGAACTAGAACCACGAGGAAGTATTGTAGACTTACCATGTACACCATTTTGAAGATACCGACACGCCTCACCAAAATGGCAATGACCTTTAGCAAACAAAAAACATGGTTTGTTGACTTTTTCCAATGGATTATACGGACGCCGAGGAGTATTATTTGCCATAAAACCATAGGAGAAGCGGATGTAGCTTCCACAAGAGGATCTTGAACTTTAGATTTCATGCGCATCTCTTGCGTGGTCAACAAAGAATGAACCATCTTGAGATCGGGAAAGGGTTCCTGACTAGCAATAACGGTTGAAATCACATCATACGTGTTGGGTAAGCCTTCAAGTGCAAACATAACAATGTCATCATTACTAAGAGGAGAACCAAGACCATTCAAAACCAAAGCAATTGATTCAATTTTCTGAAAGTACGCATCAATTGTTAAATCCCCAAGCTTTAGATTACGTAACTCCGCCTTCAAAGCTATAGCTCGAGGGCATTTATTGTCTTGAAAAATCCCCTCAAGACACACCCACGCCTCTTTAGCAGATTTAGGATTAAGAGCAACCAACCGTTTTTGAAGATTGGAGGCAAGTGTGGAAAAGATCCAAGACCTAATAATGAAATCAACCTTGAGCCATTCCGCATCCTTAGTTGGTGGTGGAGGAGGTGTAGTAGATGGGGACGCGGGTGGATCAATGAGATGATCCAAGATGCCATATCCATGACAAAGGTGAGAAAAATAATATACCCATGATGAGTAAGTCATCTCATCAACATCAAGCTTAATCGGAACAAAAGTAGTCAAGTGATTCATCGTCATAAGTTTGTCTGATAACGTGAGGACAGGTGGGGGGAGTTGTATCCGTAGTCATTGTTAACAAACTGTTCGAATAAACTGATCGACAAAAACTTTGATAACAAACAGATCAAATAAAAAACTTTGATAAGAAAGTGTTCGAATAAAATATTGAATGTGTAAGGGTTGGTCGAATAAAAAACTTGTAGTGAGGGTTGACTTTAGGGATTGTGTAAGGGTTGGTCGAATAAAAAAAAGGAAGGTCGACAAAACAGGTTGGTTAGAGATTAGTAATCGTGAAACATTAATAAACGAATAAAACACACCTCGAATGTGTAATCGAATTGGTAATCGAATGTGTAAGGGTTTAGTAATCGTGAAACATTAGTAATCGAATGTGTAAGGGTTTAGGAAATCGTGAAACAAGGAAGGCCGACAACACACTTGGTCGACAAACAATCAAACACACCTCGACAACACATAAGGTTGAGAAACAATAATACTAAACGAATAAAAAAATTGCGGAAGCAGAGAATGGATCGGTTAGGGTTGAAACCATGCAAGTTTGTGTATATTGAATGAATAATAATGTTTGGTACATCAAGATTATATAGGATACATAACGGGTCTAATATACAATAGGTCAAATACTAATCCTAATACTAATAGTCTAACAGAGCCAAAGTCACAAGATCGTCTTGTGGATTTCGATGACCCTATGCTATTACCAAAACTGAGGCCTCATTAAACACATAAAAAATTATATATGTGTAATAATGCATGAACTAATTAAACTTGAGCCTTATATTTTGTATATATATATATAAGAGAAGTGCATGAAATTTTGTGGCTTCGTCAAGCGGTGACCCTGTGCAATATCACCGCCCGCAAACCCCTAAAGACAGTCCTACAAAGTCAAACAGCAAAAAGCAACACAGAACGAGTCAAACTTACCCAAAACGTTTGCATGGTACTTGACTCGGTCTACCATTCGGGTCATCCAAGCAGATATTTATCAACTTTTTCTACAAAACGTGCATGGTACTTGACTTATAGTGGTAGACTATTAGTAGTTAAATGTATCACTATCTTTAGCCCCACTCTACTTTTCTTGACGTACGTCACTATTGCCGTCGTAAGTTTTTGAAAAATATATGTTGTTGGAGTCTTCTCATCATTGACTCATCATCACCTTCCTTATATACACACCTTAATGTCCATTTTACATTTGACATACATATATTGTGTCTGTGTGTGTTTCTATGTTATATGGTTGGTGTGGTCATGTGGAGCTAGACCATAAGTCACATATGCACCTAGCTTTTTGCTCTTCATATTCACAAAACCTCCATCAAACCCATCAGTAACTCGATCACAAAAGTGTTACTTGCACGACTTTTAGCCGTAATTGCATGTGAGTGATAGTTCTAGCTTTAGTTCATTTATAGCGCTTACTCGTAGAATAGCAATATACTTATTTCAATGTTATGTATTGATGTATTAGTGACTTAACATGGTACATACTAATTTAGTCATTAGACTTAGCGAGCTTGTTTACTTTCTTAGTGTTACTGATATTTTTCATGTTTAATGACTAAAGTCGTACGTACCTATTTGAATGACATGTGAACGCAACTATCTTTTGTTATTCTGTGGCATAAGTAATAGACTAAATTGTATGTGGATTTTTGTAACAAGTCTCCTTTTGATTTTGTGTTTTATTGACCCTAATTTTTATGTGTTTTGATGCAGGAGCAATTAGTGAAACTTGTGTTGAATAAAATGCAGAGTATTGGTTTTGATGTTGAGGAAAATCCGTACACAAGTACATGGAAAGTAAGCTTTCAATTCTATGACTAGTGAATTAGCTATGAGGCCAAATTTTGCATGTGTTTTTAGCCTTTCACCCTTGAAATACTATTAAAAAATATATACTTTTGGTAATCTGGTATAGATGCTGAACATGTCAAATGATTGGATTGCAGTTATAGTAAGTAACCCGTTTTGATCCATTAACAAAACTGACCCAACCCGACTACTTTGCCGCCTGTAAGTTATACAAGCAAATGTTCCTTCATCTATTGTCTACATCGTGATCATAGCGTTATAGCTATTTATGAGCAAAAATGGTTCCTAATTGGGAAGAAATTTGTACATCACCAAAGTACTTAGTTAGCACACCTCGTTGTTTCGTGGTACAATGTCAACAATACATAATACAGCTACACACAACCAGCCATTTGGTTCTGTTTATGTTTATGGTGTATAAATCACCTTTTTTTTTTTTTTAATTTATTATTAGTTTGCATAGTCTGAACTAATAATTCAAGTCAGTAACAGATGATGACGTAATAATCTCTTGGACAGTTCAATTATTAGAGAAACAATTAAAGAGGTCCACAACTTTACAATTTGTGTTGTGACATCAAATTTCTATCTTGTACAGATCATTCATATCTACACTTGCATTGCAGGGCTTAATGGTAATTTTAAATGTCACTTATTACGAAATTTGGAATACATGACAGATATTGCAAAGTTGGGTGACTTCTTTCGCGGTTTTTTTATAGCTGAGTGGCTTAGTAGACATTGTCCCTTTCGTTAACATAGTTATGAGATTGGTCTTAATTCCTTTGTAATCATTTTACAGGGTTCTAAGAGCATCTCCAAAGCATCTTTGAAAAACGAAGCTTTGTTTTAATATTGGATTTTCTTTTAGTAAACTAGGAAAGTAAACTGCAATTACAAGTTTCAAGTTTGAGATATATGTGGTTATTGAGCTATTCATATCTGCTTTCTTGATCATTAATGTTTCTAGTAGCTACATTGAATTGTAGGATTCTGCAAATTCACTTCATAAAAGTCAAAATGTATATGTCTAAGACTCTAAGGTAGCATCAGATACCATATACTATATTTTACTCAGAATTGATAAATTGACTCAATGCTTACTTTGTACATGTGCAATCACAAATTAACTTTGTATAATTATCATTTATTTGATTGGAACAGGTGCATCGTTTGGCATGCTTAGAAGTTAACAAAATCATCATCAATATCACAAATATATTTCCAGCACTTGAGTCTGCTCGACCACGATGCAAGTCAGGATTACAAGTGTTGTGCTCGTTACACGATTGCATGGAAAAATGCAAGTTGCTTCTTCGTCATTGTTCCGAGTCCAGCAAACTTTACTTGGTAAATATTGTTCCCATTTTAGGATTTTCTTATGCTCTCCCCAAAAATGTCTCTTCTAGCTTGCATTTAAGTTATTACATCAATTTCTAATACAACACATGTTCCAGGCAATCAGCGGCGAGAGAATAATTTTGAGGTGCGAAAGGATTCGTGTTTCTTTAGAATCATGCTTGAGCCAACTCCAAAACTTGGTTGAACCCACATTGGCTGCTCAGGTTTGTTGTTGCACCTAATTTAACAAGCATTATTATTGTACCATTATTCGCACGTCTTTATTCATGTGACCGCTATTACAGATATCCAAAATCGTCAACTATATCAAAAACGCATCTTTTACTTTGGATACCTCAGAAGATGAAGCAGGGATGGTTTTATTAGCTCTACTTCATCAAGATATAGCAGCATCAAAAACTGCTAATCTTGATGAACTTAAGGCTTTTAAGTTTGCAGCTTTTAGGCTTCATATCACATCCCCTTTAGCTCTCGTAATAGAGAAACGATCCATAAGAAAACTACTAAGCAAGATCAGCGATACCGACCCTGCCAAAAGAAAATTCTTGAATTATTTGTTATATCTTGTGAAGAAATATGGAAAATCAATGAAGACAAGTGAAGAGCAGGAAGGTGATGATGATGTCTTCGACTCACTTGAACCGCCTTTGAAACTCAAAAGCCGTCACTTGAGTGTACTTTCTTCATCTAGCTCGGTTCCAAGCTTTAACAGTTCTTTAGGGAATCTAAATCTTCAAGTAGACAATGTTTCATTTCAATCTTTGGATACAATTAGTTCAGATTTTGGTTCTGAGGATAACAATCAAGAAAAACGTGAGGCATTTAAGGGTTTACCCGATATAAAAAATGGAACAAACTTGTTCATTCTTGGAAATCTTTCTGTCTTTCCGTGGGCATCTAGGCGTAAGGCGGTGGAAGATGTGATAAACCAGTTGAAAGATGACCAAGAATCTAATGTTTTTGTATCTACAAGTTACATTAAACCGGTATTCAAATTTTTAAAAGAGGCTCACCGTTTAGGTGATTCAGGAGCAAGAAGACATGGGGCAGAGTTGCTTTTGATGTTCTTAAATGAATGCAGGTAATGCTTCTCATTATGTAAACTCAAAGTACTTATTTTGTTGCAGAGTTTAGATTAATATTCATACCATCTGAAATACTGGGGTGTTTGGATTTGCCTTTTGAAAGTGATAGTATGTGTAGTGTTTGTAGGGGATATGTAGTAATAACGAACTCAAAAATATACTTAATCTCTGAAAGGCGTGTGAACACTTTCAGATCGAATCAATTCGGTGGTTCTACCAAATTATTCAATCGGATACAATTCAGAGAATGATAATTTTCTGTATGTATTTATCTGAGATATTTGAACCAGTAGAAAATATATGACCAAATAAACCGTATATAACAATGATACGGAATAACTGCCAAAGCAGTTTAGGGTTTCCAGTTGTCAAGTTTTGTCCCTCAATTTCCGAAAATTAATTTATGAGGAACATAACTTCAGCAGAATCAAAGCTTCAGCAGCTTCACACTACTTCAGCAGATTTCACATAACTTCAGCAGATTCCATACAACTTCAGCAGGAATTTCTACATAGCGACATAGTGGAAATAAAAATTTCCAGTTCCAGCGGCCTGCCCCCCTGACTCAGGTGCCGCCTTGGACCTGCTACCAGGGCTGCCCCCGACCCCCTTGTGGGCTTCGCCCCTAATATCATAATAAATTCAAGTAGGTGTGCACTCCGCACCTCCAAACCTAAATGATGTATTATCATGATAAAATTGGTCAAAATAAGTTAATCCAATTACACTAAAATATCCAACAGTGTTTGGATAGATAAATTTTCTGTTTTCTTTATGAGATTTAGTATTAGCATTATCCCATGTTAGTTGCCATGTTTTTGTAAGCTTTTACTAATTTGATTCTTAATGACATGATACAGAACTGACGTGCCACCTTTACCGAAAGAGGCAATCCACGACCTCTCGTTATTTCTGGATTCAGAAATCACAGAAGAAGCCTTGCTAATATTAGAACTGCTCTCATGCCAACAATTTTACAACTCCGAAATAGTAGCATCCGGTATTCTATCCTTCATTTTAGAACGGATCAAAAACCCAAAGAGCAAACACAACAATTTGGCCTTGAGAGTACTTTGTAACATGTCAGCTCATACTGATCTAGGACACCACTTGATCTACCTCGGGTTCATTCAAGATCTGGTGCCATTTTTGGATGACCTTTTGTTGTGTGGCTACTGTGTTAAAATATTTAGGAACTTATGCGCGATTGAGGAAGCTGCGGCTCATTTTTGTGAAAATGAGAGATGCATTCCTTCTATTGTGGAGCTTCTTGAAGTAGGTAAAGATGAAGAACAAGAACATGCACTTGATATTCTACTCTCGTTATATTACCAAAAAGACGAGTTGCGTGGAATTCTGTTGCAAGATGGTATTGTTTCGTCTTTGGTCAATATATCAGAAAACGGGAGTTGTAGGGGTAAGTTGCTGTCAGTTGAGTTACTACAATTACTATATGATGAACATTCTCAAGTATGTAGCCTTTCGGATACATCACAAAGCACAAATGGTAACTCGAAAGCAAAGGACTCATGTTCCAAGCCATTGGGATTATTTGGTAGGATAAAATTAAGGTTTAGAAAATCCAAATGGTAGCTTGCTTCATTGTTGGAGATTAGGGCATAGTTATAGACATTACAGTTTTATAATTTTTTATATTCATCTGTTTTTTGATCTTGCATCGACAGTAGGTTCACGTAATGGGTCCTTTTTTGGCAAGGTTTGAGTACAGGTTTTATTCACTCTCAATTCTGTAAATTGTATGTTTTTTCAGTGAGAAAGACACTAGAATCCGTTGAAATGTACAATAATCGATAGCATGATCGTAATGAGTTATTTGCTGTTTAAAGAAAATGTGCAACAGTAAGTTGATTTGAATCGGTAAGCTAGTAATAATCGCCTCTGATGAAGTCATTCAGTTTATTCAGTTCACCACTTTGCTGATCCACTACTGCTCGTACAACATCAACCATAGAGATCATCCCAACTTTCCTTCTGTCTATTACTGGGACATGTCGTATATGGTTTTCTATAATCAAAATATACAAGTTGTTAATGGCGTTTATTAGAAGTACCAAAAAAAGGTTCAAGAATCATCTACCTGACATTAATCTCATTGCTTAATAAACATTTGTATCAGATCTCAATGTTACCAGCTTGTTCTGTTATTGCTAGCAAATGATCATGAGTTCAAGATTTAAGATCAATTGCTAAAACAATCATTAAAAAATGCTAACCTGGCTTGTCATTATTTCCCCAACTCTCGTATTTTTGGTCTGTCGTTCGCAATTACCTTCTGCAAGTAATCTGAAATTCAATTTATCATCAATATTGTTGTGATCTATAATAAATGCAATAATTTCATTTTTTTTTGTAAGTAGAGCACGAACCTCTTTCAGTGATGATCCCTGCAATCATCTGTTCATCTCCAGGCTTCAGAACCACTAAAGATCCAATATTGTTTCGAGCCATCTGTAAAATTGCCACATAGTCGAGTAAGTAGCTGCAATTTTTATTCAATTTTAATGAAAATAAATAAATATGGTAACATACTTGTTTTGCAGCATCATAGACTGTGTCATCGCTCTTACACCAGAGCCATGATCCAGACTTTTCATCCTCTTTTGTCATCAGAACTTCGGCAACTGTAGTATTTTCCAAACCCTTTAGATGCATTAATGGAGATTGTATAGTCGGCGCATTCTCTGTGTACTTTTGCAATTGATTCAGGACTGGTATACGAAACCTTTCCTTACAAGTTTTTATTGCTCTTGCAATAACTTGCATCTTCCCTATATCAACAGGAACTTTTGAAGTCTAAGAATGAACACGGATATATGTTGATTTCTATTTTTGGTTATATGGCTTCTTGGACTATACTTGTGTTCTTTTCTTGAATTAGCAAGTCAGGAAAGGATTTTAGCCTTTTTCATGCCTAGTCACTTGCTTCAATAAGTGGTCATCTGAAATGCTGCATTCGCTATAATTGCTTGTACGTTAGGCATAAAAAACTGTAGCATAAGTCAACATTAAACATTACGATAAGGCAACCTATGCCGGAATTTATTCTTAGATTTTCTTGAAAGCTTTGCGACCGAGGAATATTAGATTTTGGTTATTTTACATATTGATTTGCTAATCGTGTTTGTTATTGTTTTGAGCAAGCATATACTTTGATTGCCTTCTCATACACACACCAGAAGGATAACTAATTAAAGAAATTTACAAGGGTTAAAATGACCCGAAAATATGTTAATGTGCAAGCAGTAATGAATGGTGTACAAGTCATTATCGAATAGGAAAAGGGTTACCTCTTGAAAAGGTGATGCTAGACTTGTAAAGAAAGGTAAAAACAGCATCATAAAGTTGCCCACAAAAGGGGTAAACCAGATAATTTATGAAAGACAAATGCTTCAGGCCACTTCTAAGATCTTTCTAATGTATCAAACTTGTATTTAAGCAACTCTTCCATCTTCATCGTATGACATCACAAAAAAATAATAACTGGATTTGCACAATCTTTTTCTGTTTTAGCATCTTTCAAACATTAAAAACTATGGCTGAAAGAAAGCCTACGGGTTTCCGTTTTCGTTTTCGCTTACCTTGGTTACTACAACCTGCGCCAACTCCTGCCCCTGAACCACCTACCCAACAACCACGAGCCTCTCCACAAACCTCTGTTGCATCAACTTCTGCTCAGAGGCCACCATTTCGGCCTCCAGGGAGAGCCCCAGCACCAGCAGCTACACCAGCACCAGCTTCGCCTGCACAAGCCCGACCACAGCCAGTGGCATCACCACCAACGTCACCACCTGTTCCAGCTAAGTCACCGGTACCTAAATCATCTCCAATTGCTAAAACTGTTGAACCTGAGGCAACCCAGCCTAACAAAGAAACTCAGACCACAACTGAGCCCATACCAGCCATTGAAACAACGGGTCCGACAACCCCACCTCAAAGGTCAGCAGTCAGGTCACCTAGGCAAGCTCAATCCCAGCCTAGCCCTCCCCAATCTCCATCGCCACCAAATCCCGACTCTCAATCATCCTCCCCATCACGTACTCCACCACGAGCCAAGTCCCCATCATTATCGCCATCTCGTATTGCTGCACAATCTCGGCCTGGTCCCCAAACTCCACCACCACCAAAACCCGACTCTCAACTCTCTTCCCCATTACGCATACGTACTCCACGTCAAGCCAATTATCAACCATCATCACCATCTCGTATAGCTTCTCAACCGCAGGTTAGTCCTCCCCAATCTCCACAACCAACAAAACCCGACTCTCAATCCTCCTCCCCATCAAGTATAAGTACTTCATCAGAAGCCAATTCTGAACCATCATCGCCATCTCGTACAGCTATTCAACCCCATGTCCCAACCAAACCCTCTTCTCCTGCCCATGAGGCCATACGATCACGAGCTACCACTCACCCATTGTCTCCAATTCATGCACAACCATCTCAGGCACGCACCCCACCCAGATCTCCACCTCGATCACCCTCTCGTCCTATGAGTAAAACATCATTATCATCACCTCATGCTAAAACCATATCATCGCCTATACCAGACGATGCACCAGAAATCAGACAATCAACCATGATAACTCAAAAATACAACCCACTGGATTCAAATTATGTTCCACAAAGTCATGATCTTTCCCACCATGCAAAACCAACAAAAACCAGATCAATGAATACACATTCAATGGAAACAAACCCGAACACAACTGCAGCACAAGTTCCCTTACACCGAGAGATCAAAGGTGATATTTCCAAGTTCATTCATAACATCACGAGCACACATGCGCAATCTAAGGACGACGAGCTTAAAAGTGTTATCACACTTGCTGGTGACAACAGAGGGGCGTCAATGAATTTAAGTTCAGATGCAACTAAAAGAGGCAATAACCCTACTACTGACAAGACTGAACATGATGCCATTAGTAATGGAGATCAAGAAACTAAAGCAATTGTTAATAGCAATATTCAAGGAAGCAATAACTCAATGATGTTCAACAGTTCTGTTACCGAAAGAAATCCAGGTGTTCATCTAAGGATCACGCATAATTTAGCAAACACCTACGATTCAAATATGAAGAGTACAGAGTCAATGGAGATGCAAAGGGCTGAAGTTAACGTTACTCCACCACATAACCTTGTTTATGATCCAACAACTGTTGAATCACTTGAAGAGGTTTACATGGACCCGAAAGAATTTGAGCAAGGTGATCACGAGAGGTCTGCTAATGAGATTGAGGTCATTTGATTCAGCAAACACTAACAGCAAATGCACATATAATAAGGATGATGCTCGTCATCCATGAAATCTAAGCTTTTATATTACATTCATCGTCTGTTGTAATAAAGAACATAAACTTGTGTGTTTGGAATAAGTACTTATTAACAAAGATGGCGACACAAGATATAGTTACACGTAAATAAGATATGGATGGCTGAGAATCATACATTCATACATAGAAACATATAAATATAACAGAGAATGCGCACTGGTAACTGAGCTACCATGCCGTTTTATAATTGTGAACATAATCACCTACATCAAGCGCTCTACAAAAGCCTCGTTATTTCATTTAAATAAGAGCACTCGCAACCATAACACAGGTTAACTTTTACACAGTGGCACGTCAGCGTCACATCAGCTTTAACATTTCACCTTAACTCACTCAAAAAACACCCACAATCATAACATCCCAAGTTAAAATTTAACATTTGATATTTTCAATGTCAACCCCTAAACTAAAACAAACACTTCATTTATTAAAAAACATATCATTAATTTGAAAACATATTACAATACGAAATTTAAAAAAAAAAAAAAAATTACAATGAAATAAAAAAAGACATTGAAAATTAAACGTTACAACATAAAGGAAATGACGAGAATACACCTACTCAATGAGGTTGCAAGTTATATTTTTTGATGATTCGTCTTTTTCGCCATTGATCCAAGCCACGACATTTGGATTCGCCTTCATTGTCAACCATCAAAAACTTTATCTCTTCCAACCTTATTATTGTTTCATCTTTTGACTTGTTGCCCGGACACGCCGGCCGCGGTTTCACGCTTCGATACGATACTCGCTTTGCCATAGTTTCGTGAAATGACTTGACGAGCTTTGTTCCGATGCTCGCCCCCATACTTGTCTGCGGCTCGGATCTTGCTTTCTTGAAGCACGTTTTTTCCCATGGGACGGGTTGTTCATCATGACCAAACAAAGCCTCGCTTTGTTTGGCTTGGACATCGCCTAAATCAACGGATCCAGCCAGGTTCCCATTTCTTATGCTTACGCAAAACCTCTCAAGCTTCATCGAGAGCAAACGGTGCTGCTTTGTGCTCCTCACGATACATTTGTTTCGCCCGTTTCATGACATCCATCTCACTTTCCCGCTCTCTGCTCCCGTTGCGCACGTTTGTAAAAACCGTTGAACTTTGTGCAACAGTGGTCCAACGTTTTCCACTTTCTTGACATCATATCCTTGTTGCGTCATTGAAAATTGAGTTTATTGAACTCATTTGTGATCCGATACCAAAACGTATCTTTGGGTTGTGCACTGACTCTCGGATCCTCCTCCGTAATGCAGCTATATAACACCGGCAAGTAATTCTTCCTTCGCTGGTTGCCAACGCCAAGTAGCGTAATTCTTCTTCATCATCATCGATTGGTTCGGGCTCAGTGGTCTTTGGATTTTTGGACTTTCGCTTAACACGACATTTGGATTTTTTGGAGGAGATGTGGGTGTTTTAGGAACATCATGTGTTTCATGGCTGTAATGTTGTGAGTGTTGTGAGAATTGTAAATTTTGAAAGTTGGTGTTTAAGGTGCTTTGTTGACTTTGTTGCCAATACAGATATTGTTGATGTTGTAGGTACATTTCTTGGCTCGACAAGCCTAGTGGGTTGGGAAAAGAGACGTCGGGGTTTGAAGATGAGCTCGGGTTCGGGTTTGATGATGAACTCGGGTTTGAGGTATTCCACCCACCACCGAGAAGATTCAAGAATGTATCATCGTTGTTGCCTCCCGACATTTTTTTTTCAGTAATTGGAAGTAAAAGATTGAGAGGATTGAGAAGTTGAAGTGTGAAAAAAAATGTTGTTTTAGTTGGGTATTTATAATGGTAAGAAGTGTTTTTGATTTTTTTTTTTTTTTTTTTTTTAATAAAACTAGACGTTAGGGGCTAAAATGAATTTTTTTTTAAACCCCAACGGTAACTAGCCGTTAGGGGGGTAATTTGATTATTATTTTTTTATTTTTATTATTATTATTATTATTATTATTATTATTATTATTATTTTAATCGTGGTTAAAGCCCGTTGTATGAATAACGTTGCCCAAATAACGCCCGTTTAACGTCGTTCCCGTAACGGCTAGCGCCGGATAACACGGCTTAACGCCGAATAACGCCGGTTCCGGCGTTGAACGATGCGAGTGCTCTAACAGTCACAGAGACTCATACATACAAATATACGCATACATGTATTATGGTACGAAATAATGATAAAGTTTTACCTTTTCGAAGATTATATGCATCAACATTGTACACTCTACAATCATAATATCTATTTTAACTAATAAAACACAGTTTTTTATCAAGCATTTTAATAAATTTTTTACTAAAATAACTTTTGCTCTTACAAAAATAACTTTTGCTCTTACATTGACACGTGGACTGAATCATGGTTTTCATATGAGTTTTGAAACATCCACATAAATTAATGATAATATTTGTATAAAAGGAATGTCATTTAGTGGTGCATTTTTTTAGTGGTCAACCTTTTATATTTTACAACAGAAAGTAAGTTGTAATATCAATAGAAAGTAAGTTGTAATATCATTGAATCTTATCTTATCTGAATCAATTACAGTGTTCACTTGGAAAATAAGAACTGAATTTCATGGCTACTCGAATCAAGTGATATCATTTACAAAACATTCCACCATATCACCGATTCGAACACTTTCAAGATCAATACAAAACACCTACGATCTATGATTCTGAGCGATTAAAAAACAACCATTTATTCACAAAACACTCCTGGGCTAATTCATTCACACACAACCATTTTGATCTATGATTCTAGGTGATTCAAAAACACGACACAAAACACCTTCGATCTATTACTATGCAAGTGATTTGAAAGCTTCCAAAACCGTAAAATTGGTAAGTATCGCATTTATTAAAAAAAAAGTTAGGGTTTCGATTTAAATCAATTTAATTTTGTTTAAGATTCAATTTATAGTATATATTTTGCTTTGTTTAAGTTTGTCCTCAAGGGAACATTTCTATAAGGCAAAATTATATTGAATCAAATATCGTGATTTTTAAAGTTCGTTTTTTTTTGTTTTTTTTTTTTTAATGCGAAGTTTTGATTTTTCTTTTTTCGTTTTTTTTGGATGTTTTCGGATGGTTCATTGAGTGAAGATCTCATCAACATTGAGGCTGGTTTTAGGTACAGACATAAATTGCAGTTTGATATTCACCTATGAAGAGTTGGTTGCTGGCTACAATTGTTGATATGATGTTAAAATGTTATTGATTTTCAGGCCACATTGTATTTTTATGGAGATGTAACACAAGACTCTTCGCTTTTCGGACTGTAAGTACTATCTTATATATTTTCCAATTTTTGGCATTGAGTTTTTGAAAGTCATTATGCTATATGGAATAATTAAATTCGAAAATTGCAACAAAACTTAATGGGGAGAGTGTTTGGATGTGCTTATGAGATTTGAAGGTGTGCCAATTATAAGGTCAGTTTTCTTGAGTGTTTGACAAATAATGATTATCTAAAGATTTCGATGTAAAATGAACATCAATATGGAGTAAATAAATTATCAAACTGAGATAATGTACTACAAAATTTGTTATCCAAGGTTGATTATTTTACCCTTTGGATAAATAAGTAATCATAATTAGTTTGACAAACCAAAACATAGATAAAGATTTTTTGTGATTCCCAAAACACAATGTCATTGTATGATTTTTGTAATTTGGACCATTGTTAATGAGAACTTGCTCTTTACTCTCGCATCCTAGGCTTATGATAATATGATTTGTATGGATTTACCGTTTGGGTTGTGCGTGCCTTGCACCCCCTCTTGCACTTTGGTACTGAAGACTTAAGTTATTCCATTCTTTGTAGAATGATTCATATAAAAAAAATGGATGCTGCAATATGTTATGTTTTGGTATTCAAATCAACAACAATGACGACGACAACAACATAGCAATCGGTCAAGCATTTCCATGTTTCCGGTTAAAGAAATTCACAGTAGAAGATTAGTATCCTTGCTAGAAGGTAACTTCCATATTCAACCCACTGCCTATTATTCTCTATTATGGTAAACATAGCATTAGGTATGAAACGTGTCGGTGTTATTTATAAATATACACTAAGTGGCTCCTTTTCTTTTAGTTTATCCATCTTTTTGTTTTAAAAATACTAAGGTCATTGGTTCAAAGAAAAAAATATATAATCTTCAATAAATTTTGAGAATCTTAGGCATCTTCATTGGTTTTCACAGTGACATAATTAGTAGTGCGTTTGTGATCCGTATCTGTTGCTACCACAAGTATTCAAACAATCGGCAGCAAATGACGCTGCTAAACAAAGTAAATCTGCTAATATTAGCATTTTAGAAGGCATCATGATTTTATTATTCTAAACTTTTAGTACGATGTTGTTGAGAATGACATGGACCCGAAATCAAGCGGCTGATTTTTTTTAAATACTCCATCTTTTTAATCAACATTATTATTACTTTCATCTAGGTTTTTGAGTTGACCCTTGACAAAGTATCTTAATCCGACACAATTCTGGAGTATCAAAATGCTTATCGGTTGCGGATGTTGTGTCACATTGTTGTAGCAAGGTGATGAACTTATATAATAACAAACTATTAACATTTACATTAATATTATATCTATGGATACTAAATTTCATTATTTTCGTTGTATAGAGTCTGCTAACTATGAAGCGGATGGGTGGATGCAAAAATAGTTTACATTGTGGATCGACCGCATACTCGACGAAATATGTACTTGCTTACTTTGTTACCTTAAACATTCAACACTTTTTTCTTATACGAGATGAAGAAGTTAAAGTTAATGATGAGTGTCGTGCAGTTAAAGTTTAAAGGTTAGTGGCGCTGTTAATGTTGATTTTGGCGAGGTTTTCATTGCTCCTCTTTTGACTAATATTATTTGATTAGCAGTTGCGTTGATTGAAATGATAAAGGTTGATTTATGAAATGATGGTCGAGTATTTAACAAAGTTATTAGTCATCACGCGACGCTCGGGATATCAATATCATTCATGGTCCAGATTTCCTTATTTCACATTAAGATGGCCTCCTAAAACGACACATGAAGGTAATTTTGCTCTTTTTACTGTGTGTTTATTGATATTAGCCCTCCAATCAAGGTGCCAAAAAGGTTATTTTTTGCAGGTTCAAATGGGTTGACATCGTCTAATATGCTCAGACTTTTTAAACGTTTTATTGAATATGTATTAGATAAAAGCTCAATAACTACATTGTTAATAGTTAAATAATAAGGATGAAGCCAATTAGAACATTCCAAAGTTTTACTCATTGATAGCAGATGTGTCAAAATTACTATGTGTTAGTTACTTCAAATTGTATTTAGTTATTACATGAAAAGTAATATTAAGTGCTTTAGAAGTTTCCAGTTGATATATTACTAATATATCTCCTTTTTGCATTGTAACATAGTAACAAGTTGGAGGCCACTGTTAGAATAACTTTGGTCCCTGGCTTTAAACACGGTCTTTATGAAAATCTTAATGAAAGCGATGTTGTGGTACTGCAGATGTACGGAACCTCGAGTATCGCGGTTGTGTCGCACCCAAAGCTGCCTTAGTCTTGGTAGCAATAATTTGGTCAATAAGTGTGAGTATTTCAAGGGTGTGGTTCATGGGTTTAATTTCAAACCTTTCAATGACATATTGCCATGTAAATTTGATGTTAGGAATTAGAAATTTCAGGTATTAAAGAGTCGGTCACCTCAAGTATATGTAATCGTTAGAAAGCTCGTAGTCACAGTACTTTTATGTTAAGTAGTATTTAGTTTAGTAACACCGTGGGAGGACGGACGGTCTTTACCCACTGTATGCCCGATCCACCCGTGTGTGTGGCTTTTATTGTAAGACTAACAATACTCTCTACCTTCCAAGGTAGAGAGTTGGAGCTCATAATAAGAATTTCTTTCTCTCACTAAAGTTCCCTAAACCTCTAAATTTTTCTCTCTAGAATTCCACTTATACGCCTACTTTGTGTTATGGTTTGATGTGTATGTGAAATCCAATATCCTACAATTGGTATCAAGAGCCATGGTTAGATCATATCTTACACATCTTTGGATTTCTAGTGGTTTTTAGGTGGTTTTTGAGTTTGAAAAAGTTTAGTGGTTTTGCATCATTTGGTTGATTTCTTGTGTTAAAGCTTGGATTTTGTTAGTACTTTTGTGTTTAGAATCATCACAAGTGTTTAGGTTTTCATTTGGTAAGCTTGAATCATCTTGGTTGGGTTGTTTTTGGATTGAAAAGTGGTGTTTGTGAAGTTTTCTAGCTAGCGACTTGATCTACGGATAGCTTTTCTCTTGCTAGCGACTTTGCTTTACATTTTGGTAGCGAGTTGCATTTTATGGAGTTAGCGACTTAGGCCTTTAGTGAGACAGCCATAAACAAGACAAGTAGTGGAATCTCCACCACGGTAGCTTACTTGGTGGAAGTTAGCTTACTTTGTACTTTATATTGTTAGCTTACTTGGTGTTAGCGAGTGGGTACCTAGCGAGTTGCTATTTAGCGACTTGAATATTTAGCGACTTGGTTCTTAGCTTAATTGTCCAAAATTTTGTTAGCTTAATTTGGATTGTAGCGAAGTTGTTACATAACGACTTGGAACTTTAGCTTAACTTAGCACTTAGCTTAACTTGGTTCACAATTTTCTTAGCGACTTGAGTGATTTCCTTTAAATACGGTTTTCTCTTGATTTAGTAAAATCCCGTGAAAGAATCTATTTCCGGTTTAATCATAGAGTTATAAAATCTCGTTTAACTTGTCATCATGTCTACCAACGCTCCTACAATCATCTCCATCTGCTGTCGAGGATGTTCAAGCACCGGTTCGATACTCGCCCACCCATGCTTGACAGAATCGACTATGACTCTTGGGCTCAACGAATCGATTGTATCGCCTTGGAAAAGAAAATTAGGTTAACATTCTCAAATCCATTGATGAAGGACCTTACCGAGTTGAAACTACTAGAGATATACTTGATACTGCTGAAGATGGAACTTTGATTTACGGAATGGACGGACCAAAGATGTATGATGAGCTTGACGATAAGGAGAAAAAGAGATTCGATGCGATATCCGAAGCTTCCAACATTATTCTACAAGGTCTACCAAAGGACATCTACAAGCTTATCAATCACAACACCGAGGCAAAAGGCAGATGGGATAATGTCAAGATGCTTCTCTCGTTCTCGAAGCTAACTATGGAAGACAGAGAATCACAACTGTATGATGAATTTGAGCACTTCAAGATGAAACCAAATGAAAGTGTCTATGAGTACTATGTGAGATTTCATAAGTTGGTGAATGACATGAGGAACATCGGAATGACTATGCCTAACATTCAGTTGAACTCAAAATTTGTAAACAACATGAATCCCGAATGGCACAAATTTGTTACTTCTGTGAAGCTCACTAAAGGATTGAAGAATACTAACTATGAGCAACTCTATGCCTTCCTTCTTCCGAATGAGAGACATGCCATGTTTGAAAAGAGGATTCTTGAACAATTCAAAACAAATCCGGGAGAGACAAGCTCATCAAATGATTCAACTGCCTTCTACTCAAACATTGGATTACCACTAAAGCTTCACAAGTTATACCCATGGGTGATGGAACTCACAAACTCATTCCCGATCCAAAGTTCAAACAAGCCGATGCCGATGCACACGGGTAACTTCATTAATCAACTCTCTTCGATTAGTCAAAACATGAATTCTCCCACAAACCAACAACAACCTCGAACAGCTTCTAACCCACACAATCAAGCTACCGAGATGGGAAAATTGTTGTGCAACCAGCCAGAAAGACAGATGATCAAGGAAGAGGAGGAGCAGGTAGAGGTTATGTTGGTAATCAGAATCGAGGAAGAAATGGAAATCAAGGTCAAACTAAGCCGATCAAATGCTATAACCGTGGTGGTGAGGGACACATTGCAAGGAACCGCACATCTCCAAAACGCCCACGAATCGCCGATTACTTCAGAGATAAGATGCGCTTGTACAAGCTCGTAGATAATGGTGCTGCTTGGATGAAGAGGAGTTATTGTTTCTTGCCGAGGGCAATGCCAAGACCTATGATGCAGATGTGGATGAGCAGCCAATTCGGGAGATAGGTCACAATCATCAGAATGCCTTTCAAGTCGCTGATTGTGATGCATACGACTGTGATGTGGATGATGGACCCATCGCACACACAATTTTTATGAATAGCATTTCTCCAATGGTTTCTCCCAAGGTCTCTTCTTCACCACAAGCTGGCCCATCCAAAGACAAACTCATCTCAGAGGTATTAAAACTATACGATGATGCTGATGTACAAAAGATGCATGACAAAGTACAATCAACTGAAACTATTGAATCAAATATTGAAAATATGGGTAATATCAATGTTGTCCCATATGATCAATATGTGAAACAAAGTGAAAGTGAAATTGTATCAAGTGATGCATCTTCTGCAGTCAACAATGACTATGTTTTTGATGAATACACCGCATGTGCCCCTGATGATGTCCGTTATCTCTGAATAAATGCCTATAAAGAACGTGTTGCTATTTATGAACAACGTGCTAAGTTTGAGTTGACCACCCGTGAGCGGGAAATGGATGACCAAATGCGCATAAACTATTAGAAAAATTAATCTTAGAGAAGAAGTATTAAAACAAGAGTTAAACTCCTTACAAGAAAAACTTTCAAAACCGCTAAGCAAAACAAGAACTTCAAGAAAATGTTAAAATGCTTAAGCAAGAATTCAAGCTAAGGAATCAAAACTTTTGAATGATTTTTCTAATCTAAAACCTTGAAAAACAAGCTTGAAAATAAGTTGTACGCACAAGGAAACACCATTCAGACTGCTCACATGATCACTAAGCATAGAGTCCTAAGCGATAAGCATAGCATTCCCTTGTTGAGGAACCAAATCCAGAGGTCATTAAAAAGGCTAGAAATGCTCATAAGGTTCTTTATGATGGCAAGGAAATCCTTAAACCTAGACAGAAACCTAGTTGCTACTGAGTGCACGAGGAAGATAAGAAATCAGATGAAATCACTAGGGAAAAGTTAAACAAGAAACTAGATGATCCAAAATGTAAAGAAAAGAAAGTAATCATCACACCCCATGATTACAAAAAGGAGAACTGGATTGCCTTAAACAAGTTTAAGCCTCAGAAATTGTTAACTCCCGAACAAGTGTTCTGGAAAATGGATTTAGATAAGGTAAAGCTGAAAATATTGTTGAAACCAACCCCCCCCTTTTGAAAATGCCTAGAGCGACTGTGTATCCTCCAAATACACCAATGCATCTAGTTCCTAGAACAATTGCCACTAAAAGCAAGACCTTAATCAGCCAATATGTTATCTTTCAACTATTTGTTGATTTTGAGAAAACTTGCAAGAAAAGGATCACACCCACGGTATAACGGAAGGAGAAAGGGGTTTTGAGCAAACTAAAGAATGTTATTTAACTGAAGTCATGCCTTTCTTCAAACAACTAAAAGATCACTTTGAGAGTCTTAAAAAGGGAATGAATTCAGATATTAAAGAAATGGAAAAGGAATTTGATGCTATGATAGTTGAGGTTAGTGACTATGAGCGAGCATTAAAATATAATGAGATTGAAAGGAAGAACTTGCATACACTAAATGAGAATATGATTTCTGAATGTATTGCTCAAGATGTGTTTTTCATCTGCTACAAATTGTTCCATTAATGCTTCTCAATTTCATGAATTATCTGTTGCCCTGAAAGTCTCCCATGATCGTGTCATTGAGCTTGAAAAACTAATTCTAAATTAACTGAGAAAATTGAACCGGATGATCACGACAATTTGGTTAAACATTTTTCTAAACTAGAAGTTGAGCATTTTAATTTACAACTAAAATATCAACATCTTAAAGAAAATGTCAAAACTTCAAATATCAAGACATCCTCGGATGCTCCAGAGTTTGATGCAGTTTTCAAATTAACAAACGTGATGAACAGATTCAAGCTCATTGCAACACGATCGGAAAGTTGAAAGCCCAAATCTCTCAATTAAAGGGTCAAAAGAACAATATGACAGCTCCCAAATGCCTCCTCCTTTAGATTCTCAGAATTCTCAAACTTTTCATCTTCAAAACTTAGTTAATGCCTTACAAAAGGAAAACGAGAGTTTTCTAGAAGAAAATGAAAAGTTAAACGACATTTTAAAGAGTTATATGATTCAATAAAAGTCACCCGTGACCAAAACAACGAAAAAATAACGCCTTTACAAAAGGAAATTGAGAATCTGAGAAGTCATGGAAATGGGAAACTACCACTTGTTTTCAATAAGAATGTTGTCTCAAAGTCACCCTTAGATTGCAAATACACTGTGACAGTTAAATATATTCCTCCTCATCTTAGGAATAATGAACATGCTTTTCATGACTACTGTGCTCACCTTAAGGATAGTCTAGAATGTCTCCGTGAGATTGTCGAAGAGGATTTCATTAACAAACCTCTTGATAGTGAAATTAGGTTTGCTTGCCTCCGGGCCAAACGATCTCAAGAGCTTCTAGAATGTGTAATTGCAACATGTCCCAAATCCTTAACCTTAGGTGCAAAAGGCAAAGCTGTGATGCCTTGTTCTATGCCTAGTGCCGAGCCTTCAAACCATTCTAGGCCCAGTTTTAAGAAAGTATACATCAATGTGTCGCCTAGTAATACAGATCCTTGCACGTCTAGTTCAGAATGCAAAAAGTAGATCAACCAACTAATGTTCCCATAATTCCCTCTACAGAGTAATCAATGACATTAATGCGAGCATGTCAAAGTCTCAAGACAATACAAGGAATGATAGGACCTCGCAAGCTAAAAATGTGCATTGGAAGAGAGTAGAAGACCAACCTAGGATCTTTAAGCTTGAGTTGAATAAAACGAATCGTGTTGATTCTAGTATTAGCCTTAGGCGCATCTGTAATTAATTCAATTCTATACTATTTGCAAACCTTGTAATGATGTCCGCTTGAATTCTGTTGCTAATCATGAATGTGGTGTGAATGCTTTGTCTAATGCTGTCAAATGCCTAGTTAAAATTGTTAATGCTAATAATCGTGCAAAGAAGGCTAAAAGGCAAAAACGAAAGATTGTTAGAAAACAGTGGAAACCCACAGGAAGAACTTTTATAAAGATAGGTTATTATTGGATACCTTTTGGCCATAAGAATAATCAGTTTTGTTCTCAAACTGCTAAGATTATGCCCACTAGAAAATGGATGCCTAGTGGTAGAACTATTCCCTTAAGAAGTGAACATACTTTGAATAGGTCAAATACAGACACCAAGATTGCATCTATTCCCAATGATTCCATTGCTTCTACTTCGATATGGATGTTTCTATTTTTGATGTGGGTGTTCCAATTACTGTTACTAACCAAGTGGAACCCATTCTTGCATGGGGATCCCAATTATCCAGCTATCCATTCTTGTCTGTGTTCAACTGCAGATCGTTCAAATCGTTCTGTGGTACCTGGACTCAGCCTGTTCCAAGCATATGACTGAAGACCGGTCGCGGCTCATGAACTTCGTGAGCAAATTCATCGACAGCTTAGATTCGGTAATGAACATTTCGGTGCAATTATGGGTTATGGTGATTATGTTGTTGGTGATAGTGTTATCTCTAGAGTATACTATGTGGAAGGTCTTGGTCATAATCTGTTCTCTCGTCGGTCAATTATGTGACTCTGATCTAGAAGTAGCCTTCAGAAAACATACTTGTTTTGTTAGAGAACTTGATGGTAAGGAACTTTTAAGAGGAACTCGTGGTTCAAATCTTTACACCATCTCTATCGATGATATGATGAAGTCTTCTCCAATCTGCTTGTTGTCAAAGGCTTCGAAAACAAAGTCATGGTTATGGCATCGTCGTCTCAATCACTTGAACTTCGGCACCATCAATGATCTCTCCATAAAGGACTTAGTTGTAGGTTTACCTCGACTAAAGTATGAAAAGGATCATCTTTGTTCAGCATGTCAATTGGGAAAAAGCAAGAAGTATGCCCATAAACCCAAACCTACTAACTCGCCACGAAGTTCTTCATACAATTCACATGGATTTATGTGGACCTATGAGAGTGCAGAATATCTTTGGGAAGAAATATGTGTTAGTTGTGGTTGATGATTACTCTAGATTCACCTGGGTCAAGTTCTTAAGGACAAAGGATGAAACTCCAGATATCATCATCAAACTCATCAAACAGCTGCAGGTTCGACTTAACAAAACCGCCGAATTATCCGACAGCATAATGGAACTGAGTTTGTTAACAAACAACTTAGTGAATTTTATGAAATCATTGGAATCACCATCAAAGAAGTGTTCCACGAACTCCTCAACATAACGGTGTAGTTGAAAGACAAAATCGAACTCTTGTAGAAGCCGCTAGAACAATGCTGATTTACTCAAAGGTTCCAATGTTTCTCTGGCTGAAGCTATTGCCACTGCATGCTACACACAAAATCGTTCCTCGATTCACACGCTCATGGAAAAACTTCATATGAACTTGTCCACAACAGAAAACCTAATCTCTCTTTCCTTCGTGTGTTTGGTGCATTGTGTTATCCAACTAATGAGGGTCAAGACTTAGGCAAACTTAGAGCTAAAGCAGACATTTGAGTATTTGTAGGGTATGCACCAAACAAAAAGGGATACCGAATCTACAACAAAAGAACCCGAAATATCATGGAAACAATTCACGCTACGTTTGATGAGCTGACCGGTCAAATGGCTCCTGAACAATCCAGTTCAGAACCCGCACTTCAAAACAGTCCCATTGGTTCATCCCTTGTTCCAAACTTTTCTCAAGAAACTCCATATGTACCTCCATCTGAAGATGATTTAAAGAAATTGTTTGATCCTATGTTTGATGAACTTTATGATCCAAGTACTAATGAGGTGTCGATTCCTACAACAGAGGTCGCTCATATTCCTGTGAATGAAGTCAATCCTCAGCCTCAATATCATTAAGTCAAGAAGCGCCTGCTGCGATCCTTCGCCTCATCAACAAATCATCATTCTTCAAATGTACATCATGGAACTGTTTCAGGCATCAATGATGAAGTTAATCCCTTTGCTACTCCTGAAGATGCTCCATTTGAAAACATATTTGCTCCTCAATCATCATCAGAACCATCTTCTTCAGGAGACATCGACTCTGCTACTTCAGTCCCTCAACAACTACCACATGAACACCTCAGAAAATGGACTCACGATCATCCATTAGACAACATCATTGGAAATCCTTCTCGCCCAAGATCAACACGGAAACAACTTTTAACCGATGCCTTATGGTGCTTCTTCAACTCCGTACTCTCTAAGATCGAACCAAAAGATGTCAAAACCGCCATGAATGAAGATAGCTGGTTCAATGCCATGCAAGAAGAAATTCATGAGTTTGATCGACTTGATGTATGGGAGTTAGTACCTGCTACAGATTGTGCTATGATTATTGCTCTAAAATGGATCTTCAAAGTGAAACTTGATGAGCATGGTGATGTGTTGAAGAACAAGGCTCGATTAGTTGCTAAAGGATACCGTCAAGAGGAGGGTATAGACTTTGAAGAATCTTTTTCTCCTGTTGCTCGAATCGAGGCAATTAGAATCTTTTTGGCTAATGCCGCAAGTAAGAACATGGTAGTCTATCAAATGGACGTGAAGACGGCATTCCTGAACGGAGATCTTAAAGAAGTCGCCTATGTCACCAACCTCGAAGGCTTTTGTGAATCCGAACATCCTACCCACGTTTATCGTTTGAAGAAGGCTATTTATGGTTTAAAGCAAGCTCCAAGGGCATGGTATGATACGCTATCAAAGTTTCTTCTATCTACCGGATTCAACAAAGGAGCAGTTGATCCAACATTGTTCACCAGAAAGTCGGGCAAACATTTAATTCATGTTCAAATTTATGTTGATGATATCATTTTTGCCTCGACTGACCCCAATGAGTGTGACCGTTTTTCAAATGAAATGAGTTCAAAATTTCAAATGTCAATGATGGGACAAATGTCATTTTTCTTGGGATTACAAATTTCACAAAGTCCCGGAGGCATTTTCATAAATCAATCTAAATATGCACCTGAGATCTTAAAGAAATTTGGATTTGATTCAAGTGACCCTGTTGACACTCCCATGATTGATCGAACCAAACTAGATGAGGACCACTCGGGGATCATGATTGACCAAACGAAATATCGTAGTATGATTGGATCCCTGATGTACCTCACTGCTAGTAGACCGGACATCTTGTTCGCTGTTTGCATGTGTGCTAGATACCAGGCTAAGCCTACTAAAAAGCACCTTGAAGCGTTAAACGGGTCTTTCGGTATCTCCAAGGAACCATCAATATGGGACTTTGGTACCGGAAGGACACCGGTATGTCACTAATGCCCATGCAGATGCCGATCATGCAGGATGTCAAGATACTCGCGAAGGCACGCCCGGAGGTGCTCAGTTTATTGGTGATAAGCTTGTGAGCTGGTCTTCAAAGAAGCAAATGAGTACTTCTATTTCCTCTACAGAGGCAGAATACATAGCCATGTCATCTTGTTGTGCTCAAATCCTTTGGATGAGATCTCAATTAACGACTATGGCTTTGTATTTAACAAAATCCCTCTGTACTGTGATAATAAAAGTGCTATTGCTCTTTCATGCAACAACGTTCAACACTCAAGAGCTAAGCATATCGACATTCGTCATCATTTCATCGGGGAACAAGTGGAAAAGGGTGTGGTGGAACTCTATTTTGTGAGGTCTGAATATCGCTTAGCATATCTTCACCAAAGCTTTTCCAAGAGAACGTTTTGAGTTCATACTTCCACGACTAGGCTTGAAAAGCCTTCAACCGGAAACACTCAAACGTCTTCAGGAAGAAGACGAGGAGTAAAGGTCTATGCTCATCTATCTCTTGTAAATATTTATTCGAAAAACAAAATACAAAATTATAAAACTTTCAAAATCCATAAAAATCAAAAATTCAAAAAATCTTCAAAAATATTGTCAATTTGTCATGTTTTTCTCGATTCGATAATATCTACGGTCTTTGTGCTGTCATTCAAAGAATGACACGGACTTTAGATGTTGCTCAATTCTTATTAAAAAAAATTGAGAGAAAGAGAAAAATGGTTTATTGTCATGTCGTGCAAGAACCCGCTTGTCAAAGAAAGAACAGAGCCATACTTTATCATATTTTCAAAATTCCATGCTCTGATTCTAAAAACATTTATCTGCTGAAAACTAACTGCTATGAAAAAATAACTCGGACTCTATTTTTGATAATCATCTGGATTTATTTGTCAAAATATCTATCTCTCAATCAACAACCTATGTCATTGATTGAGGGGAGAATGATTTCAATTAAATTAAAAAGTTATTTGGCATTCAATTGTTTTCAAAAGATAATCATGCATGTTTAACCAATGGAGTTTAAAATCTCAAAATCGGATCCTTATCAGTTAAAACGCTTTCATAATCAAGTCACAATTCTCCTCAAAAGCTTTCAAAATCAATTTAAATCTATAAGAGATCACAAATCTCAAATGATTTGATAATTGTGATAGGGGAGAATGTGTGATTTAAATTGGATTTAAACTGATAATTCGGTAAATGGTTTTATAAGGATGTACAAGCTCTCCTTCCCCATGTGCCAAACGATTTCAAATTTTCCATGCACATGTTGAGGGGAGCATCTATCTTAAACCTATGATTTGAAACGTGATCACTTATCTCAATGTGCAGGTTCCCTCTAGTATGTGCAAAACTCTTTTCAAATCTCGAGGCACATATTGAGGGGAGCAAAATCATGAAAACCTCATCCTTCCCCAAAATGCTTTATCTACTTGATTCGATTAGGGAAGTGATGTTGATATTTTTAGAAAATGGTAATCAAAGAAGTTAATTCTTTCTCTTGCCTCCGTGTGGAAAACTATTTCAAATACTTGATTCACATGTTGAGGGGAGTTCTTCTTCTAAAAATATCAAAAACAATTCAAGTACAAAATGCTTTGATAATATATCACAAGTATATGGATTGATTTTCAAATGGTTTTCAATTGGTTCCTATGGCCGATGAACAATACCAAATAGACCGACCAACTTTACTTTATGTACGGTGATATAAGGATGATAAGGTTAGGTATTGGTTCCCATGATCCGCCAGAGCCGGAGGGATCTACCCACGGACAATCCACTAGATAGTGTAGAGTCCTTAGGTATATTGAAAAAAGGAGAAAAGTGAGATACGGGAAGAGTGCGGACGGAGACAGAGCTAGTACTGGAATAAACCCAACAAGGTTCTAGTTATGAAGTCTCGGTAAGCACTGAAGGGGTTGAAGAATGAAAAAGAATTGAATGTGAAAAGGGGTGAAAAGAAATAGCCCTCCAATAATTCAACCTTAGGGCAGAAACCGGGTTCAATACATATGCTACTGGTGGTTACTTAGGTAACTCCGTATTGAAGACAAGACGTCATGGACCCAGTGACGCACCGCACTAAACTTCCCAAGCTACTCAAGTTCCTCTTAAAAGGGCTTGTTTCATTCTCACGGGAACCTACATAATCTATCGACTTTCTCTTAGAGATTGTTGATATTGAAGAAGGAGACCCTCTCCCTAGTCTCCGATATAGGATCCAAAATGCACAAATTGAGTCTAGAGCCACGAGATCATCAATAAATCTCATTAGGACAATTTCAATGAAGACTCTCTGTTTCACACAATGTGGAAAGAGAAATTATATCTGAGTCCTACGCATTATCCTTGTGGTATTGCCAGAACATCTGAGTGATGTGTTTACATATTCACGGTGAAGATGGAAAGCCTTCTGGAGCCAACATCTAACAAGCTCCTGGTAGGTGGCATGTGAGATCTATTATACAGATCAACCATGTGACAACTGAACGGAAACAATGGGGCGATTCAATCTTTTGAATCAATCCTCGTTCAGGTTATGGATTGACGGATACCTTTGAAAACCGGTCTTTGTGCTTTAAAACTCTTTTCATTAGCACGTCGACCGTGTACTAATTTTTCAAATCAAAAGGTGTTTTATGATTGATAATTGATTTTCATTAAAACCTTCGTTATATTGCAAAACAATTTCTATTGAGCAATACACGATTGTTTTTCAAATCTCTTTTCATCAATCATTGGACTTAAATTCGCTGGTTCACTCACTCCGTGTTGTCTTCTTTGAGACGTTCCGGTTTGAGAACACCTAGAGCAGTGCGAAACCCTCAAGGAAATTCTTCATAATTATACCTGATCACAGGCAGTACTTGTACTGATCAACGGGGAACCGTGGGCCGTGTACCTCAATTCATCGAAAGTGATCAAAGACACTTTCGCGCGCTTTATTGCTAACTGTCTTATGCAGGTACACCCCGACGCTTGCAGCTGATCAGAATGGAGCGGTCAATCCATAGCCGCATGCTCACACAACACATTCATATCTAAAGAAATCATGATTGGTGCATCAATGACTCGGATATTCTAACTCCATGCTTCTGCTACGCTGCTACCAATATCTTGAATCAACGAAAGCTTCCGCTACTCTGATGAGAAGATATCATGATCCAGAATATGAGCATGTCGGTCCGAAAGTCACAACATCACATAATACCAACACCACAATGGATGTATCGAGATTTTCTATTAGCCGATGATCTCAAAAGTCGGCTCAACATTATTATCACGTGGATCAGGAAAAGACCTCCACTTGGATTAACCAAACATGCAATGAGTGGAATCAATGACTACGAGCTTCGAGCAAAGTACTACATTAAGAATGCAAGATCAATTGTTAATGTAATATCTGATTGTATTCAATGTCATTTTAGTATATGTTTGAGGTGACCTCCCTTAGGGGAAGATTGTTAGGAATTAGAAATTCCAGGTATTAAAGAGTCGGTCACCTCAAGTATATGTAATCGTTAGAAAGCTCGTAGTCATAGTACTTTTATGTTAAGTAGTATTTAGTTTAGTAACACCGTGGAGGACGGACGGGTCTTTACCCACTGTATGCCTGATCCACGCCCGTTGTGTGGCGTTTCATGTAAGACTATAAATACTCTCTACCTTCCAAGGTAGAGAGTTGGAGCTCATAATAAGAATTTTCTTTCTCTCACTAAAGTTCCCTAAACCTCTAACTTTCTCTCTCTAGAATTCCACTTATACGCCTACTTTGTGTTATGGTTTGATGTGTATGTGAAATCCAATATCCTACATTTGAAGAAGTGGGTCAATTCAGTAAACTGAAATTTTGTTGTGCCACAATAGCAGTTTTTTATTAAATCATTAATTTTCTTACATGAGCATGCTTTCGGTTATTTTATATATTTGATTGGTCAAGTAATTGATTCTGGCAAATTGAACAATTCCGACAAAAATGGTCACCCATGGTACAAAATTGTTAATAAATAACGGCAAGGAAAGAGCCTTAAATGATGACTTAGCGGCCATAGAGTAGTTTAGAACGAGGTAAAGTATCATGCTGCAACAAAAATTGCCTATAATAGTATGGTCCAATTAGAAAAGTTAAACCATTCCGAGCGACCACGTTGGACAAACCATTAACAAAATAGATAGCTCAAATGTGTTTAAAAACAATTCATAACCATCCAAATTAACAATCTATATGTTATACCATTAACAGAATAGATAGCCATCCAGTTTTATAATATGAAAAATATCCATAACAAGACTGACATACGAAGTACTTGTGCCCAGAATACTAAGTTACGACAAGTCGGTTTGTATCAACAAAAGTCAGGGACAATCACTCGGGCAAGTCGGTTTGTATTTGCCACGACATGTTTTTACACATGGCCGCCGTATCCCGAGTTAGGAGCAAAAAAGGATTGAAGATGGTTATTCTCGACGAAGAAGGAAATCTCACTAATACCACCACCAACGTGGTCTACAAAGAAGTGCTACACAATTTATGATCGCATCTACATTTACATGTAGATCACATTCGTATAATAAAGGATTGAAGATTTTTATTTTTTTCTTTTTGAAGTTTTTGACTGTTGTGTTTCATATAATACATGTTTGATGCTTACCTACTGCAATCCTTTACAATTGTTTATCCATATGTGCTTCAATCTAATTAATAACTTTCTAATACGCAGTGTTATTTACTACATACTTTGACGTTCCTTTAAAATACCCGTGAATTTCACGGGTCATAATGAGAATTGCATTGTTGTCAGGTTTCAAGCACTAACTAGATGAAGGCTTCATCTTGATCTTGCTGATGTAAGAGTTTGTAAAAATTCAACCAATATTGCGTATTGTATCATCATAATATGTTTGTATATGATTTTATGTTATTTTTAACTTATTTGACAATTGTTGGACTGTCTATATGTTTGATTTCTCGACATTTATTCTATCAAACATGATAAGTTTATAGGTTTCGATCTGCCATTTTATTACATACGATTTCAATATTATGTAGCTTTTTAGCTTTTCTTTAAAATACCCGTGAGTTTCACGGGTATTTTAGCTATTTTAACTAATAAAACACAGTTTTTTATCAAGCATTTCAATAAATTTTTTACTAAAATAACTTTTGCTCTTACAAAAATAACTTTTGCTCTTACATTGACACGTGGACTGAACCATGGTTTTCATATGAGTTTTGAAACATTCGCATAAATTAATGATAATGTTTGTATAAAAAGAATGTCATTTAGTGGTGCATTTTTTTAGTGCTCAACCTTTTATATTTTACAACAGAAAGTAAGTTGTACTATCAATAGAAAGTAAGTTGTAATATCATTGAATCTTTTCTTATCTGAATCAATTACAGTGTTCACTTTTGGAAAATAAAAACTGGATTTCATAGCTAGATTTTTTTGTTTTTTTGTTTTTTTTTTCTTCATATAGAGCCATGTTCTTTATAGAAAACCGGGTTCTATAACATATAATAGAGCCCGTTTTTAAAACCGGGCTCTATTTGCTTTTCTCATAGAGTTCCTTCCCTTTGTGCCCTCACGCATAACCGGGCTTTTTACATATTTTTAACCGAGCTCTATGCCCTTCTTTGTAGTAGTGTTGTACACATTACATAAAAATTTGTAGTCTTTAATTTTCAACATCTTAATATAGTGAATGGTAAAAAAGGCTTTTTGTATTATAAATAGTACGCTAAGATTAAGATAAAGTCAATTGACCTTTTTAATCTTGTGATTTGTATATAATAAAACTCGATCACAATGGCTTGAGAGTGATAACATTCACCTCTTCGAGAGTGAAAAAACTATAATTAGAGTTCTTTAAAAAGCTTTAAGTTTTATTTTCTAATTTATTAATCACAAGAGAGAATGTGTGACACTTTTATCTAAATTAACATCAGATTTATTGAATTGTAATTGATTTTTGTTGCCTCAAACACAAAGATACAACCGTATATATGAATTACAAAGATTAATCTAGAATGTGGGCTAGGCCTAAAGACATATACATGGGCCTATACAAAATAATAATGTAAGATAAATATGCTACGACTAATACGCCCCCGCAGTTGGAGCGGGAGGAGGCTGGATGCTAAAACTGGAGCAAAAATCTTCAAACAAAAAGGAGGGCAGGCCATTGGTGAAAATGTCGGCATACTGATATCGAGAGGGTACATGTAGAACTCTAACTTGAGCACCTGTAACCATATCTCGAACAAAGTGAAAATCAATCTCAATGTGCTTGGTCCACTGATGTTGAACAGGATTTGCAGACATATAAATAGCACTCACGTTATCATTGTAAACAAGTGTGGTAGTCGTAAGAGGAGAATGTAACTCACGAAGCAAATTCCGAAGCCATGCAGTCTCGGCTACAACGTTGGCAAGGCCCCGGTATTCAGCTTCAGCACTGGAGCAAGAGAGGGTGTGTTGCCATTTAGAGGACAAAGAAAGTAAATTATCACCCAAGAAAACACAATAGCCCGAAGTTGATCGTCGTGTAGAAGCGCAACCCGCCCAATCAGCATCAGTATAACCAACAAGAGAAGTGGTAGAGGATGCATATAAGTGTAGACCATAATCCAATGTCCCATGAACATATCGTAAGATATGCTTGAGGGCTGCAAGATGTGGTTCCCTCGGATCATGCATATAAAGGAAAATATGTTGAAAAGCATATGACAAATCAGGTCGGGTAAAGATAAGATACTGTAGCCCTCTTGCAAGAAATCGATATAAGGTAGGATCCTGAACTAGAACTCCCTCAGGACCCATTTTAGAGTTTGTATATGTTGGTGTCCTAGAGAGGTTGCAATTAACCATGTGAGCACACTCAAGAAGCTGAAGAGCATATTTCCGCTGAGACAAAAATAATCCTGTAGAGTGATGAGTAGCAGATATACCAACTAAGTAATTGAGCTCCCAGAGACCAGTCATATCAAACTCACTGTGTAAAGACACTATAATCTGCTGAAGTAAGGCTGGTGAAGAAGCTGTAAGAATAATGTCGTCCACATATATAAGTAAATAAGCAACCTGAGATCCCTGCCTATAGATAAACAATGAGGAGTCACAACGGCTGTGATAAAATCCAACCCATGTAGCATAACCTGCAAAACGCTGAAACCAAGCATACGGTGCTTGTTTCAGTCCATATAAAGATCTCTGTAGAAGACAGACATGATTAGGGTACCGAGAGTCAACAAAGACAGGGGCTGATGCATGTATACAGTCTCTGATAAGTCACCGTGAAGAAAAGCATTCTTAACGTCAAGTTGGTGAACTGGCCTATTACGAGACACGGCAAGGCTAAGGACAGTGCGAATAGTAGCCAGTTTAACAACCGGGCTGAAGGTCTCATCAAAATCAACGGCAAGCTGCTGACTACTGCCATTAGCTACCAAGCGAGCCTTATAGCGACTCAAAGATCCGTTAGCATGGAACTTATGCTTAAATAACCATATAGAGCGAACCAGGTTTACACCGGAAGGTCGTGGGACAAGAATCCAAGTACCATTTTTAACTAACGCATTATACTCATCATACATAGCATTACACCAATGAGGGTCTTTGAGAGCAATGAAGGGAGATTTAGGGATAGGAGAAATAGAATACGTGTGTAAAGATAAACGATCCACTGGTTTGACAATGCCTTTTTGAGACCTAGTGACCATACGGTGAGTTCAAGGGGGTTCAATAACCGGTTGGGAAGGTTGGGCCGAAGGGGTTGAGTATTGGGTGAATTGGCGGGATGTTGTGTTTGGTGTGTATGGGAGTCCGTTTGGACCGGTGTGTTGGGCCATAGGCGTCGGTGGGTGGGGTAGTTTATTGGCCCGTGTGGTTTGGGGTGCAGCGGATGTGTTAGTGGGATGATCATTAGGGGTCGATGGGGTAGTAAGAGGGGTTTCGTGGTGAGGTGGTGTTTGGGTGTTGGTGGGATCGATAATTATATGGTTAAGTAAGGGGGATGGAGGAGGGTCCAAAAACGTATATGAGGGTGGGGATGATGGTGCATGGAGCGGTATTGGAATTGAGTTTCATCAAAGGTAACATGTCGGGAGAGGATGATTTTGTTGGTTTCAAGGTCTAGGCAACGGAAGCCACGGTGGTAGGCGGAAGAGCCCAGGAAAATGTATGGGGTGGCACGTGGAGCAAGTTTGTGAGGTGAGTTAAGGTGAGGGTAACAAAGGCATCCAAAAATGCATAAATGGGAGTAGTCAGGTTCTTTTTGGAAAAGTCTTGTGAATGGGATGTCGTTGTTGATAGCGGTTGATGAGAGAAGGTTAAGGAGGTAAGTGGCCATATGAAGGGCCTCGAACCAAAATGATGGGGGTAGATGTGCTTGAAAGAGAAGGGTACGTATGACATTATTTATAGTGCGTATCATTCGTTCAGCTTTACCATTTTGTTGAGAGGTTTTTGGGCAAGAGAAACGAAATTGAATTCCATGGTTAGCAAAAAGTGTATGAAGAGTGTTATTATCGAACTTACCACCATGATCACATTGGAAACTCTTGATTTCACATTTAACTTGGTTTTTAACATAGTTACGAAAATGCAAAAATTTGGCGAGCATGTCAGATTTATTTCGAAGAGGATATATCCATACATAGTGAGAAAAGTGATCAAGAAATAGAACATAATATTGAAATCCACTGGAACTAACGATAGGGGAAGTCCATAAATCAGAATGATCAATATCAAAGCAACTTTCAACAATAGAATCTGAACTATGGAAAGGGAGCTTCACATGTTTGCGAAGTTGACACGCATGACAAACATGTGTAGACGTTTCTTTATTACATGAAATAAAATTACGGGAAGCAAGAGAACGAAGCACTTCATCGCCTGGATGACCGAGACGTTGGTGCCACATAGAGGAACTGATAGAGAGAAAAGCAGTGGGGATAATTGGCAGCTTGGTGACAGGATAAAGATCACCCGAGCTGTCACATCGAAGGAGGATATGGCGAGTCAAGAAGTCCTTCACAGAAAAACCAAATGCGTCAAATTCAATAGTGCAGTTATTATCTCTAGTAAATTGACGAACATATATGAGGTTTTTAATAATATTAGGTGTGACAAGAACATTATGAAGGTGTAAAAGGCGATGAGGAGAAGGTATAATGCTATGTCCGGTGTTGGTGACGGGAATGGAGTTACCATCACCAACATGTACAGATGGATATAAACGAGAATTAAAAATAGTACTTAAATTATTGGCACTTGAATTTAAATGAGAGGATGCACCTGTATCCATGTTCCAAGTGGGGTCTTGCAACGTCATAGTACTAAACGCGCTAGGCAGTGTAGTTTGTTGAGACGGATAAAAGGCGGGTGCGGGACCAAGTAACCCGGGACTGTTGAAACTGGTTTGTTGGGGCTGGGCAGAAGTGTACGCCTGGTGTGGTAACATTTGGGGCGTGGGTTGGGCTTGATTCTGTTGGGCCGGATAGTATAGGTGAGTGACATGGGCTTGGGGAAAAGTGGGATGTTGGGTGGTTGTATTAATAAGGCGGGTTGAATGGGAGTGATGGGCCAGGCGAGCTTGTTGAAGTCCATGGGGAGCCCAGCTTTAGGGCGTATACTGAGATACAGAAGGTCGACCAAAAATATTGGTGCCACTGTTTGGTTTTTGTGTCAATCCCGCCCTATTACGGTGATCATGGATAAACTTGCAACGGTCTCCAAATTTACAAGTTCCTTTATTAAAGTGATTACACAATTGTGGTAAGGTTGAAGATTTGGTAGAGGGTGTGTTAGGATTACCTTTGGTGTCCAAATTGTTGGTTGCCACGAGCTTGTTGAAGTCCATGGGGAGCCCAGCTTTAGGGCGTATACTGAGATACAGAAGGTCGACCAAAAATATTGGTGCCACTGTTTGGTTTTTGTGTCAATCCCGCCCTATTACGGTGATCATGGATAAACTTGCAACGGTCTCCAAATTTACAAGTTCCTTTATTAAAGTGATTACACAATTGTGGTAAGGTTGAAGATTTGGTAGAGGGTGTGTTAGGATTACCTTTGGTGTCCAAATTGTTGGTTTCCACGAGAACAGTTGGAGAGGAAGAACTATTGTCAAACGTAGTAGGTGCACCGGCGTGTTCATTTATTGTTGATTCTCCCAAAAGTAGCATATTCCGCGCCATTTCAAAGGAGGGTAGGGGTTCACGGTGACGGATTATCTTAACAATAGTAGCAAAACGGGAATCAAGGCCATTAACCGCATAGATTACCAAGTTTTTTTCACTTACCTCCGAACCAAGATCTTGATTCTATCCGCCATAGACTTTATTTTTGTGCAACATTGATTGATGGACAGATTCCCGATCTTGATGGAACGGAGTTCGTTATCAAAATTTATAGCCCTAGCATCCTTGTTATCATGAAATAAGTCTTTAAGGTGGTCCCATAGAGCTTTTGCGTTACCCGAGGTGGAGACAACTTGTTCTTGAAGAGAGTCACACAAGGATCCAAGGATCCACATCTTGATGAGGTCATCAAGCTTGCACCATTATGGATCAATGGTGCTAGAGGAGGCTACTTGTTCCACATGAGATTTGAGACCGAGACTACCAAGATGAATTTTGAAGAAGGAGCTCCAAGAATTATAGTTATGTTTTTCAAGGTCCAATTTAACGGGAACCTTATTGGTTATGCTAAAGGGGATTAATTTATTTGCGGATGTGGGTGGAGGATTAGAAGCATCACCAGTGGTGGCAGTTTTGATTAGGGTTTATGAGAGAGGTACGGTAAGATGAGGGAGAGGGGGAGGGAAGAAGCAGGTTTGTTAGAGAGAAATTAGGAGAATATTAGTGGCCGTGATACCATATAGAATGGTAATTGATTTTCATTGCCGCAAACACAAAGATACAACCGTATATATGAATTACAGAGAGTAATCTAGAATGTGGGCTAGGCCTAAAGCCATATACATGGGCCTATACAAAATAATAATGTAAGATACATATGCTATGACTAATACAGATTTGCCTATTATTATAACGCTATTCTTTTTTTGTTGTTGATCAAGTTTAAGAAATGGGGTAAAGATTATAAAAAACTGACAAACAAAAGGTAATGACACTTTGAATTGAAAGAAAAAAGACATATACGATATTTGGTGTAGCCGTGCATTGGAGCAGTTTGCTGGTATGAACACGTGTAGGGTGTTATTTTGATGGAATATTTGGATGTTAGATTATTTACATTTTTAAGAAAAATAAGTTGGTCCGATATCTATATGAGTAAGAGTTCGGATATTTGGATTTGGGTTGTTCGGATATTGGGTTATTCAGATACATGTTCTGATATCCGATAAGCATCATCAAAATTAAAATCTTAACGAATACAAAGACAAAATTGCAACTAAAATCTGATAAGCATCATAAAAATTAAAATCTTAATAAATACAATGACCAAATTCAAACTAAAATTCAAAAACAAAAAGAAATTAATGGTGTTCTATCATGCAGCCCGTGATAGTAATCATAGGATGCGAATATTAGTATACTAAATTCAATTAGAAAACACGCAGAATGGTCTACTAAGCTTATTTGGGCTTGGTATGGATCG
Source organism: Chrysanthemum makinoi (assembly GCA_910596185.1). Classification (NCBI taxonomy): domain Eukaryota; kingdom Viridiplantae; phylum Streptophyta; class Magnoliopsida; order Asterales; family Asteraceae; genus Chrysanthemum; species Chrysanthemum makinoi. The sequence goes on from OU343220.1 coordinate 258,270,083, forward strand.
GATCGTAATCAAGGACGAAATTTGAACGACGTTGATGGAGGGGCCAACTTGAAAAGTATCTATTTTAGGAGGGTCGATATACACTACATTGAAATTTTTGTATTGACTAAAACCATATATAAAAGAGTATAAATTGTACATAGAGTCAAAAAATTTAGGAAGCCACAACCCTCTTCAGGGACGGAACCAGAATACAAAATCATAAGGTGCATTTATGAGAAATCAAACAAGACTATAAGCATAACTTTTTAGGACCGGGTGCATTTATAAAAATATATAGGGTTTTTAACAAAATTAAAACTACAAGACAAAAATTCATAAGTGTCCTGAGACCCCCCGGGATACCCCCTGGTTCCGACCCAGACCCCCTTAGTCGCTTTACAGTTTCATCCATGAGCGTAATCATCGGATCCGTATAAAGGTGACACATCTAGCTATGTGAGTGTTGATGGTACAAAGTAACTATAAACGATAACATTAATTCAAAAAAAGACCCATAAATGTTGGCTGAAGTCGTATACCTGATGTGTGTTTCATTATTTAGTTAGTCATCTTGTGTCATATACTATATTATCTTATTTATTTCCATATTTAAAAATATTCAGCAATGATTCAAGAAGAATGTGATTATGAATAGAGATGGCAACGAGCGATGAAAAACTCATAATTTGTGAGTGCCCGCACCATAATGGATGGATAACCGGTCAGTTTTTACCCTCGAGTGGGTCGTGGGTGAAATAATGAACCCATCAACTGATGACGGGTGTGTGGCGGGTAATGTATACCAATCATGGGTAAACTTCTGACGACCCCTTTTAAAATACTTGCGGATATACCTTTCAGAATAGCCATAAACCCGTTTTTTATTGTACTATTAGTAGCTACATTTAACAGTCACCTATACTTTTTATAAAATAACGCATACTAAATGTTTCTTTTGAGATTTGAGACTATAAGAAGAATATGAATCATCAAAATATCGAATATATATACTTAATGTCTCAATTAGCAAGCTAAGATTGTCTATAATTGATCTTGCAATTTGAATGAACAAGTAACCGCTGGTCTTAGACAATAATTTATGAGTCACAAAAGTATGAATTATAATTTTTTGGTATGTATTAATACTATCAACAATATACAATTAGTATATAGCTTACTATTTGTGTGCATATTTGTCAACATGTCGTAACTCATGCACCTTTAATAGAGTTTGATTTTCAAAAGATTCAAAATATGTGTGTAAGTTATGATTCACAAACCTACGGGATTTACCACGGGCAATAGGTACCCGCCGCTATGGGCATGGGCAAAATATTGTACCCGTATACGGGTTACGGGCAAGTGGAATCATGAGTGCGGGTGACAGGTTAAGGGTATTTGTGCCCATTGCCCATGGATGCCATATATACGGAGCAATAGTGTATGTAGAATCAAAAACAAAATTGTGACCGAGACTATATGCTGCCAACGAACTGCTCATATCATACTTATGGCGTCTCATGGTGAATCAACAAAGAATATATGAGTTTGCTGTAAAATGTACGCTCGGAATGAACAACATCAAAAACTAAAATTTGTTTATATTTTTTTTAATTATCAGATAATTTGTTGAATAATTTGTATTATTCATTTGCAAACAAATTCTTTTTACATCTGGAGATACTCATTTGTTTCCTTCCTTCGTAATATTTCAATATTTTTTATAACATTCTTTTAAATACCCGTGAATTTCACGGGTCTTTTAGCTAGTTTATCGATAAAATAATGCAACTACATTTCTCATCCAGACATATCGTCGAACACGTATCAAGCACGCCCTAAATTACCAAGCTAGCCGAAAATATGATCAAGTCCCGATCTTTAGAAGTTTAAAACTATTGTTGGGGAAAAATGGTTTATCTTTTCGGTTTGAAAACTAACGAATAAATGGCGGGCCTATTACTAAAAGTGGTGCATTTTATGAAACTAAGAAAGAATTGTAATACAAAAATTTGGGACCAATTTAGACGAGTACCCGTGCATTACAACGAGATTTTATAGCGATAGATAGTTTAGTGATAAAAAAACTTTATGGGTTATAAACGAAAAATAATAAAAGTTTGAGAATTTGGGGATTAACAAAATGTTTTGAAACCCGGTTCGACCAAAGTGGTTCAACCGGTTGAACCGTTCCAGTCGAAAAACAGGTCAATTTAGATCGGGTCAACCCGACGGGTTGGGTCAAATTACACCAGGTCAACCCGTCAGGTTTGAAGTGTTCCTGGTCAACCCGATTTTCGATATGTATTAATAGTTTCCTTTTGAAACATATGTTTTCAAAATTTCATTTTTTTTAACTGTTTACTTTTTTGTTTTTCCTTTATATATAACTAGCAGGGCACCAGCGTGATGCGGCGGCGGGGTATCCTGTAATTAAAATTTCCGGTAAACATTGTTTTCTTATTATATGTTTTTCGTGACATCAACTATACGCACGATGAAAATTTTATATCAAGATAATTTTAAGTAATTGAAACTATTTCTTATGAAAATATTAGAGTATCAGGCACAATATAGAGCTAACGTAAAAGCCGTAGTCGAAAGTATTATGATGGTAGCAAATCAATGTGGTTAATATCGATTTGCTATATATTCATAATACTTTCGACTACGGCTTTTATGTTGGCTCTATATTGCGCTTGATACTCTAATTAATAATAAAAGTTTAGCCCATGAATTAACTTTAATATTCGTCCCAACCCAAACATATCTGGGCCATCACTTCACACTATGAAATACTAGCCTAATACAATATTTCTCACTCTAATAGCCCTAATCACTTTACACTATGAAAAACGCAGTCAAAGAAACTCTCTCTTTAGTCACACCCACTTTTCATCTCAAACCAGATCTTTGCAACTGATATTATTAGTTACCTCTTTTCAATCTTACAAATTTATGTCAGATTATTTTTTTTACATGAATTTGTTCGGCAATTTCTATTAAAGTTAACTTCAAATATTTTATAAACAAAACATAGATCTCCTTTGTGTTGTAACCGAATCAAACACAATGTTATCTTTCTGTCTACTCTAGCTCGAATCATACAGACCCAAAACAACAAACGCCTTCAAGACCTATTCCAAAAGGTTTCGGGTAGGTGCTTTTACTTTCGTTTCTTGTTTTCTTGACCGAATTAGAAAAAGAAATGGTGACAGTTTTGTTATTGTTTCTTTTCTTTTAGATTTCGGATATTAACAAAGGAAGTGTATACTTCTAAATAGATTTATGATGGGGTGTTCAGAAAACTTGTGAATCTTAAAAGATTTGAAAAAAAGTGTAACTCTGATATCTTTTTTGCTCTTTTTATTTCTTGACTTGATGGAGTTTAGATTTAGGTTTGTGAGTTGGGGAGTGGAAGTGAGGGTAACAGCTCATGCTCCCAGATTTTCACATTCATTCGATAGGTTTTAAAAAGTGGCTCCAAAGAATAAAGAGGCTGAAGCTAGAAGTTTTAGGCTGCTACATATGTGTACATCCTGATTAAAGAATTGTAATTATTTGTGAAGGGGTGTTTTAAGTTGTGCATTGGTTGTAGTTTGAATTGTGCTTTAAGTAGTTTTAAATAATGCTTTTTCACTTTTGTATTTGCTTAAAATCTATACTAGGAAATCTTAAAAATTTAATAGGAGAGAGTGCTTAAATGCATTATAAGTAGTATAAATATAAATATAAATACAAATATGTATCTTTGACATAATTTTACTATCCCCAAAAAAAAATCTATGCGATTTACCAACACCCCTCCATTAACAACATGTTCTTTAAGAATGTGATCTTACCTAATATGGGATGTCAGTCGGGTCGAGTTGGTCGGGTTCTGGTTGATTCGAGTCGGGTCAAAGCAAAAAATTACATACTCGAACCCGACCCTATTTGAACTCGGGTTAGTCATTTCGAGTCAATTCGAGTCGGGTCAACTCAGGTCGGGTCAATTCGGGTTCGGGTCAACCCGAATACGAGTAAAATAGTCATAAATTTGCATATTTGTTCTAATTTATATAGATAATTTATAAAATAATATATTAGAAAATTAAAAAAAACTCTTATTCGGGTCAAACAGTTTGCGAACCCAAGTTAGCCAAACATTTTCAACCCAGTTCCCGACCCTGTTTAGTATTTGGGTTACTCGGGTTGACCCGAATTCAAATTTTGACCCGAGTAACCTGACCAGAATAGACTTAGTCGGGTTTGGGTTTGGGTCAGGTCGGGTATTTTGACACCCCTACCAGTCCACTAAGAGTATTGAGTGTGGTAAAGAGCTTTGGCTCTTCATTTGGGCCCATCAGGTGCCACATCATTTCAACACTCACACTTCAAAATACTCTCTCACTAATAACACAAAACAATTAAGCCATTTGGGCTCCACCCACCTCCAATTTTATTTTCTTTTCCATTTTCCCAAACAAACTAAATTCATTTCATTCAAATAAAAATAAAAAATAACAGTTTTTAAAAAAAGATTTTTTTTTTTTGGAGATAAAAACGTTTAATTTTATAAACTTGCAACTGTTAATTCAATGCGTCGTATCCAAAGTTTTGGATACGCCGTATTGGCTATACGATTGAATACCCCGTATACCCAAGCTGGAATACCTAGTATGTGCCTGAAGACTAAATATGCCGTATCCATTTTAAATACGCCGTATTCAGTTCTGATCCCAATACGCCGTATCCATGAATCTGGATACGCCGTATTGGCCTATCTATTGTTGAACTAACTGCAGAAAACAGCAGTTTCCGCAATAAACTAAGTTGGTGAAACACAAACTAATTTAACATAAAACCAAACATGTATTTACTTCAAAAAAGCTGTACATAGTATACACTAATCATTTAGACCCATATATAACCAAAATGGGTCATTATAGGCTAGAATGGCTTTATGCCAAACACTCCCTTATACGACCATAACTACATTACTTGTATGTAGACTAATAAAACAACTCGAAACTGATTCATAAACTGTTTTAATACAACATTAGACCTTAAAAGACACATGGGGCATTACAAGTATTATCAAATGCTTGAATGAGTCGCTCGTTACATATACCCGAGCGTAGTCGTTAACCTACCAAAATTCACTCCTACTTGCTATTTACAAGCCCCATCGCCTATCTACATTTACCTACATGAAACTTGAGCTGAGAACGGTAAGCCCTTGTGACGTAGTGAGTAAACAGAATAATTATGAAATAATACTTGCAAATTCAAACATAAGCATGATAGTCTATAACATGAGTTAATGGCACGACTTATAGTCGATTTACTACTTGTATATGGCATAAATTGATAACATGATATCTAGGCACGTGCTTCTTGACTAGACGATTACATATTCGCCCTACTATGGTTTAGAACTTCCCTAACCATCGAGTACTCTCTTTGAGGTTGTAAATTGATACCGTGCTTATTCATGCTCGGGTCATCCATAAAGGATGCTTAAACATGTAACTTAACATGCTAATTCTAAATATGGTTCATCCATAAAGGATATACATTCTCTTCTAAGAACGGGTCATCCATAAAGGAAGCTACTAAGGGAGTTCTACATCGTGCACTTCTTAGGCACGCTACTTGACTTTTTGTTCATTTCTTGGGCACTCTAAACTTGTCAAACCATGCTTCTTGTGAGCATAGTACTCATGGTTTGTTTCGGCTATCTCCGAAACCTTGCACAAGTTCTATCACCATGTTCAATCTAGTAACATGAAGATAATGAATCGTTACTCACATAATAACCATTCTAATGCTATTAGAGCTTGCTAACATATTCATCTAACATGTATTGGGTCTAACAACTTAGACATAATCGCATAAGGTACTATTTCATCATTAAACACACTTTTACAAAAATACTTTTTGTACAAAATTTCTAGGAAGCTGATGTAATTTGAACTTATTACACACTTAAAGTTAAACCTTGAGACCGCTTGGGTTGAAAAGTAGACTAAAAGGGCTAAAATTAGGCTTTTACCTCATGTTTGTACGATAAACGGTCTATTTTTTACAACCTTTTAAAGTTTGCGCAAAAGTCGATTCAACATGCTGTCATACTTTTAAAATGTGTCCAAAACGACCCAAGACTCATGATATTATTATTATTATTATTATTATTATTATTATTATTGATATTGTTATTATTATTATTATCATCATTATCATTGTTATCATTATCATTATTTTTATTATTATTATTATTATTATTATTATTATTATTATTATTATTATTATTATTATTATTATTGATATTGTTATTATTATTATTATCATCATTATCATTGTTATCATTATCATTATTGTGATCGTTATCGTTGTCGTTATCATTATCATCGTTGTCGTTGGCGTTGTCGTCATCGTTGTTGGTGTCGTTGTCGTTGTTGCTGCTATTATTATTACTATTATTGTTACAATTATCATTATTATTATTACTATTATTATTTCTATTATTATTAATATTATTACTATTATTATTATTACTACTATTATCACAATTATTATTATTACTATTATTATTATTATTATTATTATTAAACATCACTTATTATTTGGGTCACGTCGAGGGAGTTTGTTTCGTATGATCAAAAAATGTCGTGGAACAATTTTTGCGTGATTGGAAATTGTAGAAAACTAGAAAGGGGGTTAAATAGTTTACCAATTAAAAACTTTGTTTTGAAACTTATTGTAAAGATCAATTGATATTGATCTTAGATATGTTAATGAAATATGCAAGCAATATGTAAGGAGTAAATAAAGAAATAAATGATCAAATCACAACAAGTTGTTTATAGTGGTTCGGTCTACAAGGACTCTTTTTCCTTGCCCTACTCCACTCCTCGAGTCTCACACTCGAGAGTTTAACTTCACTAGTCAACAAGCTCCTTTCACCGGCGGAGAAAACCTTTACACTTCGCTTACACTATTTCCGACATCTAGTTCTTTCCAAGGGTACAACCACTCCCACACACAACGTATTTTGAGGACTAAAATACTAACCACTCACACTCACAAGATTATGATGGTTTAATACAACAATGAAGTATGAATCAACACAAGATCATACAACACTAAACAAACAAGACTTCCAACTTCTCGTTTGAAGCTTGAATGTGACTTGATCTTCTTTGCTACAAAAGAGATCACTAATATGATATGAAACTGAGTTAGAAAGGTTAGAGAGAAGATATGTATGAGAGTATGTTAGAAAGGGATGAAAAACTACTTGGCTTGGCATTGCTATTTATAGCCAAAATGGACGGGAGCGTCCACGGACCGCGGAACCCTTAAAAGGGTTCCGCCCGTGTACCAATTTGGTACCGCCGGTCTGACAGTCAAGATATCAAATCTTTGCTAAAGTCAACTCTATCTAAGTGAGATTGTGCAAGATATGAAGAGTACAAATCCACACAAAATATCTAATGAAATCTTCCAATGATTTCCATGATGCATCACATGATGTCATATGTTGTATTTCTATTTTTAGAAATATGCAAGTACTTAAGTAGTGTTTGGTTTTAAGAACCTAACACATTCTAAAAACTACTATCATACATAATGATTAGAGTCATATCAAGATGTTACTAATCATAAATGTAAATGCTTGAATGATGAATATATTGTTTGAAAAAGCTTGTTTTAATATCTAATAAACTTGACAAGCTTTAAGCTTTTATACAAATTAAATTTACTTTTGTCGTTAACAAAACTTAGGTAAAGATCAAAAATATAAATAACGTTTAATGACGATATTTGTATTAACAATCTCCCCTTTTGTTGAGGACAAAATATAAATTTTATTTTTATAAAAGATACAAAGTTTGTGCAAGAGTTATAAAAATATTAGTTTTAGAACTTGAAAAGAGAATGATAATGCAAGTGTATGATGTTTGACTATTTATGAAAGTCAAAGTGTTCACTAGTTGATGTATGATGTTGACTTTTCAGAAAGTCAAAGTATGCAGATGACTTTTTAAGAAAAGTCAAAATGTAATCAAGTTCTATATTTTCTCCCCCTTTTTGTCTCAACAAAAAGTAGAGGCGATGCGGAATGTAATGAGCCCGAGCCATTATCTCCCCCTTGATCAAAGCTCCCCCTAAATTGGGTGCTTAATGGGAAGATACATGGATTGTGAAAATAAAGCTACAAAAAAAATGTTAGTAATAATGATCATTCACAAGCATTTCCAAACACTATGTAAAAGCACCAACACTATAATAAAAACACCATTCATTAGTTAAAATTTTCATGAATAAAGATCATGAAATGGGAACACAATGATGTGTTTTAGTACAAGAAAAAAAAAAGAAAATAATCCTAAGAAGAGAAAACTAGAAATGTTAAACTATGACCATCCTAATTTGATGGTGGATGAGAAAGAGCGTTGAGGCACTCAAGGATATGATTGAGGATGAACCTCATTTCTTCTTGAAAGTCAAGGACCATAACCCGGGTCCTATCAACGGTTTGGGCCGTTTGCTCACAAGTTGAGCAACCATGCCTAGGAGGGTAGTATGTTTGGGGAGGTTGTGGTGGTGGAATGGTAGATGTGTTGGTGTTGGTGGAAATGTTTGGGGTGGTCATGATGGAAGCAAGCAAAGCACTTTGCATTTGCATTGTCTCACTTAAGTGAGAGTCCACCATGCCTTTGAATTGGTGGAGGTTGTGGAGTTCCGTTTGAATCTCTCTCTAGTGGGATTGGCATCCCACATGCACTCCTCAATGTCCTCAAGATGAGGGAACATTGATGTGGGGAGTGAATGATCCCCATACAAAGGACCATGAATGTCTTTGTGAATGGGGTGGAAGAGAAGAGGTTTAGGCCCTAATGGGGCGTTTGGGTCAAAGGATGACCGAGGGGACTCATGAGCCATCCGCTCAATTGAGCCAAATGATGGCAATGGTGGTGGATGATTTGGCCTAGGAGGCAAGTCATCCAAGTCCTCAAAGAAAGGATTTGGTGAAGTTGGTGGAGTGGAAAATAACTCCATAGGAATGAGAGTTGGAGACCTTGGTGAAGGTGGTGAGGTGTTTTGGATGTTTGGATAGGTGCCGGTGGCGGTGAAGTTGGTGTTTTTGTTGGTGGTGGAGTGGTGATCACAATGTGTGATTGAGTAGGTGTGGCTAAGGTAAGGCTTGTATCATCTCGGATGGGAGATGAGATTGTGAGTGGAGAAGACTCGGATGAGGAGCTAAGGTTAAAGAAGCAACAAGGCCTCACACTAATTCTAGCGGTCTTCTTGCAAGGTTTTGGAGATGATTTTGTCATTTTTGACTTTGGTTTTTCTTTGCTAGATGATAGTAAGAATGAAGAAGGTGTGAGGATGATCATGGTAAAACCTCTCAATTTATAGAAGTGAAAAATCATGGAGAAATGTGTTTGATTTAATGTTAAGCCATTGAAGAGATGAGGTTCCTAATGATTTGGAAGTGGGTTGAATGCTAGTCATATCACCCAAGTCAAGCCATTCAAGAGAGATGGAGTGAAGAAGAAAAGATTTGCAATAAATGTGTTCTAGTGAGTGGAATTTCCTAATATTCAGATCACCAACGGATTTGAAGGTACCAAAATTTGGTTCCTTCCTTTATGCAAAAGGGCTCCTTGGGTGGATTTTTCAAATTTTTGAATTTTGGTGGGAAATGGATTTCTTATATACCTAAGTGAATTATACTAGTTCTAATAAGAGTATAAGCAATTTAGGATTGATTTATAAGCATTGGATGGTAATTTGGAATCACGAAATAGTCGAAATTGAGAAAGTTACCGAAGGATCCACGACACCAAAACTTACATGGCGGAACCCTAAAAAGGGTGCCGTCTGGTCCGCCATGTACAGTACGGCGGTACCAATTTTCATAAAGGACGGTACCAAATTTATGGTGCCGTCTGATCCGTGAAGTGCAGAAAAATGGACGAGTTCGTTTTAGGTGTTGGGGACTTTTCGAAACACGAAATTCTTCTCAAAACATGTTATACTAAACATTTCTAGTTAGGAAAAGCAAATAACATATATATAAACATAGTGGAGCATGTATTTTGAGCAAGGCTTTTGATTTTCACATTATAGTGAAAATGGGTAAAATTTGATAGCATACTTCCGCTATCCCCCTGCATGAAATTGTTAGCATTCACCATTGTTTCAGTTATATTATCATCCTACATAATAAAAACAACTAAATTGTATCAAACATTAATGATAATGCATTGTTCCAAACACTCCTTAAAAGTACCCTTATTTGTCCAACTTCTTGTAAATCTTGTTCATCATCCTACCAAGGCACTTGAACATTCCCTTAGTTTGCTTGAACTCCTCTGATTCATTCTCTATTTCGGGAAGAGACGCATAATACTCATGAGGCGGAAGACGAGAGCTTGGAAGACCATCCTGGGAGCTATTTGATGATGATGATGATGGAGTTGGAGGTTTTGCTCTCTTGCCTTTTGTCTTAGCAACTCGTGCATCACTCAAAGGTACAAAGATGTGAGGGATGAGCTCATAGTGAAGGTGCATCCCTTTTGGTGTTGGTGGAATTGGTGCAAAGTTTCTATAGAGACGGGTGAGAGCATCCCGTATGGAAGAGCAACCGATCCTTGAGTTGGAATATCAATCATTCTCCTAGCTATGTAGTAGGCTAAGTTGAATGGTTGTCGGGTGGACAAATTGTAGAGCATATGACAAAGGCAAGCATTTATGTGATCCCTATTTCCTATGGTGCTAATGACGTTGGCTCTAAGTAGCTCCTCCCATTTCTTAAATTCGGGCTTAAGTTCATTTAGCTCCATTCCATATGGATCTCGGTTTACCTCTTTTCCCTTTCGGGTAACTCGGGTTGTATCACTTTTTGGGTTAAAAAGGTGTTCACGGATGACATCCTTATCGGCCAAACGGGTTTGGTAGGGTAGAGAGCGGTCATTGATTGCATCAAGAGCCGTGAGTGACCACTTATCCGTGTAGACACAAGTTCCTCGGTTGGGAATTCCTAACACTTGAGCAAAGTTGGCTAAGGTGATGGTGTAGTCGTTTTGATTGATTCTAAACCTAAGACAAAATTCATCATCGTCTTCATCACTAAAGCCGGTCACACTAGCATAGAATTCTAACACAAACCTAGGACAAATTGGTTCATCGATGTCAAGAAGACAATCGAATTGAATGGCGGCTAGTTCTTCACGAGATTGGTATTTTCAAGGAAGGATGAGTGAATGGTTCTACCCTCATGGAAATACCTTGATTCTAGACCCTAAATATTTCTACTTGTTCCTTGGTAAGTCCTTTGGTTTTGTGGTGTTTGGGAATGTAGTTAAGGGTGTCTTTGTGATCATAGAATCTTGCGGCTACCATGGTTATTCCTAAGGACAAGAGTTAATATGTTAAAAAATGAGAATAAGTTTTAACGTTTTTGGTTCTAGTGTGTGCCTATATGAAAACAATTTGGAGTTGCGGTTATCTCGACTCATTTTATGCACAAAAATGGTTTTAGTGGGGTGTTTGGCAAATACCATGAGATAACCCAAATGCTCCTAATTCAATGTGGCTTCATTTGAATATACCCGGGAATGCATATTAGTTATGCAATACCTTTAGTATTCAAGAGCATGCAAGTGATGAAAATTTAACGTTTCTATTTGTATTAGCAATGAAAAAATTGTTTTCCTACAAGTGAGAAGCTTTTCAAAACTTTTGACATGGGGTGTTTGGTTGTTTGAATAGGGCCTTATATTCATTATCTATCAATTAGTGGAAGCATGATTTATTTATGCAATATGATAATGTAGTACCTAATTTCAATGACTAGTCATGCAATTTGCCAATTGAATTCATATTTGGTATAAAAGCATACATAAAACCCCATGTAATGATTTGTGATAGTTTTGTGCATAAATAAGAATCCTAGACTCAGAATTAAGAGATGAAATGTAGTTAGGATACTTACAATGATGTTATCTTCAGTGACTAGTGAGTGGGAAGATGACAATAATGAGCTTGGTTTAAGTTTACACGTTTTGGTAAAGTGGGTTTTGAGGAAGAGGATGATTTGTATATAGCGTTTTGCTTGTAGACACCACGGACGAGACGGCACCAAAATTTGGTTCCGTCTTTGTTGTCGTTTGGTGCGTGGCTACTGATAGCAGGTACAAGACATATTTGTTTAGTTTTGACTATTCTAATGTTTTGGGCTATGTTTATCCTACATGTTTGGTTCCATTAACCCTAAACCAAGTCTAAGAAGATTAAAAGGTTCTCGTTTAAGAGGCTTAGTTAAGATGTCGCCAATGTTGTCTTCGGAGGATACTTTCTCGATTGAAATGTTTCCTTTTTGAACATTGTCGCGAAGAAAGTGATGGCGGATTTCAATATGCTTTGTACGAGCATGTTGAACGGGATTCTTCCTGAGATCGATGGCTCCTTTGTTGTCGCAAAGTATCACAATGTCGTTGAGATGAATTCCGTAATCTACGAGAGCTTGCTTCATCCAAAGAGCTTGTTGACATGCTTTTCGGCTGAGACGTACTCGGCTTCAGTAGTTGAGATGGCTAAGGCCGTTTGCTTCTTTGCAAACCATGAGGTGAGACAATGTCCAACAAAAGTGCAAATACCACTTGTACTTTTTCTATCGACATAATCACGGGCATGATCCGAGTCGGCATACACTATGGTTTCTATACCCGTTCCTTTGGGATACCATAATCCTAAACACGTTGTTCCCTTAATGTATCTAAAATCCTTTTTAAGGCTTCTAAGTGTGATGCCTTTGGGTTTTCTTGAAAGCGAGCACATAGACAAACACTAAACATAATGTGGGGTCTACTAGCCGTAAGATAGAGTAGGCTACCAATCATTCCTCTATATTTAGTGTTATCTACGGATTCACCTTCTTCATCCTTGGTGAGTTTAGTGTCCGAGGACATGGGTGTTTTAGTTGGTTTGGAATCTTCAAGACCAAATTTCTTAAGCATGTCTTTTATATATTTAGATTGGTTAAAGAAAATGCCATCTTCTAGTTGTTTAATTTGAAGTCCTAGAAAGAAGTTTAACTCACCCATCATACTCATTTCAAACTCGTCATGCATGATTTTAGAGAAATCATCACATAGTTCTTGACAAGTTGATCCGAATATAATGTCATCAACGTATATTTGAACAATGATAATTTGTGATTCCTTTTCCTTGGTAAAAAGAGTATTATCTACTAATCCCATAGTATATTTGTTATCAATAAGAAAAGTCTTAAGTCGGTCGTACCAAGCTTTAGGTGCTTGCTTAAGACCGTATAATGCTTTCTTGAGTTTGAAGACATGATGTGGTTTCTCAAAGTCGGTAAAACCGGAGGTTGAGCAACATACACTTCTTCGTTAATAAACCCATTAAGGAAAGCACTTTTAACATCCATTTGAAATAATTTAAAATCATAAGCACATGCATAAGCAAGTAATATTCTAATAGATTCAAGTCTAGCTACCGGTGCATAAGTTTCATCATAATCAATTCCTTCTTGTTGATTATAACCTTGTGCAACAAGCCTAGCTTTGTTTCTAGATACTACACCATTTTCATCCATTTTATTTCGAAAAACCCATTTTGTTCCAATTATAGTTTGATCTTTGGGTTTTGGAACTAATTTCCAAACATCATTTCTAACGAATTGGTTTAATTCTTCTTGCATGGCAATAACCCATGATTCATCTTTTATTGCTTCATTTATGGTTTTGGGTTCAATGGTGGATACAAAACAAAAATAATTACTTTGATTTTGGGCTTGTGACCTTAAGGTTCTTTGATTAAGTTGTCCTATGACTTTTTCTAAAGGATGACTTTTAGATTCTTTGATGTTGACAATTTCTTTATTTAATGGTTCATCTTCCTTGTTATTATTAATTTGACCTTCTATTATTTGACTTTCAACTAAGTCATCATCTACCAAAGGTGATGTCTTAGAGGGAGGTGGACTTTCGTCAAATGTTATGTTCAACGATTCCTCGACTATCATTGTTTCTTTGTTTAGGACAATGTAAGCTTTACTAGTTTGAGAGTAACCAAGAAATACACCTTCATAAGACTTTGGGTCAAACTTGGTGAGATAATCCTTAGTATTAAGAATAAAGCATTTACAACCAATGACTCTAAAATATCCCAACGTTGGCTTTTTACCTTTATAAAGTTCATATGGTGTTTTGTTTAAGAAAGGACGTATTAAGACTCTATTTAAAATATATGTAGAAGTGTCAACGGCGTTACACCAAAACTTTTGAGGAATGTTTTGTTCATTAAGCATTGTTCTACTCATTTCTTGAATTGTTCTATTTTTACGTTCTACTACTCCATTTGATTGAGGTGTTCATGGAGAGGAAAAGTTATGTGTTATACCATTTGTATCACAAAAGTTTCCAAATTGAGTTTCGTTGTCAAATTCACGACCATGATCCGTTGGATCGACACAATTTCGACACCTAGAAGATTTTGAATTTTCTTGCTAAGTATTTCAAATTTATCAAAAGCTTCATTTTGGTTTTCAAAAACAACGTCCAAGTAAACCTTGAGTAATCATCTACTATGACCAAAGTGTATAAGTTGCCTCCATAGCTTCTTATAGCGGATGGTCCAAACAAGTCCATATGTAATAATTCTAGACACTTAGATGTGGACACCATATTTTTAGATTTGTGACTACTATGTGTTTGTTTACCAATTTTGCAAGCGTCACAAAAGTGTTGGTCATATTTAAGTTTTGGTAAATTCCTAACCAATTCTTTTGAAGATAGGTTTTGTATAAGTCTCATATTAGCGTGACCTAAGCGTCTATGCCAAAGAGATGAGCTATCGTCTAATGTTGTTAGGCAAAGTTTGTCATTATATGTTTTATCTATTTTCATGACGTATATGTTATTTTTCCTAACTCCTTTAGCTATGGTGATACCATCTTTTAGTATTTTACTACCATTTTCATCAAATAGTACTTTATACTTTTTATCACATAGTTGGCTAATACTAAGTAGATTAAATCCTAACCTATCCACATGAGCAACATTTTCAATAGTTAGGGAGTTATGAGCAATCGTCATTTGCCAATAATTTTGCTTTTGAGATTGCTACCAAAGGTGACATTACCTCCGTCATACTCTTGGTATGATGAGAAGAGACTTTTATTTGCCGTCATGTGTCGTGAGCAACCACTATCTTTTATCCATTCATCAGGTTCCAATCCAACTTTCAAGCATACCTAAGAAGCAAATAACTCAAGCATTTGGTCCCCAATATCTCATGGGTCCATTTGGGTTACACATACCATTTATTTGATTCATGTATGGAAACGATGGGTAAGAGTTCCATGGCATGTAATCGGGAGTTTGATATGGTCTAGGAAAGTTTTGATTCCAACCATTGTGTTGGTAGTTGGGTTGTGCGTTGTGGTTGCTCTTAGGAAAGGGGCTTTTGGCAAAAGGAGTTTTATATCGTTGTTGAGTAGTTTTTGATCTAAATTCATTTTTGACAAGTCCTACTCTGAAGTAACAATTGGTTTTAGTTTAATACTATTATTGGTTTTCTTTGTTATTTTAACAAATTCAGATGCACGGTCCGTATGCGAACATTCACTTTGAAGTACCCGGCACCATTTTGCACAAGGACGGAACCCTTATTTTGGTTCCGTCCGGTCCGTGCATCTTCTGCGCAATTTTGAGAATGTTCGTCCTTTTCAGCCGTTTTATTTTGACTCTTTGGAATTAATACTTCATTAAAACCTAGCCCATTCATGTCTCCGGGTGTTTTATGAATTTTAACTATTTCATCGGCAAGAGCGATGTTCTTGTTAAACCTTTTAAATTTAGAATTGTTTTCTATTAAAACATCTTGTGTGAGCTTTAGTTTTTCTATTTCAAGTTTAAGCTCTTGACATGATTTACAATCATCGTCATTTGCTTTTCCTTTTCTAGTCGTTTTGCTTTTTCTTTTAACTCATAAACTTCATTTTCCAAAAATTCCTTTTTGGTTTTAAAAATTTATTTTTAGTTATGATTTTTAGACTTAGCTCACACAATTGATTATATTGTTTTTGCAAAGTGTCATCATCAATAGAAGAATAAGAAGAGGCGGAAAGTACCTCATTTGACTCATGTGCCATTAGAGATCTCTTTCCTTGCTTGATTCTTTATCGTCTTCACTATCACTCCAAGCACCACTTACAAAAGCTCGTTGAGTTTTGCTTTTAGGTGGCTTGGGACATTCTACTATGAGATGACTTGCATCACCACATCTAAAACATTTTCTTTCACCTTTACCCTTCTTGTCATCCCGATCTTTCCGGAATGGCTTCTTTTCTTCTCGAGGTTGTCTTACGAACTTTCCTCTTCTTCTAAAGAACTTCTTAAAATCTCTAACGGCCATGGCATATTCCTCATCTTCACTATCGGAGCAAGATTCGTCATCATCACTTGATTCCGCTTTTGCTTTTAGAGCAACGGATTTGATCTTCTCCTTTTTTCCTTTGATGATCTCCGAATCTTTCTCCATCACCATTTCGTGTACTTTGAGGTTACCGATCAACTCGTCTAGTGACATTATTGAGAGATCTTTTGATTCCTCAATGGCGGTCACTTTAGCTCTCCATTTGGGATGGAGTGCTCTAAGAAATTTCTGACAAAGTTCTTACTACGAAAAGATTCATCAAGTGCTTTAAGTGATGTAATAATAGTATTAAAGCGAGCAAAGCCACAATCAATGGTTTCATCTTCAGGGATAACAAATTGTTCATATTTTTGAACAAGAAGATCAATTTTGTTATCCTTGACTTGTGAATTACCTTGATGTGTAACAATTAAAGATTCCCAAATATCTTTGGCGGTTTCACACATAAAAATTCTTTCATATTCTTTTCTAGGTAAAGCATTATAAAGCATCATTTTAGCTTCATTATTTTTAGCAACTAGTTTCTTTTGTTCATCAACGGAAATATCCTTTGTTGTAGAACTAAAATCTCCTTTAACAATAATAAACCAAAGATCTATATCTTTTGATTTTACATATGTTTCAAAATGGTTTTTCCAATAGATAAATCCATTGGTTTCAAAGAGTGGTGGTCTTTGCATAGATTGCCCTTCTTTAAAGTTTTCAGAATCCATGGATCGTTTCAAGTTTATAAAATACAAGTTATTTTAGAAATTCTTGAGCAGCGAGGCTCTGGTACCAATTGTAGAAAACTAGAAGGGGGGTTGAATAGTTTACCAATTAAAAACTTTGTTTTGAAACTTATTGAAAGATCAATTGATATTGATCTTAGATATGTTAATGAAATATGCAAGCAATATGTAAGGAGTAAATAAGGAAAGAAATGATCAAACCACAACAAGTTGTTTATAGTGGTTCGGTCTACAAGGACTCTTTTTCCTTGCCCTACTCCACTCCTCGAGTCTCACACTCGAGAGTTTAACTTCACTAGTCAACAAGCTCCTTTCACCGGCGAGAAAACCTTTACACTTCGCACTATTTCCGACACTAAGCTAGATGTCGAGTTCTTTCCAAGGGTACAACCACTCCCACACACACAACGTATTTTGAGGACTAAAATACTAACCACTCACACTCACAAGATTATGATGGTTTAATACAACAATGAAGTATGAATCAACACAAGATCATACAACACTAAACAAACAAGACTTCCAACTTCGCGTTTGAAGCTTGAATGTGACTTGATCTTCTTTGCTACAAAAGAGATCACTAATATGATATGGAACTGAGTTAGAAAGGTTAGAGAGAAGATATGTATGAGAGTATGTTAGAAAGGGATGAAAAACTACTTGGCTTGGCATTGCTATTTATAGCCAAAATGGATAGGAGCGTCCACGGACTGGAACCCTTAAAGGGTTCCGCCCGTGTACCAATTTGGTACCGCCGTCGGCATCAAGATATCAAATCTATGCTAAAGTCAACTCTATCTAAGTGAGATTGTGCAAGATATGAAGAGTACAAATCCACACAAAATATCTAATGAAATCTTCCAATGATTTCCATGATGCATCACATGATGTCATATGTTGTATTTCTATTTTTAGAAATATGCAAGTACTTAAGTAGTGTTTGGTTTTAAGAACCTAACACATTCTAAAACTACTATCATACATAATGATTAGAGTCATATCAAGATGTTACTAATCATAAATGTAAATGCTTGAATGATGAATATATTGTTTGAAAAAGCTTGTTTTAATATCTATTAAACTTGACAAGCTTTAAGCTTCTATACAAATTAAATTTACTTTTGTCGTTAACAAAACTTAGGTAAAGATCAAAAAAATAAATAACGTTTAATGACGATATTTGTATTAACC
>OU343220.1:258288547-258378581 GCA_910596185.1 Chrysanthemum makinoi
TGACTATTCTAGCACGATATCTAACACGAGTTACAAAGTTCCTAAATGTGAATGACCATCACTTCTAATAAAAACTATTAAGGCTAACAATTTTCCATTAGGTTTTGTCTTGATGTAACGAAGCATTCGACTTGTCCATTGAAGATAACCACCTTTTTCCAACATAGGAGGAGGGTTTTCGGCACCGGCTGCATGAATATCTTGTTGAGTTGCCATTGATGAAGGTATGACCTGATAAAGTTGATGTAGGATCGATTCAACGATAAAGGAGTTGTGGTTGATGAAGATTAAGCTCTGTTGAGGTGATTTCGAAAGTCGCATCAGAACCTTGGTTCTAAAAAATTTTCGCCCAAAATTTGAAATTCACTATAAAAAATCAATTCTAAGGTCGTATGAAAATTTTGAGTTATGACAATTTTGACACCAAATTTGACCCGAAAAATTTGAATTTAGGCCCAAAAATTTGAATTTTTGACCAAAATTTTCCAAGTTAAACCAAAATTTGAATTTCAAGGTAAAATTGAACGTTTAGTCTCCTCAAAATTCAATTTTACTCAAGTTTTCCGCCAAATGGTTACGACGGTTAGGCGAGACAAACAGAAGTACGAGGTAGACGAGGCTTATGCGTAGGATCTTATGCGTATGATTTAGGCGTAGGATCCTTAGGCGAGATCTTATGCGTAGGTTTAAAGTTACGAGTAGAAAAGGCGCGTAAGGAAAACTTAATCGTAAGAAAAATGCTTATGCGTAAAGTATTCTACGCGTAAGTCGAAACTTAAGCGTAAGATTAGGGTTTTGCCCAAAAATCCTTTACACTATCACAGTGTAAGAGATATCCAAAAGTCGAAGTGTTCCACAAACTTATCCAAGTGAGGGAAGCACTGAGTCACCGTTTAAGCTCGAAGAATCTGCACCAAAAAGTTATGAGTAGAACCTTATGAGTAGTTGACTTTCTTACGAGTAGAATTAGGGTTTTGACCTACTCGTAAAAAATTTCCAACGATTCAAACAATTTCGCTTGCACAGATATCCTTAAAAACACTCGAATAACCCAAAAATGTTGACCTTTTACACCCAAAGTGCCTAGAAAAGTTATGAGTAGAAATGACCAATGAACCAAGAACGAGTTTAAAACTTAACCAAAACGCGTAAAGCTTCGAACTTTTTGCAAAAAACTGAAACTATAGCACCAAATAAACCTTAAAACACAAGAATCTTGAATTTTTGAGTGCAAAAATTAAAGCTTTAAGCGTGACAAATATGTAAAACGAGAGCTTTATGCGTAACCCTTCAAAACAAACACAAACACTCCTAAACCATTGTTAGGCGATTGATACCAATTGTAGGACCTTACAAATATCAACCTTATCACTTTACCAAGCAAACCCAACACACGTAACCCAAGTTACGCGTATAAAACGTGAAACACAAACACAAACAAAGCTTAGAAATTAGATGAGAAAGATGGTGACTTGATGCTATATTCGTGTATGTGAGAGGATAAGATAAACACAATAAAGTTGTATATTCTTTGAGAGAGAAAATACACACACACACACTTTCAAGCACACCCCTCAAATGACCATTTGAGGGGTATTTATAGTACAAGAGGCATAAAACCCTAAAAGGCTTTAGCTTGGGCTTTTCGTGGATAGGACTTGGATTGGGCTTGGCACTCTTAAGCTTATAAACGGCTAGCAAGTCTCAACTATTAACCATTTAGCTTATCCTAATCCACGAGCCCGTTGACTATTCTATCACGATATCTAACACACGTTACAAAGTTCCTAATCGTGAATGACCATCACTTCTAATAAAACTATTAAGGCTAACAAAGTAGCTGCATCATCTCACGAGCATCGTCTCCTTGTGCACCAAGCTCAATCATCACTTCTGTCAGCTCCTCAATGCTAATCTTACCATCTCCATTCTTGTCAAGGAGACGGAATATACGATCCCTGCTGCTATCACTCCCATTATTACCTTTAGTCGTAGTGCAGCATACTCCGCAGCAGCTATCATTATAGCCTTGATCCTCTTTGCCTGTACATATATTACAAGTTATTATAAGGACAAAAGCGACTCTCATAATTCTGCACAATGTGGGAATATAGGCAACGGGGTCACGACCGTTAACTTTCTGGGTATTAGTGGAACTCGGTTGTATGCATTTTTACATATTAGTTATCTAAGTAATTTTTTGGTTAAGATATGATTATAAAAATGATATTGCGGCTACAACAGATTAATGTATCAACTAACATAATCTAGGTGGCTGTATGCACTTATAATTCACTTTGGGTGACCTTCAACCCGTTCGAACTCATTTGACCCCGTTTATTCTATTAGGTAATTTTTTTTATCTGTATTGGTTATAGATATATAAATCAGTAAATGGGTTAAAAGTCAAAGAAATTACTTGTTCGGGATTGGTAAGTCCAGCTTTGTAAAATGCATGGGAAGCTGTTCCATCTGATGCCAACATATTCATCTCTGCTGTCCTTATCTGTATCTCCATTAAAGGTCTAGTCCTACCACTACCACTCACATCAACCGCCATGTGTAAACTCTTGTAACCATTAGCTTTAGGCCTCGCTATATAATCTTTAGATCTATTTGGCACCTCCTTCCACAAAGATTGGATGATTGAGCGCGCCCTGTAACATGCTTTCTCAGACTGACAATCGTCATCATCATCAGATGTCTTCAATATGACTCGCAAACCTAGGATATAGTTAACCTCCTCAGGCTTACGCCCGTCTCTTAGTAACTTCTTCATAGTGCTATAATGACTTTTATAACGACCCTCAACTGTGATTTCATCCACCATTTGTGTTAAAATAGGATCTGAATTCAACAACTGAAGCAGCTGTTCCTTGAGATCATCTATTATCCCTGTCTCATGACTCCTTAACCATGTATTCACATAAAGATAAGAGTAACGAAACAAGTATTGAAAAGAGAGATCCTCGAGTTCTAGAGATAAAGAATTAGTCCCGACAGCATGTGCTAAAGGAGCATGTATTTTCATAACCTCAAGAGATACCATTTGTTGCTGATATCTTGGGAGGTACTCTAAATGCCTCATCATATCAAGCTTAAGAGCAAGATGAAGAATCAATGCTCTGACATCATAGTATGTAAGACAAAATTTCCCAATATAATTTTCCACTTCTGCCAATATATGTGCATTATCATAAAGTTTCCCATATCAACTCTAACTAAAACCACTATAATTCATTTCACTTTTGGTCCCTTGAGTCCCTTGAGTATGTAATCAATTTCGGTTATGGTCCATGAAGGGTAACAGGTGAGAGACCGAAAGTGAAAGCAAACAGGGCAACTAATGACCATTTATGCAAACAGAATCCACCAGTAGGACGATTGCCATAACTTTCACCAAACTACAGAAACGATTTAGGTAATTTACTCCAAAGATTAACTTGTATAATTAAAAAACTTGAGAATCACACCTTCCGAGAGGAGGCAAGCCCCCGACAACAGATGAGGAAGATGACCTACGATTTCGAGAGTCAAAACTGCTCAAAGAGTCTTGCTCAGGCGTGATTGATCTCCTCCCACCACTTGTCGCTTGAGACTGACTCTACAAGAATTGATCTTTGTTAGCAATGTGGATGTTTACGAGCATGTACATGTAGTCATACAGATGTGTATGCATGCATACATATATTATATTCAAGTTTATACATTAGAAAAATAACTGGGTGTTAATTGTATGTGGTGTTTGGATCTTATTTATAAAATATGTAAGTATTTGGTAGTCATTTCATATTCTCCGAAAACCATAATGGTTTACAGAATCTTATAAATGCTATATATAAGTTGTAAACTTTGCAGATTTCGACGATTTTGTTGTTTATAAAGAGTTTGGAATAGCTGCACAAAGGACATTATGATTTCATCATCGAAATAACCTCACAACATCAAATACAATACAGATATGCAAGTATCATCAATAAGGCCTGCACTTTGTGTTTTACATGAGCGAATCTAGAATAATGCAGTAATAAATTGACTATAATTAGGTTTGATTTGTTATGCATGGAATATGTGCAAGTGTATAACAATTCTCAAATTGATTCAAGTGTACACACACATGTATGAATCAAATGATGATAATATTACGTTAAGTTTGGCCTCGCTTTGCAAAAAGAAAAGAAAAAAAATTACTTTAACCTTTGAAAAATGATGTCATCATTTTAGCAAAAATGAATACAAAATTATTAAAATATTGCTAAGTTTAGTGGTGAGAGAAAAGCGTAACAAACCATAAACCCTTCAAGTACATCCAACAACAATGGACCACTGTCTCCATTTCGGTTTATATCATATCCGGTCTTATTACTGAAATATTTTAATTCGGATTTCCAGGCATCCTTTTGCTGCAATGCAAGGTTTAGCAAAAGAAAGTTAACGAGCATGCACTATATTGGAGTGGTTGGCTTTTGAATCATTATAATGCATTAATACCTTTATTTTTCTGCAAATTCATAATCATTTATTTGCTTCAAACTATCGTTGTTGTGAAAATACTAGAGGGTAGTAAAATGGGTGGGTCAAGCAGGTTGTGTAATAGATCAAAATGACTCGTTTGACCCTTTATTATAAAAATACAACCCGACCAGACACGTTTACTTATATATAAAGTTAAAATTACCACCTCTCGAATATATATAGAAAAGTGTGCTAGATTTTGCAAGAACAATTTTGGACAAATTGTTGAGATATGAATGCATAAAGAATATTGCGTCTCACTTTAATTTTGCCTCAAAATCACGCATTCTTGCAAAGTAGTGTGTTTGTATTCAATTTTGTAAGATCTTTTACAGCAGAAAAGTATTACTATGTCATTATGGTTTTAAATTAATCACTTTTGAAAAATTTTGATTAAAAATAATTGAACATATCAATTAACTAATAATTAGCAAGAACAAGATGTTCACAATAGAGGTTGTAAAGTTGCAGCTTGGTAGGTGCTTACCAAATTAGACTCCGGCAAATAAACTTTTAGTGTGTGGCTAAGTTGTGCCCAATCCAAGTATTCACATATTAGGGCTGTTAGAAGCCGACCTGAAGCACGTCAAATAAAACCAACATGAGAAACCATGAATTGCATTTTGCGTGCCTATGAAACACATAATTATGCTCATATCTTAGTACAAAATTGGCTAAACTGAGCAAAAGAACCTAACTATAATACCAAATAGAACCCCACGTAACAAAATACAGACACTTTATGAGTAAGAATTCAGTAACACATAAGGGACTTGATATTCTAAACTTGTTTCCTTTATGTTAGTGCCAATATATATTACCTTTAATCATGTATTGTTACTATACTTAGGATGATTAGTAGTTTTATTGATCAGCTAATTATTGTTAGTTTGCTACATATGCTATGACTCACAATGTTGATTAGAGTAGTTAAAACCTACCTGAAGGAGAAGCGTGAAGTCGCCTAGCACAGTCATTGCAACTTCCCAATAGTGCCGGAGGTAAGCCCTCTTCTTTTTCAATCACCTTATCCTCTTCCTATATCGCCTCAAAAACACTTGCTCTAAGCTCAGCCTTGCATCATCAAGTTAGGCTAGAAAGAAGATAAGTCAAGTTAAAAATCAAAACTTGCTGATTTAAAATGACCCAAAAACGAACAAGAACCGTACATAATGATTCAATACAACAACATATGTGAATCACACATTTCCATAACTATAGTTCAAAAACTTTAAGCTATAATGTAAAATTTATTTCTCCGCGACTTGAAGATGAAGGGTTTGAGCCATGAAAATAGTTTGTTTACAACTGCATATGTGAATCACATATTTCCGCAACATCTAAAGACTTCACATGGGTTTTTTATGATTTGCTCCTGAAAAACTGAAAGAGTGTATCGACTCCATTATGCAAACTGTGACACCTTATACGAAACTCATGGCACCTTATGTGAAGCATCTACAAAATTTCTATATTTTCCATTTGCAAGATTCCCATTTCAAAAACTTATAACTTTTCATATACCTACACCATAATGCTCACTTTTTGCATCAAGAAACAAATTAAGACAACTTATTAAACAAAGAACGTAACACTTCAAGATATCTATAGGATCACTTAAGAACTACTTTCACCAAACACACAAATAGTAAAACTATGTCTTCTTCAAGCAACACAGCCACCTAGATAAGAAAACATTATACTATTGAATGGTAATTGATTTTCATTGCCTCAAACACAAAGATACAACCGTATATATGAATTACAAAGATTAATCTAGAATGTGGGCTAGGCCTAAAGCCATATACATGGGCCTATACAAAATAATAATGTAAGATACATATGCTACGACTAATACGCCCCCGCAGTTGGAGCGGGAGGAGGCCGAACGCTCAAGCTGGAGCGAAAATCTTCAAACAAAACGGAGGGCAGACCCTTTTGGTAAAATGTCGGCGCATCGATATCGAGGGTACATGAAGAACTCTAACCTGACCACCTGTAACCATATCACGAACAAAGTGAATATCAATCTCAATGTGCTTGGTCCGTTGATGTTGAACAGGATTTGCAGACATATAAATAGCACTCACGTTATCACAGAAACTAGTGTGGCAATCGAAAGAGGAGAATGTAACTCACGGCAAATTCCGAAGCCATGCGCCTCGGCTACAACATTGGCAACGCCCGTATTCAAATTTCAAAGATTGAGCGAGAGAGGGTGTGTTGCCGTTTAGAGGACCAAGAAAGTAAATTATCACCCAAGAAAACAAAATAGCCCAAGTTGATCGTCGGTAGAAGGGCAACCCACCTAACAGATCAGAGATAGCCAACAAGAGAAGTGGTAGATGACGCATATAAGTGAAGACCATAATCCGCCAGTGTCCCCTCGAACATATCGTAAGATACGCTGAGGGCTGCAAGGTGTGGTTCCCTCGATCATGCATATAAAGGCAAATATGTTGAACAAAGATACGACAAATCGGTCGTAAAGGTAAGATATTGTAGCCCTCTGCAAGACACCGATACAAGGTAGGATCCTGACTGGAACTCCTCAGACCCAATTTAGAATAATGATCTGCTGTGTCCTAGAGGGTTGCAATTAACCATGTGAGCACGCTCAAGAAGTCAAGAGCATATTTCCGCTGAGACAAAAATAATCCAAGAGAGGACGAGTAGCAGATATACCAAGGAAGTAATTGAGCTCCCCGAGATCAGTCATATCAAACTCACTGTGTAAAGATACTATAATCTGCTGAAGTAAAGCTGGTGAAGAAGCTGTAAGAATAATGTCATCCACATAGATAAGTAAATAAGCAACCTGAGATCCCTGTCTGTAGATAAAAAATGAAGAGTCACAACGACTGTGATAAAATCCAACCCGTGTAGCATAACCTGCAAAACGCTGAAACCAGGCACGCGGTGCTTGTTTCAGACCGTATAAAGATCTCTGCAGAAGACATACATGATTAGGGTACCGAGAGTCAACAAAACCAGGGGGCTGATGCATGTATACAGTCTCTGATAAGTCACCATTAAGAAATGCATTCTTAACGTCAAGTTGGTGAACTGGCCATTTACGAGACACGGAAAGGCTAAGGACCGTGCGAATAGTAGTCGGTTTAACAACCGGGCTGAAGGTCTCATCAAAATCAACGCCAAGCTGCTGACTACTGCCATTAGCTACCAAGCGAGCCTTATAGCGACTCAAAGATCCGTCAGCATGTAACTTATGCTTAAATAACCATATAGAGCGAACCGGGTTTACACCAGAAGGTCGTGGGACAAGAATCCAAGTACCATTCTTAACTAACGCATTATACTCATCATACATAGCATTACACCAATGAGGGTCTTTGAGAGCAACGAAGGGGGATTTAGGGATAGGAGAAATAGAAGACGTGTGTAAAGATAAACGATCCACTGGTTTGACAATGCCCATTTGAGACCTAGTGACCATACGGTGAGTTCGAGGGGGTTCAGTAACCGGTTGGGAAGGTTGGGCCGAGGGGGGTTGAGTATTGGGTGAATTGGTGGGATGTTGTGTTTGGTGTGTAGGGGAGTCCGTAGGCGTCGGTGGGTGGGGTAGGTTATTGGGTCGTGTGGTTTGGGGTGCATCGGATGTGTTAGTGGGATGATCATTAGGGGCCGATGGGGTAGGAAGAGGGGTTTGGTGGTGAGGTGGTGTGTGGGTGTTGGCGGGATCGATAATTATACGGTTAAGTAAGGGGGAGGGAGGAGGGTCCAAAAACGTATATGAGGGTGGGGATGATGGTGTCATGGAGCGGTATGGGAATTGAGTTTCATCAAAGGTAACATGTCGGGAGAGGATGATTTTGTTGGTTTCAAGGTCTAGGCAAAGGAAGCCACGGTGGTAGGCGGGAAAGCCTAGGAAAATGCACGGGGTGGCACGTGGAGCAAGTTTGTGAGGTGAGTTAAGGTGAGGGTAACAAAGGCATCCAAAAACGCGTAAACGGGAGTAGTCTGGTTCTTTTTGGAAAAGTCTTGTGAATGGGATGTCGTTGTTGATAGCGGTTGATGGGAGAAGGTTAAGGAGGTAAGTGGCCATATGAAGGGCCTCGACCCAAAATGATGGGGGTAGGTGTGCTTGAAAGAGAAGGGTACGTATGACATTATTTATAGTGCGTATCATTCGTTCAGCTTTACCATTTTGTTGAGAGGTTTTTGGGCAAGAGAAACGAAATTGAATTCCATGGTTAGCAAAAAGTGTATGAAGAGTGTTATTATCGAACTCACCACCATGATCACATTGGAAACTCTTGATTTCACATTTAAATTGGTTTTTAACGTAGTTACGAAAATGCAAAAATTTGGCGAGCATGTCAGATTTATTTCGAAGAGGATATATCCATACATAGTGAGAAAAGTGATCAAGAAATAGAACATAATATTTAAATCCACTGGAACTAACGATAGGGGAAGTCCATAAATCAGAATGAATAATATCAAAGAAACTTTCAACAATAGAATCTGAACTATAGAAAGGGAGCTTCACATGTTTGCCAAGTTGACACGCATGACAAACATGTGTAGACCTTTCTTTATTACATGAAATAAAATTACGGGAAGCAAGAGAACGAAGCACTTCATCGCATGGATGACCGAGACGTTGGTGCCACATGGAGGAACTGATAGAGAGAAAAGCAGTGGGGATAATTGACGGCTTGGTGACAGGATAAAGATCACCCGAGCTGTCACATCGAAGGAGGATATGGCGAGTCAAGAAGTCCTTCACAGAAAAACCAAATGCATCAAATTCAATAGTGCAGTTATTATCTCTAGTAAATTGACGAACAGATATGAGGTTTTTAATAATATTAGGTGTGACAAGAACATTATGAAGGTGTAAAAGGCGATGAGGAGAAGGTATAATGTTATGTCCGTGTTGGTGACGGAATGGAGTTACCATCACCAACATGTACAGATGGATATAAACGAGAATTAAAAATAGTACTTAAATTATTGGCACTTGAATTTAAATGAGAGGATGCACCTGTATCCATGTTCCAAGTGGGGTCTTGCAACGTCATAGTACTAAACGCGCTAGGCAGTGTAGTTGGTTGAGACGGGTAAAAGAGCGGGTGCGGGACCAAGTAACCCGGGACTGTTGAAGCTGGTTTGTTGAGGCTGGGCAGAAGTGTAGGCCTGGTGTGGTAACATTTGGGGTGTGGGTTGGTCTTGATTCTGTTGGGCCAGATAGTATAGGTGAGTGACATGGGCTTGGGGAAAAGTGGGATGTTGGGTGGTTGTATTAATAAGGCGGGCTGAATGGGAGTGATGGGCCAGGCGAGCTTGTTGAAGTCCATAGGGAGCCCAGCTTTGGGGCGTATACTGAGATACAGAAGGTCGACCAAAAATATTGGTGCCACTGTTTGGTTTTTGTGTCAATCCCGCCCTATTGCAGTGATCATGGATAAACTTGCAACGGTCTCCAAATTTACAAGTTCCTTTATTAAAGTGATTACACAATTGTGGTAAGGTTGAAGAGTTGGTAGAGGGTGTGTTAGGATTACCTTTGGTGTCCAAATTGTTGGTTGCCACGAGAACAGTTGGAGAGGAAGAACTACTGTCAAACGTAATAGGTGCACCGGCGTGTTCATTTATTGTTGATTCTTCCAAAAGTAGCATATTCCGCGCCGTTTCAAAGGAGGGTAGGGGTTCACGGTGACGGATTATCTTGACAATAGTAGCAAAACGGGAATCAAGACCATTAACCGCATAGATTACCAAGTTTGTTTCACTTACCTCCGAACCAAGATTCTTGAGTCTATCCGCCATAGACTTTATTTTTGTACAATATTGATTGATGGACAAATTCCCGATCTTGATGGAACGGAGTTCGTTGTCAAGGTTTATAGCCCTAGCATCCTTGTTATCATGAAATAAGTTTTTAAGGTGGTCCCATAGAGCTTTTGCGTTACCCGGTGTGGTGACAACTTGTTCTTGAAGAGAGTCACACAAGGATCCAAGGATCCACATCTTGATGAGATCATCAAGCTTGCACCATTCTGGATCAATGGTGCTAGAGGAGGCTGCTTGTTCCACGTGAGATTTGAGACTGAGACTACCAAGATGAATTATGAAGAAGGAGCTCCAAGAATTATAGTTATGTTTTTCAATGTCCAATTTAATGGGAACCTTATTGGTTATGCTAAAGGGGATTAATTTATCTCATGGATGTGGGTGGAGGAGTAGAAGCATCACCAGTCATGGTGGCAGTTTTGATTAGGGTTTATGAGAGAGGTACGGTAAGATGGGGGAGAGGGGGAGGGAAGAAGCGGGTTTGTTAGAGAGAAATTAGGAGAATATTAGTGGCTGTGATACCATATTGAATGGTAATTGATTTTCATTGCCTCAAACACAAAGATACAACCGTATATATGAATTACAAAGATTAATCTAGAATGTGGGCTAGGCCTAAATCCATATACATGGGCCTATACAAAATAATAATGTAAGATACATATGCTACGACTAATATATACACCTCAACCCTAATGCTTCATCTTTTCTCTAAAATACCTATGAGATCGTCGATTACTGGTCCCAAATCCGAAATAACCTTCACAGCCAAAATGAAAAAATAATTTAAGCCAAGGGAGCGTTTGAATTGCTTATTAAAACTACTTATTACTTCTTAAAAAAGGCAACTTCATTCTCCTTATTCATAACAATTTATTTCATTCACAGATAATCAAATACCCAATTTGCAGAACCAGTTCCAATCACCCTCAAGACAACTTGTATATCGTGTCAAACCGAAATACAAAAAAAAAAACACAATAAGCACATAACAGGCAATCCCAAACACCCCCTAAATAACCATTACAAGATATTTTAAGCAAGCCCTTTTGCCCTATCAACAATTATATAAAACCCATGTAACCCAACAATCTTAGGCACCTAATTTTCTAAAAAAAGCAACCATTTTTATGCAAATAAAACAAAAAAGACATATAATTTATGACCCTTTAAGCAAATGCAACTAAACCCCAGATGAAAAAATTAAACAGTATCTACTAAAAATAAAAATACAAGATAATTCAACCAACCCAACAAAAACTAAAATAAGCAAAACCCTTTTGCCTCATTACCAATTATATAAAACCCATGTCACCCAACAATCTTGTGCACCTAATTTTCAAAAAAAGCAACCATTTTTATGCAAATGAAACAAAAAAAGACACATAATTTATGACCATTTAAGCAAATGCAACTAAACCCAAGCCGAAAAAAATTAAATATTTAATCTACTAAAAATAAAATTACAAGATAATTCAACCCACCCAACAAAAACTAAAAACAAGCAAAACCCTTTTGCCCCATCAACAATTAAATAAACCCATGTCACCCAACAATCTTGTGCACCTAATTTTCAACTAAAGCAACCATTTTTATACAAATAAAACATGAAAGACACATAATTTATGACACTTTAACCAAATGCAACTAGTTAAAATTACACTCTAATCAAACCTCGACCGCTTCATTTCTAACCTAATCTCACAATTCCAGCTCTAATTACACTAGCAGTGGTACCCGATACCACTAGCAAGTGGTTTCAGAAGCAGCGCTGGAAACGTAATTAAAACTAGCAAATGGTTTCCATGTTTGATCGCGTAACATGGCGACAAGCACCCAATTTGTCTAGTGCTTCTAAAGCTCAACCTGAATGGGTAACTCGGTCTTGAAGATCTTTAAGAGGGTCAATCTCTCCCACCACTTCAAAAAGCAAAAACATTCGTGCATTTCATCAAACACTTAATATACACCTTTTGATTAAAAAACTCACCCAAGAAATGAACCACTTAAAACGAAGAATGATTACCTTATCGCTATAATGAAAACCACTAACAACCATCAGAGATGTATCTAGTAGAGGTATAACCCTGGGATTGAGATGTATCTGGTAGAGGTGGCATCAGGTGGTGGTGTTGTCGTGTGTAAAATTTATGTACTGTCTCAATTAATGTTTCCGTTAACTTTGAGGTGTGATTGTTTATGTGGGGGGAGAAAGAGGTGTGACTTATGTAGTGGTTTTGTGTGAGTGTTTGATTTTTTTTAATTGAAAATGTAAAATGACGAAATTATTCTTGTGTATAAATACAAGTTGCCCAAAAATATAAAGTTGCCCAAAAAACAATACACGTTGCCCAAAAAACAATACGTTACAATACATGACATATACCTTCAAAATACGTACTTGTGTCATAAGTTGTCGGACACATGGCAACCCCTGGTTGGGTCCAAAAAAAGTGGTGGGCAACCTGTCTATTTTCGAATTTTAAAAGGGCGTGGTCCATAAAGTGATAAGCCTCAGGGCGCGCGGTCTATTTGACTAATTTTCCCTTAATTTAATATCACAAAGATCATTTGAAACCACTTGCATCCCAAAATATTAATCCCACCATGCAAAGTATCAAACATCCATGTATTGTCCTCATTCTTTTTCTCAATAGTCACCATGATAATAGTCACCAACCAAGAAACCAAACGAGAATTAAATATAATGACCAATAGATGTAAAGTGTACAATGTCGGTTACCATGCAAAGGCAGTATCAAATTCTCCTTTTCTTGACCAATAAAGTTAAGCTACTTGTAGAAAACTAGAAGGGGGGTTGAATAGTTTATCGATTAAAAACTTTGTTTTGAAACTTATTGAAAGATCAATTAATGTTGATCTTAGATATGTTAGTGAAATATGTAAACAATATGTAAAGAGTAAATAAGGAAAGAAACAATCAAACCACAACAAGTTGTTTATAGTGGTTCGGTCTACAAGGACTCTTTTTCCTTGCCCTACTCTACTCCCTGAGTCTTACAATCGAGAGTTTAACTTCACTAGTCAACAAGCTCCTTTCACCTTCCAGGATAAACCTTTACACTTCGCTACACACTATTTCCCACACTAAGCTAAATGTCGAGTTCTTTCCAAGGGTACAACCACTCCCACACACAATGTATTTTAAGGACTAAAATACTAACCACTCACACTCACAAGATTATGATAGTTTGGTACAACAATGAAGTATGAATCAACACAAGATCGTACAACACCAAACAAACAAGACTTCCAACTCCTCGTTAAAGCTTGAATGTGACTTGATCTTCTTTGCTACAAAAGAGATCACTAATATGATATGAAACTGAGTTAGAAAGGTTAGAGAGAAGAAATGTATGAGAGTATGATAGAAAGGGATGGAAAACTACTTGGTTTAGCTTTGCTATTTATAGCCAAAACTCTCAGCAAGCACCACGGACCACAGAACCCTTTAAAAGGGTTCCATATAATATTTGGTGCCGAAGTCCGACAAAGAAGATCTCAAAATCTTATCAAAGTCAACCATATCTATGCAAGATTGTGTAAGATATGTAGAGCCTAAATCTACACAAAATATCTAGTGAAATATTCCAATGATTTCAATGATGCATCACATGATGTCATATGTTTGTTTTTCTATTTTTAGAAATATGTAAATGCATATGTGATGTTTAGTTTTTAAGAAACCAAAACATTCTAAAAACTCATATCATACATTATGGTTAATCACAATGTAAATGCTTGAGTGATGAAGATATTATTTGAAAAAAGCTTGTTTTAATATCTATTAGACTTGACAAGCTTTAAGCTTTATAAAAATTAAATTTACTTTTGTCGTTAACAAAACTTAGGTAAAGATCAAAAATATAAATAACGTTTAATGAAAATATTTGTATTAACAATCTCCCCTTTTTTTGTTGAGGACAAAACATAAATTTTATTTTATAAAAGATGTAAAGATTGTACAAGAGTTATAAAAATATTAGTTTTAGAACTTGAAAGAGAAATGATAATGCAAGTATATGATGTTTGACTTTTTCAGAAAGTCAAAGTCTTCAATAGTTGAAGCATGATGTTGACTTTTTAAAGTCAAAGTGCGCATTGACTTTTTCGTAAAGTCATATATTACCAATGAAGTATCATGTTGACTTTTCGAAAAGTCAATGTATGCGCTTTGACTTTTTAAAGACAAATAACCGTGTTCTATATATCCCCCTTTTGTCTCAACAAAAGAAGATGTATGCGGAATGTATAATGAGCCCTTAGCCATTATCTCCCTTGACCAATGCCCCCTATAATTGGGTGCCAATGAAAAGATACATGGATTGTGAAAAAGCTACAAAAAGAATTGTTAGTAATAGTCATCATCACAAGCATTTCCAAACACTATGTAATAAGCACCAACAATATAGAAACCACCATTCATTCGCTGAAATTTTTCATGATTTAAGAATCATGAAAAGAGAACACAATGAAGTGTTGAATACAATGAAAAGGAAATAATCCTAGAAAAATAAAAGAAAAAAATCCTAGAAAATAAAAAAATGCTTAAAAGAGATAATCTATGACCCTCCTATTGAGGTGGTGGATGAGCAAGAGCATTTAGACGCTCGAGGATGTGATTGAGGATGAACCTCATTTCCTCTTCGAACTCATGGACCATCACCCGGTCCGTTGGTTGTTTGGGCGGTTTGCTCATAATTTGAGCAACCATGCCTAGGAGGGTAGTATGTTTCATGGTGTTGTTATGGTGGAATGGTGGAGGTGTTGATGTTGGTGTTGGTGTTTGGTGTGGTGATTATTGAGGCTAGCAAAACACTTTGCATTTGCATAGTCTTACTTAGATGAGAATCCACCATATTTGAAAATTGGTGGAGATGTTGGAGTTCGGCTTGAATCTCCTCTCTTGTAGGATGATCTTCCCACATGGACTCCTCAATGTCCTCTATGCGAGGAGACATTGATGTAGGGAGTGGTTGATCCTCATACAAAGGACCATGGATGTCTTTGTGGATGGGGTGGAAGAGAAGAGGTCTTGCCCCTAACGGGGAGTTTGGGTCAAATGATGGTCTAGGAGACTCATGAGCAATCCGCTCAATAGTACCAAATGATGGCAATGGTGGTGGATGATTGGGCCTAGGAGGCAAATCTTCTAAGTCCTCCAAGAAAGGATTTGGAGAAGTGGGTGGTGTAGAAAATAACTCCACTGGGATGAGTGTTGGAGATTTTGGAGGTGATGGTGTTTTTTATGTTTGAAGGGGAGCCAGTGATGGTGAGCTTGGAGTCTTTGTTAGTGATGGAGTAGTGATGGTAATGGGTGTACGAGTAGCTAAAGTGAGATTTGTGTCATCCTTTATGGGAGATGAGATGGTTAGTGGAGATGACTCAGATGAAGAGCTCAAGTTGACAAAGCAACAAGGTCTTACGCTAATCCTAGCGGTTTTCTTGCAAGGCTTGGTTGATGGTGAAGTTATTTTGACTTAAGCTTTTGCTAGTAGATGGTAAGAATTGAGAAGGTGTGAATATGATCATGGTAAAACCTCTTAATTTATAAGAATGGTGAATTGGAGAAGTGTGTTTGATTTGATGTTAAACCATAGAAGAGATGAGGTTTCTAATGATTTTGAAGTGGGTTTAATACTAGTCATATCACCCAAGTCAATCCATACAAAAATGATAGAGTGAAGAAGCAAAGATTTGCAATAAATGTGTTCTAAGGATTGTGAGATCCTAACAATCGACAATTACCACGGATTGCAAGGAACCAAATTTTTGGTTCCTTCCTTTATGCAAAAGGGCTCCTTGGGTGAATTTTTCAAATTTTTGAATTTTGGTGGGAAATGGATTTCTTATATGCCTAAGTATGTTATACTAGTTCTAAAATGGGTAATAACTAGTTAAGATTAACTTGCAAGCAATGTATGGTAATTTGGAATGTCGAAATAAGTGAAATTCAAAATTACCTGTGAGGATCCACTACACCAAAATTTACACATGCGGAACCAAAAATTGGTGCCACTGCCCGGTCCGCCTCCAGACAGTACGGGCGGTACCAAATTCCATAACAGACGGTACCAAATTTTTGGTGCCGCCTCTGATCCGTGGACACGTAAAAGTTCACATAACAGTTTTAAGTGGTCGGGAATTTTCCTAAACCCGAATTTTGCTCAAAACATGTAACATTAATTATTTCTAGTTAGGAAAAGTAAATAACACATACACAAACATAGTGGAGCATAGACTTTGACCATGGCTAACGATTTTCACATAAAAGTGAAAATGGGTAAAATTTGATAACACACTTGTGATATCCCCCTGCATGAGATTGTTAGCATACATCATTGTTTTGAGTTATATTATCATCCTACAAATTAAAAACAACCAAATTGCATCAAACATTAAAGATAATGTATTGTTCCAAACACTCCTTAAAATGACCCTCACTTGTCCAACTTCTTGTAAATCTTGTTCATCATCCTACCAAGGCACTTGAACATCCCTTTGTTTGCTTGAACTCCGCTGATTCATTCTCAATCTTGGGAAGAGACGCATAATACTCATGAGGTGTAAGGCGAGAATTTGGAAGACCATCCTCGGAGCTATTTGATGATGATGATGATGGAGTTGGAGGTTTTGCTCTTTTTCCTTTTGTCTTAGCCACTCTCTCGTCACTCAAGGGCACAAAGATGTGAGGGATGAGCTCATAGTTAAGCTTCAACCCTTTTAGGCTTGGTGGAATTGGTGCATAGGCTTTATAGAGACGGGTGAGAAGCATCCCATAAGGAAGAGCAACCAAACCTTGAGTTGGAATATCAATCATTCTCCTAGCAATGTAGTAGGCTAGATTGAATGGTTGACGGGTGGACAAGTTGTAGAGCATGTGACAAAGGCAAGCGTTGATATGATCCCTATTCCCTATGGTGCTAATGATGTTGGCTCTAAGTAGTTCCTCCCATTTCTTAAATTCGGGCTTAAGTTCATTGAGCTCCATTCCATATGGATCTCGGTTCACCTCCTTTCCCTTTCGGGTGACTCGGGTTGTATCACCCTTGTTAAATAGGCCACGGATGACATCCTTATCTGCTAAAGGAGTTTGGTAGGGAAGAGAGCGGTCATTGATTGCATCAAGAACGGTGAGTGACCACTTATACGAGCAGACACATGTCCCTCGGTTGGGAATTCCTAGCACTAGAGCAAATTGGGTCAAGGAGATGGTGTAGTCATTTTGATTGATCTTAAACCTAAGGCTAAACTCATCTTCTTCATCAATGAAACCGGTGACACTAGCATAAAACTCTAACACAAACCTAGGACAAATAGGTTCATCGATGTCAAGGAGACAATCAAGTTGAATAGCGGCTAGCTCTTCACGAAGATTGGTATTGTCGACAAAAGAGGAGTGAATGGTTCTACCCTCATGGAAATACCTAGTTTCTAGACTCTTAAAGATTTTGACTTGTTCCTTGGAAAGTCCTTTGGTTTTGTGATGTTTGGGAATGTAGTTAACGGTTGTGATCATAGAATCTTGCGGCTACCATGGTTATTCCTATGAGCAAGAATTTACATGTTAAAAATGAGAATAAACTTAACGTTTTGATTCTAGTGTGTGCCTATATGAAAACGATTTGGAGTTGCGGTTATCTCGACTCATTTTATGCATAAAATGTTTTTAGTGGGGGTGTTTGGCAAACGGCATGAGATAACCCAAACGCTCCTAATTCAATGTGGCTTCATTTGAATATACCCTGGAATGCATATTAGTTATGCAATACCTTTAGTATTCAAGAGCATGCAAGTGATGAAAATTTAACGTTTCTATTTGTATTAACAATGAAAAATTGTTTTCCTACAAGTGAGAAGTTTTTCAAAAAAATTTGTCATGGGGTGTTTGGTTATTTGAATAAAACCTTATAGTCATTATCTTTTGATTAGTGGGAAACATGATTTGTTTATGCAATATGATAATGTAGTACCTAATTTCAATGACTAGTTATGCAATTTGCCAATTGAATTCATGTTTTGTACAAGAATATATACAAACCCCATGTAATGATTTTGTGCACAAATTAGAATCCTAGACTCAGAATTAAGAGATAAAATGTAGTTAGGATACTTACAATGATGTTAACTTCAGTGATTAGTGGGTGAGAAAATGTCAACAATGAGTTAGGTCTAATGTTTGCACATTTTGGTAAAGTGGTTGTGAGGAAGAAGATGTTTTGTAGGTAGCACTTTTGCAATCAGAGTCACATTTTAACGGACCGGACGGCACCAAATTTTTGGTTCCGTCTTTGTTGTCGTTTGGTGCCGTGGGTATAGTAGCAGGTTTAAAACAAATTTGTTTTGTTTAGTTTGTTCTAAGGTTTAGGCTATGTTTTACCTACATGCTTGGTTCCATTAACCCCAAACCAAGTCTAAGAAGATTAAATGGTTCTCGTTTGAGAGGCTTAGTTAGAATGTCGGCAATGTTCTCTTCAAAAGACACTTTCTCAATTGAGATGTTTCCTTTTTGAACATTGTCACGAAGAAAGTGATGACGGATTTCAATATGCTTTGTACGAGCATGTTGAACGGGATTTTTGCTAAGATTGATAGCTCCTTTATTGTCGCAAAATATAACGATATCGTTGAGATGAATTCCATAGTCCACAAGATCTTGCTTCATCCAAAGAGCTTGTTGACATGCTTTTCCGGCTGAGACGCATCGCTTCAGAGTTGAGATAGCTAAATCCGGTTGCTTCTTTGCAAACCATGAGGTGAGACAATGTCCAACAAAAGTGCAAATACCACTTGTACTTTTTCTATCAACATAGTCACCGGCATGATCCGAATCGGCATACACTATAGTTTCTACACCCGTTCCTTTGGGATACCATAATCCTAAACATGTCGCGCCTTTAATGTATCTAAATATCCTTTTCAAGGCTTCTAAGTGTGATACCTTTGGATTTTCTTGAAAGCGATCACATAGACAAACACTAAACATAATGTCGGGTCTACTAGCCGTGAGATAGAGTAAGCTACCAATCATTCCTTTATATTTAGTGTTATCTACCGATTCACCTTCCTCATCCTTGGTGAGTTTAGTGTCCGAAGACATGGGTGTCTTAGTTGGTTTTGAATCTTCAAAATTTCTTAAGCATATCTTTTATATATTTAGATTGGTTAAAGAATATGCCATCTTCTAGTTGTTTAATTTGGAGTCCTAGAAAGAAGTTTAATTCACCCATCATACTCATCTCAAACTCATCGTGCATGATTTTATCTACTAATCCCATGGTGTATTTGTTTGAACAATGATAATGTGTGACTCCTTTTTCTTGGTAAAAAGAGTATTATCTACTAATCCCATGGTCTATTTGTTTTCAACAAGAAAAGTCTTAAGTCTATCGTACCAAGCTTTTGGTGCTTGCTTAAGACCGTATAATGCTTTCTTGAGTTTGAAGACATGATGTGGTTTCTCAAAGTCGGTAAAACCGGGAGGTTGAGCAACATATACTTCTTCGTTAATAAACCCATTAAGAAACGCACTCTTAACATCCATTTGAAATAATTTAAAGTCATAAGCACATGCATATGCAAGTAAGATTCTAATAGACTCGAGCCTAGCTACCGGTGCATAAGTTTCATCATAATCAATCCCTTCTTGTTGATTATAACCTTGTGCAACAAGCCTAGCTTTGTTTCTAGACACAACACCATTTTCATCCATTTTATTTTGAAAAACCCATTTCGTTCCAATTATAGTTTGATCTTTAGGTTTTGGAACTAATTTCCAACATCATTTCTAACGAATTGGTTTAACTCTTCTTGCATAGCAATTACCCAAGATTCATCTTTTATTGCTTCATTTATGTTTTTTGGTTCGATGGTAGACACAAAACAAAAATGATTACTTTGATTTTGGGCTTGTGATCTTAAGGTTCTTTGATTTAGTTGTCCTATGACTTTTTCTAAAGGATGACTTTTGGATTCTTTGATGTTTATAATCTCCTTGTTTAATGGTTCATCTTCCTTGTCATTTTTAATTATTTCTTGACTCTCTACAAGTTGACTTTCAACTAAGTCATCATCTACCAAAGGTGATATCTTAGAGGGAGGTGGACTTTCGTCGAATGTTATGTTCAACCATTCCCACTCTCATTGTTTCTTTTTTAAGACAATGTAAGCTTTACTAGTTTGAGAATAACCAAGAAATACACCTTCATAAGACTTTGTGTCAAACTTGGTGAGATAATCTTTAGTATTAAGAATGAAACATTTACATCCAAAAACTCTAAAATATCCTAAAGTTGGCTTTTTACCTTTATAAAGCTCATATGGTGTTTTGTTTAAGAAAGGACGTATTAAGACTCTATTTAAAATATATGTAGAAGTGTCAACGGCGTTACACCAAAACTTTTGAGGAATGTTTTGTTCATTAAGCATTGTTCTACTCATTTCTTGAATTGTTCTATTTTTACGTTCTACTACTCCATTTGATTGAGGTGTTCGAGGAGCCGAAAAGTTATGTGTTATACCATTTGTATCACAAAAGTTTCCAAATTGTGTTTCATTGTCAAATTCACGACCATGATCCGTTCGGATCGACACAATTTTAACACCTAGTTGATTTTGAATTTTCTTGCTAAGAATTTCAAATTTATCAAAAGTTTCATTTTTGGTTTTCAAAAACAACGGCCAAGTAAACCTTGAGTAATCATCTACTATGACCAAAGTGTATAAGTTGCCTCCATAGCTTCTTATAGCGGATGGACCAAACAAGTCCATATGCAAAAGTTCTAGACACTTAGATGTGGACACCATATTTTTAGACTTATGACTACTATGGGTTTGTTTACCAATTTTGCAAGCGCCGCAAAAATGTTGGTCATATTTATGTTTTGGTAAATTCCTAACTAGCTCTTTTGAAGATAGGTTTTGTATAAGTCTCATATTAGCGACCTAAGCGCCTATGCCAAAGAGTTGATCTATCATCTAATGTTGTTAGACAAAGTTTGTCATTAGATGTTTTATCTATTTTCATAACGTCTATGTTATTTTTCCTAACTCCTTTAGCTATGGTATTACCATCTTTTAGTATTTTACTACCATTTTTTTCAAATAGTACTTTATACATTTTATCACATAGTTGGCTAATACTAAGTAGATTAAATCCTAACCTATCGACATGAGCAACATTTTCAATAGTTAGGGAGTTATGAGCGATCGTACCTTTGCCAATGATTTTGCTTTTGAGATTGCTACCAAAAGTGACATTACCTCCGTCATACTCTTGGTATGATGAAAAGAGACTTTTGTTGCCCGTCATGTGTCGTGAGCATCCACTATCTTTTATCCACTCATCGGGTTCCAATCCAACTTTCAAGCATACCTAAGAAGCAAATAACTCAAGCGTTTGGTCCCCAATATCTCATGGGTCCGTTTGGGTTAAACATACCATTTATTGTATTCATGTATGGAAATGATGGGTAAGGGTTCCATGACATGTAATCTGGAGTTTGATATGGTCTAGGGAAGTTTTGATTCCAACCGTTATGTTGATAGTTGGGTTGTACGTTGTGGTTGCTCTTAGGAAAGGGGAGTTTGGCAAAAGATGTTTTATGTCGTTGTTGAGTAGTTTTTGATCTAAATTCATTTTAGCAAGTCCTACTCGATGTAATGTTGGGTTTTAGTTTAACACTATCATTGGTTTTCTTTGTTACTTTGACAAATTCACTACGGTCCGTATCACAAACATTCGGTCCTACGGCAGTTCCCACGCACCATTTTTTTACAAACGGACGGGCCCTTAATTTGGGTCCGTCTCGTCTCGGTGCACCAGCAGTTTTGACAGTTTGTTTGTCTTTTTCGGCCATTTTGTTTTGACTCTTTGGAATTAATACCTCATTAAATCCTAGCCCATTCATGTTTCCTCGGTGTTTTTGAATTCTAACTATTTCATCTAACAAGCGATGTTTTTGTTAAACCTTTTAAATTTAGAATTATGTTTGATTAGAACATCTTGTATGAGCTTTAGTTTTTCTATTTCAAGATTAAGCTCTTGACATGATTTGCAATCATCGTTATTTTCTTTTCCTTTTTCTAATCATTTTGCCTTTTCTTTTAACTTCATTTTCTGAAAATTCCTTTTTAATCTTTAAAAATTTATTTTTAGTTATGATTTTTAGACTTAGCTCACACAATTGATTGTATTGTTTTTGCAAAGTGTCATCATCAATAGAAGAATAAGATGAGTCGGAATGTACCTCATTTGACTCATGTGCCATTAGAGCGATTTCCTCCTTGCTTGATTCTTCATCATCTTCACTATCACTCCAAGCACCACTTACAAAAGCTCGTTGAGTTTTGCTTTTAGGTGGCTTGGGACAATCTCCTATTAGATGACTTGCATCACCGCATCTAAAGCACTTTCTTTCACCTTTACCCTTTTGGTCATCCCGATCTTTTCGAATTGCTTTTTTCTTCTCGAGGTTGTCTTACAAACTTTCCTCTTCTTCTAAAGAACTTTTGAAATCTCTAACGCCATGGCATACTATTCATCTTCACTACCGGAGCAAGATTCGCATCATCACTTGATTCCGCTTCTTGCTTTTAGAGCAACGGATTTGATTTTCTCTCTTTTCCTTTGATGATTCCTAATCTTTCTCCATCACCATTTCGTGTACTTTGAGGTTTTGATTAGCTCGCCTAGTGACATTTTTAGAGATCTTTTGATTCTTCAATGGTCGTCACTTTAGCTCTCCACTTCGGATGGAGTGCTCTAAGAAATTTCCTGACAAAGTTCTTACTACTAAAAGATTCATCAAGTGCTTTAAGTGATGTAATAATAGTATTAAAGCGAGCAAAGCCACAATCAATGGTTTCATCTTCAGATAACAAATTGTTCAAATTGTTGAACAAGAAGATCAATTTTGTTATCCTTGACTTGTGAATTTCCTTGATGTGTAACAATAAAAGATTCCCAAATATCTTTGGCGGTTTCACACATAAAAATTCTTTCATATTCTTTTCTAGGCAAAGCATTATAAAGCATCATTTTAGCTTCATTATTTTTAGCAATTAATTTTTTTGTTCATCAACAGAAATATCTTTTGTTGTAGAACTAAAATCCCTTTAACAATAACAAACCAAAGATCTATATCTTTTGATTTTACATATGTTTCAAACGGATTTTCCAATAGATAAATCCATTGGTTTCAAAGAGTGGTGGTCTTTGCATAGATTGCCCTTCTTAAAGTTTTCAGAATCCATAGATCGTTTCAAGTTTATAAAATACAATATATTTTAGAAATTCTGAGCAACGAGGCTCGTACCAATTATAGAAAACTAGAAGGGGGGGGGGTTGAATAGTTTACCGATTAAAAACTTTGTTTTGAAACTTATTGAAAGATCAATTGATATTGATCTTAGATATGTTAGTGAAATATGTAAACAATATGTAAAGAGTAAATAAGGAAAGAAACAATCAAACCACAACAAGTTGTTTATAGTGGTTCGGTCTACAAGGACTCTTTTTCCTTGCCCTACTCCACTCCCCTCGAAGTCTCACACTCGAGAGAGTTTAACTTCACTAGTCAACAAGCTCCTTTCACCGGCGGAGAAAGCTTTACACTTCGCTTACACACTATTTCCTACACTAAGCTAGATGTCGAGTTCTTTCCAAGGGTACAACCACTCCCACACACAATGTATTTTTAGGACTAAAATACTAACCACTCACACTCACAAGATTATGATAGTTTGGTACAACAATGAAGTATGAATCAACACAAGATCATACAACACCAAACAAACAAGAATTCCAACTCCTCGTTGAAGCTTGAATGTGACTTGATCTTCTTTGCTACAAAAGAGATCACTAATATGATATGAAACTGAGTTAGAAATGTTAGAGAGAAGAAATGTATGAGAGTATGATAGAAAGGGATGGAAAACTACTTGGTTTGGCTTTGCTATTTATAGCCAAAACTCTTAGCAAGCACCACGGACCACGGAACCCTTTAAAGGGTTCCGCCCGTTATAATATTTGGTGTCGCCGAGGTCTGACAGCAAGATCTCAAAATCTTGCCAAAGTCAACCATATCTATGCAAGATTGTGTAAGATATGTAGAGCCTAAATCTAAACAAAATATCTAGTGAAATCTTCCAATGATTTCAATGATGCATCACATGATGCATCACAGGAT
Source organism: Chrysanthemum makinoi (assembly GCA_910596185.1). Classification (NCBI taxonomy): domain Eukaryota; kingdom Viridiplantae; phylum Streptophyta; class Magnoliopsida; order Asterales; family Asteraceae; genus Chrysanthemum; species Chrysanthemum makinoi. The sequence continues at coordinate 258,313,093 of OU343220.1, forward strand.
GTCATATGTTTGTTTTTCTATTTTTATAAATATGTAAATGCATATGTAATGTTTAGTTTTTAAGAAACCAAAACATTCTAAAAACTCCTATCATACATTATGGTTAATCACAATGTAAATGCTTGAGTGATGAAGATATTATTTGAAAAAGCTTGTTTTAATATCTATTTGTAACACCCCCAAATCTCGGTACAGTGGAAGACTTAATCAAGTTTTCGGGGCGTTACGTTTTGGATTGGTATCGCACACAAGTAAAATAAAAGATAACCATTTAACCATTTAAAACCAATCCCAAACCAAATATTCAATCATTTAATCCGAAGATATAAATTTTAGGCACAAAACATAGTTTAACAAATTAGGTCCCCATTGTTTATCGAGTCGAAATGATCCTTGAACCACGCCCATGCCAAGCTTCCACACATCAAGTAATCCAAACATCTCAAATACCGAGAAATCATGCTAAAAGGTCACTACTGGTGAGTTCATAGGTATAAGTTCAACAAAATCATAGTAGACCTGTAAGAGTTGATTTGCTATGCAAGACCTAGATAGAATAATACCGTTTCACGCACACTGCATCCTACCCGGATCACCAACCATATAATCACTTACTCGGCCCCCCTGCAACTCTAGTCCAGACGTCGTGGCAACCTCTAGAACAGTTGCCAACCCCTGGCTAGGTCGAGATAGAAGTCTATTCTTAGTTAGGCACGGAAGAACCTAGACTAAGGCAACAACTATCGACATCCATCTACTCACCAAGCATATAAGCAAATCCAAATAGTTTTAACGGTCCAAAACAAAGAGCATGATTCTCACCCCAAAATAGTTCAAAACGTAGTTAAAAGTGGGGCTATGAAACTCACCTCAAGCAATCAACGCACAATCAACGCACAAATATCACTAGCAGAAGATAACAGAAATCACAAAGACAACAACTATCGACTTGGCACAACCTATTAATGTAGACCAACTTAATATACATATTCCTCAAAATCAACGTTAACTACCCCAATATATTCCATTCCTTTATTTCCAAAAAAACGCCTCGTTTCACCATTAATCCTAGTGTTTGGTATCCTCATGTGTGGGTGTATCGACTCAATATGATGCCATGAATGCACTCAAACAACCAATATATAATTCAATGCGACACAATGAGACCTCTAAACGATAAGCTCCATAGTTCAATAAGTTTCGGAATAAATAGTAGACCTTATCGAATTCGTCAACTCGATAAACTCATTCATTTATTCGTGTCGCTTATTATCCCATAAATCAATCGTATCCTAAAGAGTCATAAGGATAATTCACCCATTAATAAGGTTACCTAACGTGACGAAGGGCTCTTATTAGATTCACAACCTAATAAGTCCGCTACCTACGTGGATCAACAATATTAATGCTAGGTTATCCGTAACCCATGCACACATAACGCAAATAAATAATTACTTATCCAACATTAAATGTCCACAATTGACATTTATTGATAAACGTGTACTCGAAACGTCAATTAGTTATTTATTACAAAACCTTTCCAATTTAGTCGTTAGTTTCCATTTAAAACTAGTAAATAACAAGATAAATCTTGTTATTGATATTTTTGGTACAAAAGCCCATTATTATTTACATTTCATAGTTTTATTAGCATTTCCATATATAAATATATTTCATCAAATTCCAATATAAATCTCATATCGTTATTCGTTTCGAGTCCACAAGCACGAGTCATAACTTCTCGGCTTTTCATCAATCAATTGTCCAAATTATACTAAAGTCCATGTTACGGCTTTGTCGGAGTCAACTATTGACTAAAAAATCAAAGTGACGCCGACGTTGCTCAAAGTCACAATATATATATCAAGTCCATAATTAAAAGTCATAACGTCGCAATTCAATCCCAAACCAACTCAAAACAATCTCGCCAACCAATCAATCAACCAATTATACTCGAACCCAATGTTATGACCCTAATGGTCATGAAACGGTCACGGTCAAGACCACATGAACCAAACAAGCTTCTAAAAGCTTCGCCCACGCGTCTCATCCAAACCTCACCTAAACCAATCAATAAGCTACCAAATTGACCCGACTCAACCCATGCCCAATATAATATCAGACGACACCAACCAAGACCCCAACGTGGGCTTCTTGGTTCGTACGCCCAATAGGTCTCAACCAAACATCACCAAATCCAATCTACAACACTTAAATCCAATCATTCAAGCTCCAAACACTATCTAAACACAAAACCCATCAACAATCTAGACCAAAAACATGAACATAAACCCTAAAATGCAAAACCCATCAAATTAATGCACCACACATGTACCAAACACTAATTACTTGTTTATTTCATCACTAATTAGCTTTAATTTCATGTTCCACCCAAAAGCCCCAAAAATTGTTCATGGGTCGAAACCCTAGAAATCAATTCGTGGCTTTTTATCACCCAATCAAGCTCAAAACATGTTCTATTTACCTTCTCTAATCACCAATTACAAAAGCCCATTGAAATCTTTCGAAACCCTAAAAGTACGAATTTTAATCCTTGAATTTGGAGGTGTTAATGAAGTCCAAATTGAGTGTATGATATATAGTTGGAAAGAGGAGAAAGAGATCTTTCTTTTGGTGGTGGAGGTGAGATGACACTCGCCGGAATCCGGCGGTGGAGGCCGGAATAGTGGCCGGATTTTATGAAGGTGGTGGTTTAGGGTTGCTAGTGAGAGAAACAAGAGAGATAAAGTAGTGTGTGTGTTTTTCTAGTAAGAGAAAGAGATGGGGGAAATGAGACTTGAGTGTGGTATTTATATCCATGAGCTAGGGACCTCAAAATAAATAAAAAGGAGGGGCGGCTACAAGTAAAAAGGGGAGGGTTTGGTTTGAAACTTTTCGTATCTATCTGGTTTACCCCTTCCCGAGCTCACATATCGTCCCCCGAGTGTCCCACTACATTTATTTAACTTTCCAATCATCGTTACTTACGTTTTTCCACGAAGTTTTGACTATTCATTTGTAAATTTTTGAGTTACGGTCTAAAAGTTACAATAACTCTTGTTTTAGGCTTTTCTAGTGCCGAATCAAATAATGCCTACCAAATAGAGTTTAAACGCATATGATAACTCATTTAATAATGAAATAAACCGTAAAAACCAATCGACGATATAAAATAAAGTCACGGTTTATAAAATAGTGTTAAAGGCAAATCTCGGCTTTAGTTTTAGCGTAATGCGGTTACCTAAAATAGACTCCTAAATTTGTTTGTTGTCACAAAGCCTCAAATGAAGTAACCCGTCCCGGGTTTCACTCCGAGTTGCTTGGTGTCATAAACAGTTTAGGAAACTTCCTACGAAAACGCCTCACGTTCTAAGTGAACTCCGGTCCATGCCGGGAGTTCCAACGAACCTAACAATCGAATACTGGCTATTCTTCAACCTTTTAATCTCACGATCCATAATCTCAATCGGTTCCTCAACAAAATTCAATTTCTCATCAATACTAATATCTCTTAAGGGCACAACTATGTTTTCCTCCGAAAGACATCTCTTAAGATTACTAACATGTAAGACATTGTGTACACTACTCCGTCGATGGTAGCTCCAAGCGGTATGCTACCGGTCCGATTCTTTCCGTGATTGGAAAGGACCAATATATCGGGGATTGAGTTTTCCACGCTTTCCAAAACGAATCACTAGTTTCCAAGGAGAAACTTTCAACATAACACGATCTCCAACCTGAAATTCTAAAGGTTTCTGCCTCTTATCGGCATAACTCTTTGTCTATCACGAAATGCGGTTGCAACCGTTTCTAATCTGTACTATCTTCTCGTGGTTTCTAAGAAAGTTCGGGACCTGTAAGTTGACTCTCCCCAACTTCAGCCCAACAAACAGGAGAACGACATTTTCGGCCATACAAAGGCCTCAAATGGAGCGACCTTAATGCTAGAGTGATAACTATTGTTGTAAGAGAATTCGGCCAAAGGAGGTGTCTCCCAAAATTTTGCCGAAATCAATAACACATGCTCTAAGCATATCCTCTAAAGTCCAATGAATGGTTCTCGCCACCATCGGTCTGCTGGATGGTAAGCAAGTACTCATATCCAAATTCGTTCCTAACCGTCAGAAGACTTCCAAAAGTGGGATGTAAAACGACTATCCCTAATGATAGATATCGGTACTCCATGACGCGATACTATCTCCTTAAGATACAATCGAGCAAGCTTATCAAGACTATCGGTTTCACTAATAGCTAAGAAATGAGCAGACTTAGTTAAACGATCAACTATTACCAGTAGCGTTGCCATTGCCGCTAACTGTTCTCGAATTTAGTGATAAAGTCCATGGTTATTCGCCCCATTTCCATTCCGTGAGTTCTTGAACTAAAAGTCCTCGATGGTTTCGATGTTTGGCTTTAACTTTAGAACAAGTCGGCACCTACTAACATACCGAGCTATCTCGGCTTTCATATTGGGCCACCAAGATAATTTCTTAAGATCGTGATACATCTTATCGGCTCCGGGATGAATAGAGTATTTTGATTTATGCGACTAATGCATAATCAACTCACGGATTCCACCATGAAATGGTATCCAGCTTCTGTCTCTGAAGCATAATGTTCCATCGGAACGCTTCAAGAAGCCGTTTTCACTTTCTACCATTCCATGAAGATTCTCATAAGGACGGTTTTCACTTTCTACCATTCCATGAAGATTCTCATAAGGACGGTTCACTTTCTACCATTGGTCAATTTGGGATGGTAGGTCGAAACAATGATCATTCCTAAGGATCTAACAAGTAGGGGTGGAATGTCCTCCTTACGACTAAGGGCATCAGCCACAACGTTAGCCTTACTAGGATGATAACGAATCTCACAATCATAATCACTAAGCAATTCTAACCAACGACGTTGTCTCATGTTTAGTTCCTTCTGATCTAAGATATGCTTCAAACTCTTATGGTCGGTAAATACTACACACTTGGTTCCATACAAGTAATGTCTCCAGATCCTAAGAGCAAACACTACAACACCTAACTCAAGGTCATGGTGGTGTAGTTTTTCTCATGCTTCTTAAGTTGTCGGGATGCATAAGCAATCACCTTCTCACGCTTGCATCAAAACAAGACCTAAGCCTTTATGCGAAGCGTCGCAGTAACCGAAAAGTCTTCGCTCTTTCAAGGGCAAAGCTAGGATGAGTGCACTACACAACTTCTCCTTCAGAAGTTGGAATGCTTCTTCTTCCTTTTCTCCCCATTCATACTTAACATCCTTTTGGTTAGTTTGGTCACGGTTTAGCTATCTTGGAAAATCCCTCGATGAATCTCCTATAATAGCCTGCTAAACCTAGAAACTGCGATTGATGGGTTCTTAGAAGCTGCCCATTCTTTAATGGCCTTAATCTTAGCTGGGTCAACATGAACACCTCGACTATCTATCACATGACCTAAGAATTGTACAGACGGAATCCAAAATTCACACTTAGAGAATTTGGCATATGCTTCTCCTCTCTCTCAACAATCCTAAAATGAGCCTCAAATGCTCTTCGTGCTCCTCACTACTCTTAGAGTATATCAAGATATCGTCTATGAATACTATCACAAACTTATCCAGGTATGGCTTACACACTCGTTCATGAGATCCATGAAAACCGGGTGCGCTGGTTAAGCCAAACGACATCACTTGGAATTCATAGTGTCCATAACGAGTCCTAAACGCTAGCTTAGGGATATCCTCTTCTAACTCTAAGTCGGTGGTAACCAGATCATAAATCGATCTTAGAAAACACACTAGCTCCTTGGAGTTGGTCAAATAGATCATCTATTCTAGGTAACAGATATCGGTTCTTCACGGTCAACTTATTCAATTCCCTATAATCGATACACATCCTAAACGATCCATCCTTCTTCTTCACAAACAACACCCTTGTTCTCACGCTACGAACTTGGTCGAATGAATCCTTTTCTGACAAATCAGCCAACTGCTTAGACAGCCTCCAATTCTCTTGGAGCAAGTCGATAAGGTGCCCGCTACGGGTGTCCAAGCACCGGTATCAACTCTATTTGAATTCCACTTGTCGGACAGTGGAATTCCCGGCAGATCATCGGGAAACACATCCGGAATTTTCTAACATGGGTACATCATTAAGGTTTCTTTCATTCTTCTCCTCGCTTTTCTTTTCAAAAATTCGAGCTAAGAAAAGACAACCTCCTCTATCGATGTACTTCTGGGCCTTAATACAAGAGATGATGCCCAACCGGGAAGGACTTCCACGGTCGCTCCGATCTCCTTGTATGCTCAGAACTTTTCCTCCATACGGTAAACGCACAATTTTCTCATCACAAATGATGTATGCACCGTTCTTCGATAACCAATCTATTCCGATAATGACGTCAAAACTTCCTAAGGTAACGGCAAATGTGATCTATACTAAACGGGCGGTCTAGGAAACTTAAGGTACAACCTCGAACTACGGTGTCTGCATCTTCTCTATTCCCATTCGCTAATTCCACATCGTAACTCAACCCTAGAGGTGTTTGGGAGATTCCTAGTAATGGCATAAAGTTGGTGGATACGAAACTCATATCCGCACCAAGATCAAACAAGATGGAAGCATAGCGATTATTGGGAAGGAACGTACCCGTAACTACGTTAGGGTCCTCACCAGCTTCCTTCCCGATAGTGTAAACACGCGTTCCCATGTCTCTCTACTGATTCCTAACACCATTGTTTCCCTGGTTTTCCACAACCTCACGCTTCACATGGTTTAAACCATTACCTCCTACACCTCGGTTAGCAAATCCTCCTACATTACCGGGATTTCCTCTCATCCACGGCCTCGCACTCATTCTTAAAGTGTCCCTTCTCCACATCCAAAACAGTGACAGTGGCCTTCCACCGCCTCCTTGTGCAGCTGAGATGCAGCAAGTGGGCGGTAGACCTACGCTTTGGCCATGTGTCCTACCTTAGAGCACTTCCTCCACACACATCGGGCATGGTCCATGGTGGTGTCGGTTACAACGACCACACAAAGCTACAGCTTACTACCTTCGTAACCTTTCTTATCTCCATTTCCTATGGCGAACACTCTGGCTGTCTCTTGCCGTTTGTTTCCATTCCCTTTTACAACTTCATTCCTCTTCCTCTTATCGCTCCTATCACTCTTACTCTTACTTCCTAATTCTAGCACACAAGAGTCCATCAGACTCTGAGCCACAACAATTGCCTCATGCAAATTGACTGGCTTTGCAGCGATGACATCATTTCGAGTAGCTAAAGGCAATCCATCAGTATACCTTTCAATCTTAAGTTCTTTGGTACGAACCATCTCAGGGCAAAGAAAGGATAACTCTTGGTAACGACGAGTGTAAGTCGCCATGTCAGCATTCTTAACCTTATGGTTCCATAACTCACTTTCTAACTTCTTAACTTCATTCCTAGGACAGTAAGTCTTAATCAGGAGAGCCTTAAATTGAGTCCAAGACATATGATAGGCTACATCAATTCCTACTGCTCTGTGGTAGTTATTCCACCAGGTTAACGCCTGGTCTTTCAAGGTAAATGTTGCATACTTAACCTTACAATCCTCATCACAGTTACTAACAACAAACACAGATTCAGTTTTCTCCAACCACCTAGTTAGGTAAACTACTCCCTCAGTTCCTCTAAAATCTATGGGACCACAGAATCGGAACTCCTTATATGTACAACCTCGAGTTCGATTCAAAGACCGGGTTCCACTAGAAGTGCTAGAAAGATTAGCCGCAGCCTAGCGTTCAGCACACGCTGCGACACAAGCCGGTCAATGCGGGTTGGGTTCACAGGTGGAGGTTTTTGTGGAACAGGACCATTCTCAGCACGGTCATCCACATTCAGTTCCCTACACTGGGTTATCAATGTTCGTTCTCAACATGTGGTGCAAGTGGTCGGACGACGACCGGAAGACCAGGGCAACAACAATACAGCTAGAGTGCTCGGTTGTTCCTAATCAAGTTTCGTCTTGTTGCCACCATTCTGGGGGCAAGAAGAACGGTTTCATAAGTTCACAATTTACGCCCTAAAATAGAGTTGGGTTCCAAGGGTATAACGCCTTAATACATACTCAAGGCTAACAAAGATAACGCTATACCAAAGCGAAATAATCAAATACCGCATCATAGCTAAGGATGCACGTTCCAATAACCATAACTCATAGGTTTCACAAGTGGAAATACACGGAAGGATTCGAAGAAATCAAAAACGATCCTAACAACGATAACTATAAACAACTAGGATTATCCTACATCTCGAACTAAGTACTACTTAGTTTCAAGATGGCACAAAACCATAAATCTAATACCATCTAGCCACGTCTACGAATATCACTCACTGATCTCCTAACATATTCAACCTCTCTCCACAAAGAGGCTAACTCAACACGCCTAGCATCGTGATCGCCTAAGCTCTGCGACCTCTCTCCAACTCACCAATCCTACGCCAAATCGCTCTATCAAGATCATGCGTCGTCGCGAACCCTCTAAGGAGGTCCCCAACCTGCTCCTGAGCGACATACCATCAAGCAAAACCCTAGTCCTCCGCACTACAGTACCCATATCATCTCTAAGATCCTCAATACTAGCTCTAGACACTCCAACCAAACGCCCGTCAACCGACTAAGTCTAGTACCCTGAGAGGTAATCCTCTCCCACATCGACCCGTCTCACCATACTCGCTCAAGCAATCTCTCGACGGTATCTCCGATCCTAACGGGCTACCTATATAAGGTGAGTAAGGTGGTGAATCAATGTCTAAAGGCTGTCCAAAGGACTCAGTGCTCAGCAAAGGAGAACCTGGTCCAGGAGAATGTGCAGGACTCGCAGGAGAGTACCCCTTATGGGATATCCTCATCATCCTCCTCCCGAGGATCCTCATCCTCATCAACATACAAGCCCTCAATCTCATCCTCCTCCTCGACCTCATGCTCCTCCTCCCTCATCCATAGGGGGAGAGTCCATGAGTCGGAGTCTCGTGCGGTAAATCCTCGAGGTGGTACACTAGGAGATCTAGGCCTCCTAAGACATGGTGATGCTGCTAAACGAATAGGTGATGATGGTGGTCGCACGGACATGCGGGAAGTGCTATAAGCAAGCCTAGGAGTCTCAGGCTCTCGCTAAAACCTGGTGTAAAGTGAGCTGCCTAGACGAACTAGGACGATCTGATGATGAACTAGAGTGACGGGCGATCTCATAAGGATCACCTGCTGCGAACCGCCATGAGAGTCAATGTTGGCGAACTAGCAACAGCAAGGACTTCCTCAGACACATCAAAAGCCAGTGAAGGCATAGTCTGTGACAACGACATAGGGTAGGTATAAGTGTTAGAAACAACTAGTTTTAATAAGCGCAACAACTTAACCAAAACACATATCACATAATGTAAGCTTTAAAAGTAGAGGTACTACATTACTCAAAACATGCCTTTAAATAACACACATAAGTTCCGTTCTATCACATAATCACATATCAAAACAATCGAGTTGAAATTCCAAAATCATAATATACCGTTTACTCAAATCAATTTCCGTAATATTTCGATAATCACATCTCATTTTCCCAAAACCACTAATCACATCTCATTTCCAAAACCAATAATCACATCTCATTTCCAAAACCAATAATCATATCTCATTTCCAAAACATTTAGGAATACCCCTAAACATATCCAAATCATAACTCAAATCTCTAAATCATAACGTTTTCATAATCATTTCACAATATTCCCTAACATATCATCTCATAATTCAAATTGCATTTCATACCATAATCAAATAAAAAGCTTCGGCTTGGCAAGTAGCGGGCGCCGGTCGAGGATCAATTTTTCTTAAAAGCGGTTATAGTTTAGGGTTTATAAAATACCTAGTTCTCTATAACCTTGAGCTCGATACCAATGTGTAACACCCCCAAATCTCTCAGACAAATAAAGACTTAATCAAGTTTTTGGGGCGTTACTATTGGATTGGTATCGCACACAAGTAAAATAAAAGATAACCATTTAACCATTTAAAACCAATCCCAAATCAAATATTCAACCATTTAATCCGAAGATATAAATTTTAGGCCCAAAACATAGTTTAACAAATTAGGTCCCCATTGTTTATCAGAGTCAGAAAATGATCCTTGAACCACGCCTCCATGCCAAGCTTCCACACATCAAGTAATCCAAACATCTCTCAAATACCCGAAATCATGCTAAAAGGTCAGCTTTACGCCGTGAGTTCATAGGTTTAAGTTCAACGAAATCATAGTGGACTCTGAAGAGTTGATTTGCTATGCAAGACCTAGATAGAATAATACCGTTGTACACGCACTAATGATCCTACCCGGATCACCAACCATATAATCACTTACTCGGCCCCGCGACTCTAGTCCAAGATGCGTGGCAACCTCTAGAACAATTGCCAACCCCGGGCTAGGTCGAGATAGAAGTTTATTCTTAGTTAGGCATGGTTAAACCTAGACTAAGGCAACAACTATCGCACATCTATCTACTCAGCCAAGCATATAAGCAAATCCAAATAGTTTTAACGGTCCAAAACAAAGACCATGATTCTCACCCCCAAAATAGTTCAAAACGTAGTTAAAACGTATATAAAAGTGGGGCTATGAAACTCACCTCAAGCAATCAACGCACAATCAACGCACAAATATCACTAGCAGAAGATAACAGAAATCACAGCAAAAGAACTATCGACTCGACACAACCTATTAATGTAGACCAACTTAATATACATATTCCTCAAAATCAACGTTAACTACCCCAATATATTTCATTCCTTTATTTCCAAAAACGTCTCGTTTCACCATTAATCCTAGTGTTTGGTATCCTCATGTGTGGGTGTATCGACTCAATATGATGCCATGAATGCACTCAAATAACCAATATATAATTCAATGCGACACAATGAGACCTCTAAACGATAAGCTCCATAGTTCAATAAGTTTCGGAATAAATAGTAGACCATATCGAATTCGTCAACTCGATAAACTCATTCATTTATTCGTGTCGCTTATTATCCCATAAATCAATCGTATCCTAAAGAGTCATAAGGATAATTCACCCATTAATAAGGTTACCCAACGTACCTAGCGGGCTCTTATTTGATTCATCAACCTAATAAGTCCGCTACCTACGTGGATCAACAATGTTAATGATAGGTTATCCGTAACCCATGCACACATAACGCAAATAAATAATTACTTATCCAACATTAAATGTCCACAATTGACATTTATTGATAAATGTGTACTCGAAACGTTAATTAGTTATTTATTACAAAACCTTTCCAATTTAGTCGTTAGTTTCCATTTGAAACTAGTAAATAACAAGATAAATCTTGTTATTGATATTTTTGGTACAAAAGCCCATTATTATTTACATTTCATAGTTTTATTAGCATTTCCATATATAAATATATTTCGTCAAATTCCAATATAAATCTCATATCGTTATTCGTTTCGAGTCCACAAGCACGAGTCATAACTTCTGCCATCAATCAATTGTCCTAATTATACTAAAGTCCATGTTACGGCTTTGTCGGAGTCAACTATTGACTAAAAGTCAAAGTGACGCCAACGTAGCTCAAAGTCACAATATATATATCAAGTCCATAATTAAAAGTCATAACGTCGCAATTCAATCCCAAACCAACTCAAAACAATCTCGCCAACCAATCAATCAACCAATTATACTCGAACCCAATGTTATGACCCTAATGGTCATGAAACGGTCACGGTCAAGACCACATGAACCAAACAAGCTTCTAAAAGCTTTTTGGCTCCACGCGTCTCATCCAAACCTCAACTAAACCAATCAATAAGCTACCAAATTGACCCGACTCGAACCCATGCCCAATATGGGCCACGTACGACACCAACCAAGACCCCAACGTGGGCTTCTTGGTTCGTACGCCCAATAGGTCTCAACCAAACATCACCAAATCCAATCTACAACACTTAAATCCAATCATTCAAGCTCCAAACACTATCTAAACACAAAACCCATCAACAATCTAGACCAAAAACATGAACATAAACCCTAAAATGCAAAACCCATCAAATTAATGCACCACACATGTACCAAACACTAATTACTTGTTTATTTCATCACTAATTAGCTTTAATTTCATGTTCCACCCAAAAGCCCCAAAAATTGTTCATGGGTCGAAACCCTAGAAATCAATTCGTGGCTTTTTATCACCCAATCAAGCTCAAAACATGTTCTATTTACCTTCTCTAATCACCAATTACAAAAGCCCATTGAAATCTTTCGAAACCCTAAAAGTACGAATTTTAATCCTTGAATTTGGAGGTGTTAATGAAGTCCAAATTGAGTGTATGATATATAGTTGGAAAGAGGAGAAAGAGATCTTTCTTTTGGTGGTGGAGGTGAGATGACACTCGCCGGAATCCGGCGGTGGAGGCCGGAATAGTGGCCGGATTTTATGAAGGTGGTGGTTTAGGGTTGCTAGTGAGAGAAACAAGAGAGATAAAGTAGTGTGTGTGTTTTTCTAGTAAGAGAAAGAGATGGGGGAAATGAGACTTGAGTGTGGTATTTATATCCATGAGCTAGGGACCTCAAAATAAATAAAAGGAGGGGGCCTACAAGTAAAAAGGGGAGGGTTTGGTTTGAAACTTTTCGTATCTATCTGGTTTACCCCTTCCCGAGCTCACATATCGTCCCCCGAGTGTCCCACTACATTTATTTAACTTTCCAATCATCGTTACTTACGTTTTTCCGCGAGTTTTGACTATTCATTTGTCAATTTTTGAGTTACGGTCTAAAAGTTACAATAACTCTTGTTTTAGGCTTTTCTAGTGCCGAATCAATAGGCCTACCAAATAGAGTTTAAACGCATACGATAACTCATTTAATAATGAAATAAACCGTAAAAACCAATCAACGAAATAAAATCAAGTCACGGTTTATAAAATAGTGTTAAAGGCAAATCTCAGTTTAATTTAGCTTCATGCGGTTACCTAAAATAGACTCCCTAAATTTGCCAGTTGTCACACTATTAGACTTGACAAGCTTTAAGCTTTATAAAAATTAAATTTACTTTTGTCGTTAACAAAACTTAGGTAAAGATCAAAAATATAAATAATGTTTAATGACGATATTTGTATTAACACTACTGATTTTGGAACCAACGTAGCAGTACAAAGATTTAACTCGAGCAATACAAACTGCTTATAATATCCAACGAACAGAAAATCATCAAACCTCAAAACACCACGCATTAATAAACCTCGAAACCCTTGCAACCATGCCCATAAATCTGCTCCAAAAGATTGATAAATAAATCACACTCCAACTGATACTTGAACGCAACATACTAACTCAAATCCATGAACTGGCAGAAGAAACAACAAACGTACTAGCAGTGGAAACCGAATAGTAGCAGTGGTAACGAGCGAGGCTTGCAGTGGTATCGAAGAAGCGTAGCAGTGGAACGAGTATAATCTAGCAGTGAGATGTAGTACAAACTGGTTTCCAGCAGTTGTATCATCAAACGAAGCAGCACACAAATAAACTTATTCACGTCTTCAATCAACACCAAATCTAGAGCAATAATATAATATAATGATGAGATTTAGTCTACTTGGTCAACTATATCAAGCCAACTCACCGACCAAAATATATAATAAGTACGAGGTTAAAGAACAGAAGACTTCAAACCACAATGCAATATATAAACGAAAAGTTGGTTATCATGTAGACAATGATCACACAAAGTGAACAACAAGTAATCAAATATACCACCAACTTCAAAAGAATCCCATAAATTATAACCAATTTACGAAGTACCAGTTTAATATTTGAATTTTTAAAGTTTATTCGGAATTGACCTTCATATTCATGCTTGGTTTATGATCTTGCACATGGTATTCTCTTTTCATTGAATACTAAATTTGTTTTAAAAAGCATACAAAAGCCGCAAGTTGTTTGATCACCAATAAAAGCGATGGAAAATCTTTTTGACAAATAAGGGGCTAATAATGAATGATCAATCTAATAATGTTTATGATGATATGTCTGCTTGAACTGAAAACCAAGGAGAGAAAGAAAAAACAACCTATTCCAGGGTCCAAGCCCATTTCACCAAGAATTGTAATGCCAGAATCTTTGGATGCATCATGTAGCTTGCACATCGTATCATTGATGTAACTAGCAGTGACAAGATATTTTTTTTGAATTGTGTCAAGAAACAATACATGTACTTCACAAAACAAGAAACAATAATAAAGCCAAATTACACCAATGCATATTATCATACACGTCTACAGCTAACGATTCCTTATATGAACAAAAATAGAGAATGAGCCATCGACATATCAAAAGAAGATATATACATCAGAGATGGACCTAGCATAAGAGGTGGCAAGCGCATCTACGCAAATAAAAAGTTGATATTTTAGTATAATTTTTATTTAATTTTGACCTTTTTTCGAAAGTGACCCCCACCAAAAACTCAAATTGCCCCCCACTCACATACTAAAATCCAACGTTTAACTCTTTAAAGCCTTATAAATCTTTCATGTCTAAGTAAAAATACTCGATTTATCATTACGTTTCTAGTTTTTTCTTTCGCATTTTGTTGCTATCGTAAAAAAAATTTTTTTGCCCCCCACATCCTATTTTTCTGGGTCCGTCACTGATATACATGCATGGTAAATGTTCCAGAATTGTACTTACTGCTAACTGTGGTTACCATAATCAATATGATCATGAGACTGCGATTCTACTTTTTGAATTTCTTAATCTATAACTCTATAAAGGAAGGCTAACACTGTATGATAACCTCATATAAGGATGATAGCGCGAACTACAAGTTCCAAGACTTGAAGTGTGTATAATTGTTTGCTGGAAAGCGCAGGCCTAGGGTATCTTAATTTCAAATTTTGAGTTCCATTTTTATATAGATGTATCTCATCTATCATATAAAAGTAATAAGCTCTCAGGAATCAGCAAGTGATACCTAATTGATTGAATCTACCACTCCAGTTGATGCATGTGCAGAAATATATTTTACAATAGGAGATGGAAAATCCAGATCAAGTTCTTCTTTAATTGATATTTGGTTAACCATATATCCAATGATTTAAACCTTGCCATGCTGATGAAGAGTACAATACCTCAATGCAGAGATTAGCTATGGTACAATGAAAACTTGGAGGCAAGAGACTGATAACGATATCAACCTGCATAATAGTACGTTGACTGTCAACAACGAGATGAATTAAAGACAAAACAGGACGAGGAACTTCACTACTTTATGAGAAAGAGATATAAAATAACTAAAGCAAATTCCTAGCAAGTAAATAAAAGAAATTAATTATATGCTATTGAAAACAAGCTAGTACATAACATTAGCCACTAACCTCTCTATAATAATAATAAAACAAAGGTTCAAATTACACATAATATGAAATTACGCACTAAAAAAGCCAATAAGATGATAATTGGACCATTCCGTCCACTTCTAATGAGAAAGTAGGTTTCTCTACCTTTGAAATATTTTTAGAAATAAGAACTGCAATCAGAATCAAATAACATCTTGTTAAGATTACTCTTTTAATCCTAGTGAAGGTCTTGTCGGTCCAATCATGACCCGTGACAAGGGAAGAGGTGGAAAACAAATACAAATCTGAAACAACTGCTCATGTTCAAGCCACCTTCTTTTTGGCTGACATAACCTCAATAATATTGTTTTCATATTCTCTCTTTTTCTCATGCTCAGATGCCTCAAGATTGATTGACCTAAAAATTGTGCATTCTAGTTTGTTTAGTCTCTCCATCCATGACCGATCTCTACCTTATGCATTACTTAGCTTTCTGAAAATCCGTCTGTTTCATAAATAATTTTCAAATTTCACGCTGGCATATATCACTGCTTTTAGTGCACTAATTGATCAAGTGCCATTCGTTTTACCTTCGTATGTCACTGCCAGTTCAATATGTATCCTCTCCATAAATGGCTATTTTAAAATATAGTTTTAACATAGTATTTTACTACTTCCCTAATCACTTGCATCTAAAACCCTTCATATGCAATTAATATATTTGCATACAATCTAAAACCCTTCATATTAAAGAGATATAATTTTGTCCATAGCGTCAACAGAGGCATTTAAATATTGAGATGAGCAATAGAAATTAGTATCTACCTGAGCGATGTACTTATTGAGACTATCATGATCCATCACATCCAACTGAATTGCAATTGCATCTGGAATACCTTCAGTTATCTACATTGAATAATCAAAGACAATAATAGTTTCATATACCAGAACAGTTAAATTGCAAACAGTTATTCAAAGTTAACCACGCTTCTGTGTGAATAAAGGCAAAGCAACTTATTGTTGCTGAATCTTTACTTTCCATACTACTAGATTTTTTTTATTATCCTATTTTCTAGATATTTATTTGATATTATGCAACCCAAGTCATGTATGCATAGAGGGTGGGCTAGTATTATGCATTATTAGCAAACATCAGTCTAACAAAGTTATATTTTATGACAAAGCCCGAATCATCAATAAACTATGTGGTCACATAGTAAAAGTTCAATGTACATACCTCCTCTGCACATCAAAATCTATTGCTATTAAAATACTCTACATTTAGTTTTGCAATTCAAAGTATATATTACATTCGGTTGGAGAATTAGATAAGTTACTCCATCTAAGATCAAATGCTCGTATCATCAAAACGTCATATATTTACCTAACATACGCCACAATAAATAAACGACACCATAGTAACTAACCTGAAGATAGCCAGGTGACAAGCTACATATCGTCTGAAACACAGTTTCCATTACCCCACCCGCGTCATCGGCCAATGCTCCGACCACCTTCAAAAACAAAAAAACATTCAGGCATTTCATCAAACACTAACTATACACCTTTTTTTATAAAAAAAAAACTCACCCAGTAAATGAACCACATAAAATGAAGAATTTTTACCTTATCAGCAGAATGAAAACCACTAGCAACCATCTGACATCGCCCACAAATTTAACGATGGTAATACCTGACTTTTGACATCCCAAATTTTAACAACAGATCCAGAGGTGCCTGTTCCAATAATGAGACCATCAGTATTAAAAGCTGCTGAAGTATAACCCTGGGATTGAGATGTATCTGGTGGAGGTGGCGTCAGGTGGTGGTGCCGTCGGGTGGTGTGAGTTATGGAGTATGGACTAATAAGTGTGAGTTATGCCGTTGTGTTCAATTTATGTACTGTGTCAATTTATGTATCTGTTAACTTTGGGTTACGTGGGGGAGAAAGGTGTGAGTTATGTAGTGGTGTGAGTCTCTTTTGTGTGAGTGTGTGAATTTTTTTTTAATTGAAAATGTAAAATGATGAAAAATATCTCACAGATAAATACAGTTACCAAAATATAAAATTAGCCTAAAGAACAATATAAGTTGCACAAAAAACAATACTTTACAATACATGACAAATCACGCAAGACCCCATGGTTGGCCCAAAGAAATCACGCAAGAACTCCTGGGTCCATTTTCATAACGCGAAAAAAAACGCTGTCCTAAGTGATAAATTTCTCGGGCGCCTACCCATTTGGCCTATTTTCCCCTATTTTTATCACCTCTAATAAATGCTTCATGCCACTCAATCTTACGCCCATTCCAAAGGCATACAATCAATGCTTCCAAGCATTCTTAAAACCCTGATGTGTAAGCATACAAGTTATATAAATTTTGAATGTCATTAAAATTAAGCTTTCTTAAAAACTCGAGCATAAACAATTCAATTACACACATAGTAAAAAAAATATAGAAAATCGCGTGCCGTGTGTGACCCAATTTACAAATATTCATCAAATGCATCAGGTGTAGGCACGTATGCCAATTGGTGTATGGCAGATGTGTATTTCATAATAACACTCATACTCATTACACCCGTAGCATCGGGTCGGAATCTAAAGAAATCTAAGAATGGTTTACAGCTCATCCGAAATCGACGTCTAAAATAGTACTCCATATATTTTGGATAATCACCAAAATAGCTCCGTCATCACGAATGTCACACTCACTAGTGGATGTAATTACGTATATGAACTTTCAGCTTCGTTTCTAACCATCACACTGCAACTTTCGTGAATCATCTGCTATCTTGAAAATCATCAATATCTAATCCAAATTTGAATCACTCATGTTTTTATTGCTTAAGATGTAAATGTTTGAAAGAGGTTACAGAGTTGATTTATAAAAAGATGTATTATTTAAAAAGGGGTAAAGCTTAAAAAAAAAAACTTTTTTTTGGTTAAAATCTCGTCCGTCAAAACGGTAAAGTGTGTAATCTTCCTTTGTCTTCTGGTCGCTGGGGTGGCTGCAACAAGCAAACTAAGATAGGTCGTGTGTGGGCGAGGGCCAAATAAGGCCTTCGAGCCTATTTAGGAGTGGCGCAACACCAATGCATAACCTCACCCTCTTACTAGTCGTCAATTGATAAGTCAATACCTAAAAATTCGGTCAATAATAGTGGGTTTTCTCGAATTTTATTAAGAAAGTCTCAAACTTTGTGTGTCAAAATTAGAAGAAAACAACTTTAAGAAAAATGAGGATTATTTATAAAACTTTTGTGTTAATAAAGTTAAAAAAAGTGAAGAGTATTTTTACAATACGAATTTATATGTATTTTAAAAACAAAATATATTTTCAAAATTTATGAATTGAATATAATTCTTAAAAATTTATAAATGTAAATATTTTAAAAGGAAAATATATCTTGAATGATTTTCTTATTAAATTCAAAATTTAAAGAAAAATATCAAAATAAATTTATTCGTATTGTTTTTTTTTAAACCTAACCTTAATGTAAACTCTATATATACACTTTAGCAACATCTGAATTGATCATAGATTAACCAACTACTCTTTGTGTACTTTTCTTTATATCCATGATCGAAAGTCCATGACCCATGGTCCATAACCCATAACCCGGCTCATGTAATCTAAAATCCGGACTAAATGACCAAAGAGTTTCGATCTCGGATTTGCACTCGGCCGGATCCTTTGGGTGAGGGATCCGCTGGAACCGTGGGATATTAGGCATATTTTGCCTATAAATAGTGAGCCATTTCTCTCTTACTCAATACCACTCTTAGATATGCTTTCATTTCAACCTCTCTAACCACCAAAGGATTATCCTATGTAGTTTTATTGTGTGACTTCTAGGTTCCTCTTAAAGGTGAGATCACCAATTTTTGAAGACGTAAGTTCAAGGTCATGAGTTGCTAAGTCATTATCATCAAAACCACTAAAGTGCATTTTGTTGATAGTTCTTTCCTCCCTCCAAGGAAAAAAAAACAATTAAGAAAAAAAGATATCGTTGTTACATGAATAAACAAAATCAAACCTGATACATCTGAAAATTATCTTCAACCAGACTACCAGAGTAATCTTCAAAAAACCTTCAAATCAACGTGTCAAACTTTTACGTTCATATAAAAATCAGAAAAAAGAAAAGCTCAACAAAAGATGCATTTATAGATTGTTGATATATAGTCGATTGAATTTTGAAGAGACTTTCCATAAATTAAAGGTTAATTCACGGGAGATTTTGACGCTCCATTAGTATTTAACAATCTTAATTACTTATTAAGTTGAAACAATGAATAAAGTCTCTGACGCTTATTGATGCAGATTTATGACATGACAATATGTCCTATGTAGACTAAATGACATGGCAAGGTTTAAAAAAAATCCTTCTTTTATTATACTAGTCGGATACATGCGCACAACGGCGGCAATAAGTATAGTTATATGTGTTTGCTTACCCGCTTAGTGAATTCGTTTCACAACACTCCCAATGTATATGTGTTAGTTGTATGTGTTTGTTCGGGTTACCCATAGCTTTCCCATGACATCATTATTCCCGCATATAGAAATATCATCGTGATGCAGGTTTTACTGACCAGGTCTTAAATTTATAGTGTCTCGTTATTCCTATGGTCTACCCTAGTGCAATTACTAAAGGGCTGTACCCGCCGTGTCAAGTGTAGTGTAATTCCGGTAAAGCCGAGGTCGCCCCAAGAGCTATGCGTGTTGGATTATTACTAAGTCTAGGTGTCAGCGTGATAATGATGGTTTCGATAGGGATTTAAATAATTAAACTACTAAAGTAGAATAAAATAAAGCAGATAAATGGTAAAGAGAAATCAATAGAGGAAAGTGGTGCTAACCTAGTTAATCCTCCTAGCTAGTTATGTCTATGTCTACTTACTTCCAATTACTTCTGTGGGGTCAAATTGAGAGGACAACATTTGGTCAATTCGCCCTAACCTCATCAAAGAAAGATACCACAGAGAAATCAAAGTAACCGTCATAAGTCCTGTTTCCGGTCCCTTAAGCCAAGTCATTAAGTACATGCTAGATTTATAATAGTGAATGCCTGACCGTAGGAACTTAGACACGACCCCTAATTCTTAAGTTCATCCAAACGATAGTGATCAATGGTCAAATCACACAAGTAGAAAGGGTCTTCGGCTGGTCATATCTTACCCTTCCCTTCTCACCGCCACCTAGGGTCATTGGTCATATCTCCTAGGAAATTGGCCTCTATCGCCATTCAAAACTACCAAACCAAGGGTGGCTACCAATAAACTATGCATGCATACACTTTGAAATAATTGTACTAAGTAAAGTAAACGCAAACAAAACAATAAGGAATCATCACTTAGGCTAGCACCAAAAGGTGCTTAGCAAATTATATTAATCATGCAAATTAATTCAATATTCAAAGGTACTAAATACATGAATTGAAAGTAAAAGAAATATAAAACGCTAATGCTTATCGTAGGGGAGTGATTTCTCCTGGAGACAATCCGTGATGCTCCTCTAGACCTGCCTTTTGAGCTTTTTCCACGCTCGAGTGTTGTGTGTGGAATGGAATGAATAGAAATGCCGAACGTGGGGTATTTATAGGTCAGATCGAGTTACGCGAACCAATAAAGGAGTTACGCATAACCTTCTATTTCTTCTAATAATGCACTAGATATGCTGGTTACTACGAACCTAATGAGGGTTACCGTAGTCTTCAATAAGCTCGGTTACGTCAGTAGTTGATGCAAGAGTTACTACAGAAGTATCAGCGGAACCTCATTTGACCTAATGTAGTTACGCCGTAACCTTTGGGAAGAGTTACCGTAACCTAATAATAAGTTGGTTTTCCGAGTCACCAATAGTTACTGCGTAATGAGAGAGATGAGTTACTGTAACTTCTTCAAAAATATCATACTGTGATAAATCTTTAGATAATTCTCCGGGCCCGCCTCTTTAGCTCCAATGCTAGTAATTTACCCGAAAGTGGAAAACAATGGAAAACAAGCGTAAATCCATATAAATGATATAAACTACAAGCATTATCTGGGGAAATTGACACTTAATATTCGTGACTATTTGATGTTATCAAATATCCCACTGAACTCTCTACTTGCCCTCAAGTAGACCTTTATTAGAAAGATTCCTAAAAGATATCTCCCATAACCCGAAAATATGAGTTTACAAATCCCTTATGCTAGAATTAAACAAAGCCAACACCTCACCTAAAGGGAACAAAACACTCATATCTCTCCACTATTCTAAGTGTCAATTTCGGGGTGATCACTCAATCGCATAGTCATAGCATGTATTCTATCATAAGCTTGGCGGTTACACAAATCTCCACCACTAGAGTTAAGGGCTAAACAATTCTCAAAGGCAATATGGGTAGACACGACAAATGTTAAGGGTGACTCGTCATTACTAACATGTCACGGCGATGTGGACAAAATCAATGATACATGACCAAATCCATGGCCAAGACACCAAAGATTGCTCGCTGCATCACCTAGACATGCTTCATGACTAAAGGGTAGGATAAGACATGAGATATATAATTGGTGTAAAATAAAAATAAAACAGGTAGTCTAAATCTATAACCAAGTCATCACCACTTACCGTCCGCCTAAAGTTCAAGCTTTGAAGTCAAGAAACCGGATCATGAAATGCAAGGTAGATGTGTTATTAGAGGACGTCGTGATGGCACACTACCTTTTTCTCCAACTGCTGGCATAACCACCAACTCCAATCTTCAAATGCGACCGGCCTCCTCGATACTAAATCAATAAATCTCATACTACGTGCTTATAACGCAGCTTACAAGAACATAACAACTTTTTTTTTTTTTTCGAATCATCATTTTTTTTTCAACATAACATAATATCCCCCCAATTGAGATGAACAATGGGAATTCGGGGGGTCTTCAATGATCTTCAAAAATGTTGTCGATGAAAGCGTGATTCCTAACCTTCCACTCCGAACCTTGAACTTAGGCAAATGATGACTTCCCAATCACAAATAAAGACAGGTAAAGGTGAATAGGTATCAAAACAATATATCGGGTTAACAAAATGAAAGGAATGGCTCAGAAGGGTGTATCTAGAGGTATCTTGCACTAAAGATGAGTGCAACAAAAGGGTTTCACATGCGGGTCGAAAAGTCAAGGTGACTAATCGATAGACTCACAAAGGTAAGCTGTTTGGGTGATAATCCTATAATATTACCTTCTAAACTGAAAAGTCCAAATACATCGAGCTAACTCAACATACCTCGTCTATGGTCTGGAAATGATGCAAAGGCCAAGTTCTAAAGTTTACAAGCTACCGACACACTCATAATTTGGTGGATTTGGGATAAAATATTGGAAACGGATAAAGCTAATCTCACCATATAATATCAAGGGTTGTATGTGCTCGGCTAAGGTCTAATCTAGTTAGGTTAAGAAAAACATGTCAAAATTTTAAAAATTGCATAATTTTTCAAAATAAACTAGAAAAATGAGGGCAAAATAAAGTTCAAGAGATAATGTGGAAAACTAGAAGGGGGGGTTGAATAGTTTTACCAATTAAAACTTCCTTTTAAACTATTTAGATTGACTTATGTCAATCTATTTGGTTGTGTGTGTTGGATGTTGATAAACAAGCATATATAAGATATGTAATGAAAGAAAAGAGTAAGAAGCACAAAACCACAACGCAAGTATTTATAGTGGTTCGGCTACAAGGTCACCTTCCTTGCCCTACTCCACTCCCCGAGTCACATACTCGAGAGTTCAGAATCACTACACCAAGCTTCTTATGGCGGATAGCTTCACAACGCCGCCTACTTTTTCCGTATTAGGCTAACCACGGGTTCTTTCACACCAAGGTGAACCACTCCTCTGAGAATGTCGCCTACCCTTTATAAGGTGGGCTAGAGTACCAGTTCTTTCACACCTTAGGTGAACTACACCTTCACAGCGTCGCCTACCCTTTATTAGGTACTAGGCTAAGCACCCAGTTCCATTGTAATGGAGGAACTACTACCACACTACACCAACGACTAATCCCCAAAGGAGATCTACTCCTTTACAACATCATCAAGGATATCAATATCCTTGGATCCTATACTAGTCTATCTTGTACATCGAAACACACCATATCGATTGTACATCTAAGGCTACTTCACTAATGCCTTTGACTAGATCTACAAGACACCTTTCACTAACGTCTTGTGTCTTTACTTCTAAGCACCTTTCACTAGTGCTTCCTTGTCTTGACTTCTAAGCACCTTTCACTAATGCTTCTTTGTCTTGACTTCTAAGCACCTACCATTCTTATCACATGAGCGATAGATACCCTTCACTAATATCTTCGTCTTGACACATGAGACATCTTTCACTAATGTCTTCAACACTACACTTCTTTGAAGAAAGAAAGGAATCATCAACAAGAGGACTTCAGTAGCCTTGATGATGAGGAAGCATAACAACTCATGGACTTGAGCTTGCTCGACTTCAAAGGTGGTGATCTTGCCTTTAAGAGGAACCTAAAAGATCGCACAAAAACAAAACTACAAACATAGATCTCTTGGATCTAAGGTTAGTGAGATCTAACTCAGGGGGGAAAGTGTGTTAGAAAAGAGGCTTGAAAGAGGTGAAGAATAATGAAGAAATGGCTCACTATTTATAGAGGAAAAATCCTCTTTGTTCCCGGATCCCACGGATCCCTTCCACTTGGGATACGGCTAGCACAAAGCTAGGGATCCGTGGAACGCTCCTCTTTACCCATGGGTATTTTTGGTTATGGGTCATGGGTCATGGGTTATGGGTTGATCCATGGTTTTCTTTCTAGATACAATGTACCTTAAGGATACATTGAACTTGGTTAAGTGGTATATATAAAACCATGGGTTATGGGTCAAAACCATTTGCTAGTTTTTATCTATTTAGTATATACTTGTTTTTAACCATTTTAGTATATACTTGTTTTTACCCATTTTAGTATACTTAGCTTAAGTATGTGTTAACTCAATATGTAAACACTAGTTGTTGTACATATATATCTAAATCATAAAATCACTTATACTTGTTAAGCCAATATGTAAACACTAGTTGTTGTACATATATATATATATATATATATATATATATATATATATATATATATATATATATATATATATATATATATATATATATATATATATATATATATCTAGATCATAAAATCACTTATACTTGTTTTAGTGTTTTATGTGAAAATGTGAATATGTTAGAAAACTGTTAGTTCAAACCATTTACGTATTTTATTTGTTTCCTTAAAATGATTTTACGTTTGTTATCGACAAAACATTAGAAGATCGTAAAATATAAATAAACGTTTTTACGACTTATTTGTATTAACAGATAATTCTACTCCCGTCCCCCCACTTGATTTGCACAAAGTCCCTTTTGTATTAGAAATTAAATAAAGGTGAAGAGAAAGGTAGAATTAGAGCGAGAACTTCCCTGAAATTTGTTCCATAAAGAAGGAAGGCCCACGAAAAAGAGACGTGCCTTCGTATAAGCATCATGAAACTTCAATCCGAAATCACACTATGCAAGCATAATTCTAAAATGAAAATGAAAAACAAACCTAACTCACTTTCGTAGGAATCACGGTTGCATTTAGCGAATGCAACAAGCCTTTGAACCACTTAGTGTCCCAGTGGGCCAGTGAAGTCTCGTGAGGGTTTGAGGGAACACACCCACAAAGTTCATTTAAAAAACTAATACAAGGTTATTGTGTTTTAATATGAAAGAATTACGAAGAGGAAGGTTCGCGTTAAACTCTTTTAGGGAGTTCGCCGTAACTAGCAAACTTGGTATAATAGCGGCAAGCGGTAGTTCTGGGTAACCAGGAGATGGTATTACGCGTAATGGTAATCGTCAAGAATTACTGCTAAAGGTTGGTTACGGCGTATCACCAAGATGAGTTAGTGTAACTCTGTTCGATCGACAGCAAATACGTGAAGTAGCAATTAGTTCCTCATTTCCTGCAAAAATAGTTAGAAAACACAAAACCCTACAGAAATGGAAATAAATCAAAAGAAAGGGATAATGGGTTGTCTCGAAAGAGCACTTTATTTATTCTGAGTCTTTAAGTTAGACTCAAAGCGCGGGCTACGGTGCTTGTTGGTCATTTCGTGGATATGGAAATCTCCACGCTGGATCCAACTTACCAAATTCTCATCCCGTTTGTAGTCATTTCCCAATTCTAAAAAGCCCGAGTAGAAACTCTTGATTTTCTGGTAAGGGTGCTCGTCTGCCTTTTTCCTTGTCCTCCTCACTGGTATTGAGCAGCGGTTAAGCTTGCCTCAATTGCCTCTTGGTCCAATTTTTAAAGTTCTTGATCGTTCTCGGCATTTTGAAAATAGTACTATCATCATTAATCTTTAACCAAACTAACCCTTCTTTTTCATTTTTATCTAAACCTGACATTTCCTGAAAAGGTCTCCCTAAAATTACTCAGTAAGTCTATCCTCCACAAATTCAAAAATTCGTGTCTAGAACCATAAAGTCTACCAAAAATGAATGAGTTCCAACGAAGACATGTATGTTAGTTGCAAACCCAAAAAAGTTATTCCCCTTATATTCTAACTCTTTCTTCATAACTTGGTTGTAGCATTCTTTTGACATGATGTTGACTGGGGAAGTAGTGTCAATAAATGGGTGGAAGTCGATGAACCCGATTACTTACGAGATCTTGAGATAATAGGGGTTTCTATGATGTATGCAGGTTCCTACCTCATGAAATCTAGGTTGATTGGGTTGTGAGAAAGTTTTAATAGAGTTATCATGCCAATGGTTCATCTCGACGTCACTTGAGAGGTCTTCAGCACTTAATCCTAAGTTATCCTCTTCCTCAAAATTGACGAAAACATCAAAATCTCTCCCCGAGTCAACCTCTCCAGGATCCGGGGGGTCACTAAGAAATTTTTATAAAGCTTCACCAAAAACGCCTACAGGATCAATTGTACATACCTTTTCCGGGGTAGACAAATGTTCATTAGGTCTGAAAGTAGCAATTTATCCATTAGCATCAAGAGTCAACTTTCCAACAAAGACATCCACCTTAGTATGGGCAGTGAGAAGCATAGGTCTACCTAAAATGACTGGAATTACATTTGTCTTCGGAATGTCAAGAATCACAAAATCTCTTTGGAAAAGGAATTTCGAATCTTCACCACCACATTTTCAACGATGCCTAACGGCGATTGCATAGATCGATTAGCCATTTCAATTTTCATCTTGGCTGGCTTTAAGTTACCAATCCCCATACGCAAAAACATCGAACAAGGCATTATGCTAATACTTGCTCCAAGATCAGCTAGGGCGTAACACATGTTTAGACTTCTGATAAAGCAAGGGAGAGTGAAACATCCTGGATCTTTTTCCTTATGCGGTAGCTCGTTCCTCAAAACCGCTGAACATCTTTCATTGAGGTGAATTGTCTCATCAATACTTAATTCATGCGCAATATCATTATGATTAGTTTTAATAGAATTATTGATAGGTAAGTTTACCGGTAAAGTTTGGTCCATAAGTGATTGTCTTTCCATGCTGATTCGTCGCTTAACTTTTTCCGAAAAGGTCAAAGGTTCTTCAAGGATAGCTTCTACAGTGTGGACAACTTCCTCCTCCCGAGCTGCTAGATACTCAGAGATAGCTTCTGAACATGAGCTAACATTCTTCTCCAATCTCTTAATCCTTTCATCGTGAATTTTGAGAGAAGAGACTATATTATCCACGAATGTCCTCATCAATTTTTCAATCCTATCATCTCGTTCTCTTGATTCCCTGATGTGGTCAAGAATTTTTCTCTCAAGATCGCTCCCGGTTTTGGTCCCAAACACGCTCTTAACCCTGCATGCTTCAGCTTCTTTTTCTAACCTTTGTTTTTAGAACATTTCCCCATAATTGTATTCTTGCTTTGTTATCGTCTTCATTACCTTATGATCGAAATTGTCTCTTGGTCCGTACCCTGTATCCATGTGCCACTTGTAGCAATGTTCAAAATCGAATACAATCCGGGGTCACTGTCATGAGTCATG
This sequence comes from Chrysanthemum makinoi, assembly GCA_910596185.1. Taxonomy (NCBI): domain Eukaryota; kingdom Viridiplantae; phylum Streptophyta; class Magnoliopsida; order Asterales; family Asteraceae; genus Chrysanthemum; species Chrysanthemum makinoi. Next base: position 258,340,545 of record OU343220.1, read on the forward strand.
CTAGGAATAGGTCTCGGAGAATCGAGAAGTTCTCGTGTTCGCGCATTAATCCCACGATAGAAGGCGTGAGCGATCGGTGTTTGTTTAAATCATGGGTAGGGCATCGGTAGAGTAGCTCATTAAATCTTTCCCACGCTTGGTAAAGCGTTTCTTCTCCAACCTGCACGAATTGATAGATTTTTCCAAGAAGCTTGGCCATTTTTGAAGGATGGCAAAATTGCAGGATAAATTCTTTTCTAAGTTTATCCCATGCTCCTTTACAATCATTAGGGAGTTTGTTATACCATCTTTTTGCTGTCCCAGAAAGAGTCATAGGGAAAATCCTTGCAGTGACTGAATAGCTAGGAGTACCTCTTAACATCCTCATCTTCGTCTCCAGAAAACTTAAGCTCATGTAACTCTTGAATAATATGATCTGGAATAGAGTATTTTTCAGTGTGAGAATCCTATGTGAAACTTCGTTGGAAGTTCTCATTTGGTCACTCCAAATACTGCTCCATAGTTAGGTCACTGATATTATTTTCATTGATGACTTCCGGCTCTATGTCAGACTGGTCTGATTCATAAAATGAGAAGATGTTGTGAATAGGAACCGGAGAGTAAACTTTCCTTCTTCGAAATTGCTTCTCCGGATCGTCGAATGGAGTGGCCAGAAAAGGCCTCGAGCTGCGAGTCTTATATCCTGACATAATAAGAAAGAAAATTAAAAACAGACTTAATAACAAATCCTAAAATAGCTCCCCGGCAGCGGTGCCAAAAACTTGATGCGACCAGGTCTTAAATTTATAGTGTCTCGTTATACCTATGGTCTACCCTAGTGCACTAACGGGCAGTGTACCCGGTCATGTGTAGTGTAGTAATCGGTAAAGCCGAGGTCGTCCCAAGAGCTATGTGTGTTAGATTATTACTAAGTCTAGGTGTCATAGATTAATAATGGTTTCGATAGGGATTTAATTAATTAAACTACCAAAGCAGAATAAAATAAAGCAGATAAATGGTAAAGGGAAATCAATAGAGGAAAGTGGTGCTAACCTTGTTAATCCTCCTAGCTAGTTATGTCTATGTCTACTTACTTCCAATTACTTTAGGTGGGGTCAAATTCGAGAGGACAACATTTGGTCAATTAAGCCTAACCTATCAGACAAAGATGCCACCACATGAAATCGAGGCGCACTGTCATAAGTCCTATTGTTCCTGGTCCCCTAAGCCAAGTCATTAAGTACGCTACATGCTAGATTTATAATAGTGAATGCCCGATTAGTTAGGAACTTAGATACGCACCCCCTAATTCTTAAGTTCATCCAAACAATAGGTGATCAGTTGGTCAAATCGCACAAGTAGAAAGGGTCGTCAGTTGGTCATATCTTACCCTTCCCGTCTCAGTCCGCTCACCTAGGGTCAATTGGTCATATCTCCTAGGCAATTGGCCTCTATCGCCATTCAAAACTACCGAACCAAGGGTGGCTACCAATAAACTATGCATGCATACACTTAGAAATAATTGTACGGAAGTAAAGTAAACATAAACAAAACAATTAAAGAATCATCACTAGGCTAGCACCAAAAGGTGCTTAGCCGCTCATATTAATCATGCAAACCAATTCAATATTCAAAGGTACGCTAATGCTTATCGTAGGGGAGTGATTTCTCCCTTGGAGACAGTTCCGTATGCTCCTCTAGACCTGCCTTGAGCTTTTTTCCACGTTCTCAGAGTGTTGTGTGTGGAATGGAATGAATAGAAATGCATGAATTCGTGGGTTATTTATAGGCCAGATCTGAGTTACGGCGTAACCAATAAAGGAGTTACGCCGTAACCTACTATTTCTTCGAATAATGCACTAGATCTGCTGGTTATGGCGTAACCTAGTGAGTGGTTACGCCGTAGTCTTCAATAAGTTCGGTTACGTCGTAGTTGATGCAGTAGTTCTGGTAAGTATCAGCGGTGGAACCTCATTTGACCTAATGTAGTTACATTGTAACCTTTGGGAAGAGTTACGCCGTAACCTAATGATAAGTTGGTTTTCTGAGTCACGCAATAGTTACGGCGTAATGTGAGAGATGAGTTACGTCGTAACTTCTTCAAAATAGCATATTGTGATAAATCTTTAGATAATTCTCCAGTTCCGCGCCTCTTTAGCTCCAATGCTCGTAATTTACCTTAAAGTGGAAAACAATGGGAAACAAGCGTAAATCCATATAAATGATATAAACTACAAGTATTATCGGGTGAAATTGACACTTAATATTCAGGACTATTTGATGTTATCACATCACAATCTCTTACCCGTCAAACACTCCTCTCAAAATTATATGATTTTGACGAATCAAGATTGTATTGATTGTTGTAAAATTTTGAATCAAAATAAAATAAAACTACTAAAAATGTAAAAATTTAAAACTCATAAAAATACATCAAAATGGATGTTGAATTAAAGAGTACAAAATTTTAGAAAATATGGTGAAATTAGATTATATAAAAAAAATAGATAAAAAGATATTTCAATTTAAAAATAAAGATAAATTTTTAGTTGAGAAGTGACACATGTCACCTAATAATTGGAGCTCCTTATCTTAATTTTTAGTGGTTAGGAGTTAGGCTTGGAGTTTGTTAAGAAGTGACACATGTCACCTCATGATTGGAGATACTTATCTTAATTTTTTGAGTAAAGTCCAAAATACATCCCGGTGGTTTGTCCCGTGTCTCGCTTTACATCCCTAAACTTTTTTTTGGCACAAAACTATCTCTCCGTTTGTAAAGTTGGCACAAATACATCCCTTTGTTAGTAAAATCAGTCAATGAGGACTAACAGTGCAATTATTTCTCCATTGTCTCCTAACAGAAGAGAGAATATTTGCATCGTTAGTCCTTAGGACTAACTATTCAATTTATTTTCAAAAATAAATTGCATCGTTAGTCCTCCACAACCACCACCTCCACTATCGCCATCTATCGCCACCACCACCGAACGCCATCCATCGCCACCACTGCCACCACCACCCACCTCCGCCGCCGCTACCCACCCACCACAACCAACACCATCGCCATCTACCGCCACCACTACCACCACCACGCACAACCGCCACCACTGCCACCACCACTCACCTTCACTGCCACCACTCACTGCAACCACCACCTATACCACCACCACCCACCACCGCCATCCATCGCCACCACTACCACCACCACCCACCATCCCTAAGGTTGTTGATGGTGGTAGTGGGTGGTGGTGATGGTGGTGGCAGCGATGGAGGTGGGTAGCGGTGATGGTGGTGTTGGTGGCGGCGTTGGGTGGAGGTGGTTGTGGTGGTGGCGGCGGTAGAGGTGGGGGTGGTGGCGTTGAGTGGTGGGTAGAGGTGGCGGTGGCGGTGAAGGTGGCGGTGATGGTGGTGGAGGACTAACGATGCAATTTATTTCCGAAAATAAATTGCATAGTTAGTCCTAAGGACTAATGGTGCAAATATTCTCTCTTCCGTTAGGAGATAACGGAGAAATATTTGCACCGTTAGTTCTTATTGACTGATTTTACTAACCGGGGGATGTATTTGCGCCAACTTTACTAACGGAGGGATGGTTTTGTGCCAAAAAAAAAGTTTAAGAATGTAAAGCGAGACACGAGACAAATCACAAGGATGTATTTTGGACTTTACTCTAATTTTTGGTTAAGAGTTAGGATTGGGTTATCCATGCATTATAATAGTCCTAGAAGGGTACCCGCGCGTTGCAGCTAACTAAATTTTTTGGCGAAGAATATATTTCGATTACATGTTTTATTTATAATGACTTTATGTAGAAATGTGTACGGTTCGGTTTGAGTCGGTTTTTGGCTAAATTCTTTATAGAGTAGTAAAAAAGTATAGAACTATACATGTAGATAAGAGATAAAACACAAACTTATGAACCCAACTACTAAAAACTTAATAAATTTTCGGATTAAAAGACAAAATGAAAATCAGCAGTCCAACACAATTCAGTTAAAATTTTGGCGCCCAAGTCTAAACAGATAACCCTATATATATATATACACATCACCCTAATTTAACTCTTCACTTTGTACAGTCAACCTAATTTTTTTTTCTCTCAAGCCACCATGTTTTCTTTATACCAAACACTCCCACTTTCCCAAACCAAACTATTTGTAATTCGAACCACAGATACTCAACTCTTACAAGACCCTTGTTGTTTCTTTCTGCTACAACATGAAGTACGAATCAAACCCCTTTAACATCTTGGTAATATAGGCCTTTATAAGGGTTTCAGGTGGGTTACATTGATTTTGTTTTCGTTTTATCTTGACCAAAAAAAACAAGGGATGAAACATGAGATCTTTATATGATGGGTTCTTGTTCATACACTTGAGATCTTTAAAGATCTTTCCTTTTATTGAATGAATATGAGGTCATGTTTTGTTTTTGAGTTTCTTTTGGTTGATTGTGAGTTGTGGAGTGAAAGTGAGATGGTTCTTGTCTGAAACCACCAAAACAAGTGTTTGTCATGGCGGTAGAGGAGCTGATGGTTTGAATAAAGAGAAAGAGTGAGTAGAGAGGATTTGAGAGTATGGATTTATGCTTGTTTTATTTATTTATTTATTTATTGGGGGGGTTAGTAGACATTTAATGGACTATAAATATTTGATTGTGTAAATGGACAATATAAATATGGGACAAGTTATTTGGACTCTCCTATAGGAGGGTTTCGTGGGGTCCTGTGCATTGTGGGCTTGTACATTATGCATCGCGGTTTATATATTTTGACAAAAACCTTCCTGTTGTCACATCATGGGGGTCTTAATAACATAACCCTATAAATATTTGAAGGCGGTTACAAAAGTGTATGAAGAGTTGCTATTTTTTATTTGTGAAAATTGTGATGGAAGTTTTATGATATATAAGATTAACTAATGGCTCTTTAATTTTTTATTAAAAAAATATTTTTAGTTTTAAAAATTTTAAGATTTTAATATTTAGAAAGTCCTTTATAAAATAAAGTAGTATAGATAAATATATATTGATACAAAAGTGGCGACATTTGTAATCACAAACACATTAGAAAGTTAATCACCTAAGAGTTAGGATCAATTAAGAAGATTACTTATTATAAGAAAGAATAAGAAGAACTATAACCGCAAATCCGAGATGCACCGACCTAAATTAGATGCATCCCTATAATCCTAGATGCATTATAACGCACCATAGTGTTTTTCTAGCTTTTAATCAGATGCATATACGTATATTAGATGCATTTCATGATTTCTCTTGTTTTTGTTTTCTCTGCACGTGTCGAAATCATGAAAAACAATTTGCACCATCTATACATCAAATTAACTTTCGATACACAAGATGTTGCATCTATATGAATAGAAATGCATCTAATACAAGTCGTTGCATCTCAAATGCGTGGTTTTGGTCACTTCTCACAACTTCTTATTTTAATTTAATTCTCACTGGATCCCTACTCAATCACGAAAAAAACATAATCACATTTTCTAGCTCGTGCTACTACATAAATTGATGTAGAGAAAAGACAAAAAGATATAAAAGTGTCGTATTCTGGTTTAGTTTTCCAAAAACATAATCACATTTTTGACCGCTCGTGCTACTACATAAATTGATGTAGAGAAAAGACAAAAAGATATAAAAGTGTCGTATTCTGGTTTAGTTTTCCTCCCCTCAATGACAAACATATACTTTTGACCCGACCCGGATCTTTCTATTTGTGGGTGCAGGAACTCACACAGTAGAACAACAAATAAAGGGTCTAACGAGATTTTGAGGTTGGTTGTTAGATTATTAAAGTTAATAATAATTTCCCATTTCTTCACTTTTATTTCATGTCAAACCCAATTTGTTATGTTAAATGAATCTCTATAATGTTTGCTTTCCATGTCAATTTAGGGTTTGTGCTATTCACTCATTATTATTTAGTTAGCGTCCGTATTCGAGTTGCATTTTGTGTTTTTAAATTAGGTCCTTTTGGGGCTTTTGTGAAATAGGTCGTGGTTTGTAAAGGTGATTTTATAGATAAATAGCATATAAATAAATATAAATGGCAGCGGAAACAAATCACCCATACGGATCCATAGAGTCATATAATCAATCGTAGGAATAAAAAATAAATGTATACCTTTGTAGCGTGATTCGGTGGGATCGAATGGAGATCTTCTACACACCCGAGCTATACTACTAGAAACCCAAGTAATCAATAAGGTTGATCACCTCTATGTAGAAACACACTACACTTCCTTGTATACCAATAGATGCTAGTCTTTTACCACTATGTAACTATATTGTTTTTGCAATAATCTAGAGAGCAAAAAGCATTTTGGAATAAAAAAAACTTTCACTCATTTGGTTGATTGAATGAACCGTATGATATCAAGAATAAAGAGGAGACAAGAAGCATAAACTTTAGTTAGTGACCATAGTGTTGGAGGTAGCTCATTGGACCAAAAATGGAGGCATTTCATTGGACCAAAAACCTTTACAACTATGACCAACTAATGTATCTAAAATGTATTTACTTGAATGACCAACAAATACATTTAAGTATTTATCTCTTGTATTCTCATCCTTTTATTTATTCCAAGTTACGTAGGTATAATATAACGTAAATACAATAGACACGTTATATTAAGTGGTACCTCAGTGTATAAGTGTGTGACCCCATAGGTTCATATATGTCTAGCCGTATAATTATTATTATGACTTGAGAGCATTTTCCAACACTCCCTTTAGCGCGTCATAATAAGCAAGTAATTATACAATGGTTAGCGTCTAGCAACTCCTTCTATACTAGAAACATATGAGGATAGTTTTCTTAACATCCTATTTAAATGGTTTATGTAATCAATTATCCTTTATTGCGGTCCTTGTTGAACGTGAACGCCGGATCATAAGAGTCATTTAATTTGTTCAGCGATTACATTCTCGATATAGAATATTGAACTGGAATTTTATGATTACCCAAGATTCATCTCAATCACATTTGGGTGTAGCACACAAACATACTGTCCATTCATCGAGGGCCCGGTAGTATCTAACTCCAAAACTTCGTGGAGGAACAAATCATATTTTGTGCCTGCGTGTTTGTTAATACTTTACATCACTCACGAAAATGGTCTTTTATAGCATTGCTTGTATTGGTGAAATATTTAACCATCAAATGACGATCCACACCACAAAACCTACTTAGATCTGAGTCTAAGGATAAAAGATGTAACCACTTGCGAGATTCACTTTCTTTGTCGTCCATGAAGTGAACTCGTAGGTTAGGTGTTCGGTCAATGTTCATCACAATGAACAACATGTGAGTTTGGTGGCATCATAACTTATAATTCATTCTCAATGAATGTTACCAATTCTCTCACATTTGCCTTAATTTGATGATACTCCATTGCTCGTCAGCGACAATGGACAATTTAGAACAAATAAATTGTTCACTAGTTAAACATGCAAATATAGAATAGGTTGATATAAATGAAAACGATCATACCAAGTACATCAATCCATTATGAAGTAAAAGCATTTAACATTCCAATTATTCAAATACTAAAAGCAGTCTACATGAGACTACTAGGCGGTGAAGTCCAATGTTCCTTGCATGCTTAACATGTTTGGTACAAGACATTGCCTTTGTAAACGGATCAACTAAGTTGTCATCTGTGTGAACTTTAAGAAGATGTATATCACCACTTTCGATAACTTCTCGAATGTAGTGAACCTTAAAACGAAAGTGTTTCCCCTTTTAAACACCGGTCCATTGGCTATGATAATGGCACTTTGAATTGCTCGCGGTACATATCCATAGTTAGTTCATTCTAAGGAACAACGCCAAGCCCGAAATGAATTTCCTTATCCCAAGCGGCTTCCATTCTTGCGGTGAGCGGCTATGTATTAACTTACGTAGAGGACATCAGCGGTAGTGCTTTGTTTAGCTTTTTCGATCAACACCTCCGTTCATTAGAAAACATATCACATGCGGGATTTGGTATCATCCGCGATCTGTTTGAAACCGGCGTCCAGTGTAGCAAGCTGCCGAGCTTCAGCGCGTTGATATACCACCATAAACAGAAACATATCTTTAGTATTTGGTAAGATACTTCTATGTTCGTAACGGTGATCGGTGACATTCTCACGGATTACATTTGGAATCTACTGTTAGGTTAGAGAGCGCTACATCGATTCTAGTGCACCTCACCGCGTACATGATGGATCCCACAGCCGAAGCATAAGGGATTCCCTTCATCCGCTTCACCTCTTGGGGTGTAGAGGGTTCTTGAGTCTTACTCAATTCGGTGTTGGGTTGCATTGGAAGACTTCCACGTTTGGAATCTTGCATCCTAAATCACTTTAGGATTTTGTCAATGTATGCACTTTGACTCAAGCCGATTAACCGCTTTGATCTATCCCTATAGATCTTGATTCCAAGTATGTATGCAGCATCGCCTAAGTCTTTCATTTCAAAACAATTTCCAAGCCAGGATTTTACATCTTGTAGCATTGGAATGTTGTTTCCCATGAGTAATATGTCATCGACATATAAGACTAGGAATACGACATTACTTCTACTAGTTTTCATATATACACATGGCTCATCAAAATTTTGAGCGAAACCAATCTTTTTGATTTCCTCATCAAATCTCTTGTTCCAACTTCTAGATGCTTTCTTTAATCCATAAATGGATCTTTGAAGCTTGCAAACTTTGTTGGGATGTTTAGGATTCACGAAGCCCTCGGGTTGCACCATATAAACATCTTCGTTCAGGTGGCTGTTCAAGAAGGCTGTCTTGACACCCATTTGCCAAATCTCATAGTCATAGTACACTGCTATGGCTATAAGAATTCTAATAGCTTTAACGTCGCAACAGGCTGAGAAAGGTCTCTTCATAGTCAATCCCGTAGGTTTGAGTGTGACCTTTTGCTACTAGGCAGCTTTATAGGTGTGTACATTGCCATCCATGTCGGTCTTCTTCTTGAAGAGCCATTTACTCCCAACGGTTTTAGCATTAGGAGGCAGGTCAACTTCGACCCAGACTTCATTGTCTTTCATGGATTGCATCTCCGATTTCATAGCACCGAGCCATTTATCGCGTTCAGAACTCAATAATGCAGCTCGATAGTTAGCAGGTTCACCATGATCCCCTAACTCATGTTCCTCAGCATCGGCATAGAAACTAAATCGTTTTGGTGCTTGAGGTATCCTTGTGGATCTACGAATGGGAGCTACATCACTCTGTGGTTCAACATTTTCATGTTCAGCCTCATTGTGATGTGCACTAGTGTCATCAGAAGGTTGTGCATCTTCCCTTTGAATTTCATCAAAGTCTACAGAGCTCCCACTTGCTTCTTGTGAAATGAGACTACTCTCAAGAAACTCAGCATATCGAGCAACAAATATTTTGTTCTCGGGTGGGTAGTAAGTAGTAACCCATTGTTTCCTTTGGGTGTCCTATGAAGATACATTTGACAGATCTTGGTTCAAGTTTGTTTGGTGTGTCTCGTTTTACGAGAGCCTCACAACCCCAGACCTTCAAGTAAGACAGATTAGGGACTTTCCCGTGCCATATTTCATATGGAGTCTTATCAACCTTCTTGGTTGGAACCATATTGAGTATGTGAGTAGCAGACTCTAGAGCATAGCCCCAAAAGGACATTGGCAATGTTGTTAGACTCATCATTGATCGAACCATGTCAAGCAGAGTTCGATTTCTCCTTTCAGACACACCATTGTATTGTGGCGTGTATGGAGGAGTGAATTGCGAGACAATCCCACATTTCTTTAGATGGTCTAAAAACTCTTGACTCATATATTCGCCTCCTCGATCAGATCGAAGAGCCTTTATGGTCTTCCCGAGTTGATTTTCTACTTCACTTTGAAAGACTTTAAACGTGTCAAAGACTTCATGTTTATGTTTAATCAAGTAAACATAACCATATCGACTGAAATCATCAGTGAAAGTGATGAAGTAGTTAGCACCTTCCCTAAACATTGTTCTAAATGGGCGCATACATCGGTATGTATGAGTCCAAGTAGATCTTTAGCTCTTTCTCCTACATGGGAAAAAGGCTTTCGTGCCATCTTACGGATATGCAAGACACGCATTTATCAAATGACTCATCGTCAGTTGACTTTAGAAGCCCATCATGTTGTAGCTTCATTATGCGTTTCTTGTTTATATGGCCAAGGCGACAATGCCATAGAAAAGTAGAATCCAAGTTGCCCTTAGATTTCTTGTTGCTACATGTATATATAGAACGATCGTTTGATATAAGATTATGCATGTCAATTTCAAAAATACCATCACGAGGAATAGCATTAAAATAAACGATCTTATCCTTAGAAACAGAAATACCATAATCCGTAAAAACATGAATAAATCCATTATCCTTCAAACGTGAAAGCGAAACAACACCCCTAGTAATAGTAGGTGCATAATGACAATTGTCTAATACAATAATCAATCCATTAGGGAGGATAAGATCAAAGCTCCCTATAGCTTTGACGGATGCACGGTTTCCATTGCCCACGTATAAATCCAAAGCTCCTTTATTCAGCTTTCGGCTTCCCCTAAGTCCCTGCACATTGTTACAAATGTGAGTACCACAACCTGTGTCATAAACCCATTATTTATTAGGAAAAGCATAGAGTTCTATAGTGAAGATACCTGATGTGCTAGCTCCACTAGCTTTGTTCTTCTTCAACTCTGCCAGGTAGAAAGGACAGTTCCTTCTCCAGTGCCCTACCACTCCACAGTGATGGCAGGCGGCATCCTTGGCTGGGTGCTCCTTCTTAGCAGGTGGGGGGACTTTTGGTTTGGGGGCGTAAGCAAGCTTACCCTTGCCATTCCCACGTCCCTTGCCATTTGCTTGCAATTTACCCTTGTTGTTTTTCTGGATCTTACCTTGCTTGATAGCAAGAACAGCCGGAGCCTTCTTGGGCAACCCTTTCTCTGTAAGCTTAAGCATAGCATGCAACAGCCGGAGCCTTCTTGGGCAACCCTTTCTCTGTAAGCTTAAGCATAGCATGCAGTTCAGGTATTGTCTTCCCCATGCTATGCATGTTGTAGTTCTGGACAAACTGCTCATAGTCCTTAGAGAGTGAGGTGAGTATCAAGCTCACTCCAAGAACTTAAGGCATGGGGTAACCAAGACGCTCCATTTGGTCAAGGTAGCCTTTCATTTTTAGAACGTAAGTGCTAACAGATTGACCCTCCTCCTGCTTGCAAGCGTGAAATGCTTTGACAGTTTCAAACAATTATTGTTCAGCTTGTTGTTGGAACATAGTTTTCAGTTCCCTTAGAATGTCAAATGCAGTAAGGTCCTCCAAGTTCTTTTGGATCTCAGGGATCATGCTTGCTAGCATAAGACATGCCACTTCTTGTTGTTCGTTAAACCTTTTGTTGTAGGCATTACGAACAACAACAGTGGCAGTAGCAGGAGGTGCTTCAGGTAAGGCCTCTTCCAGATGGTTCAACTTTTGTTCAGACCTGAGGACAATCCTCAAGTTGCGATACTAGTCCAAAAAGTTGTTACCATTCAATTTCTCTTTCTCGAGAATTGATCTGATTGACGAGTTGTTGATGGTTTGATTAGGAGTTGTCATCTACAAAATAAACAAAGTTCAAATTTTAGTATTTTCTATAATTAATCCTTATTAAAATTAACTACCCAAGTTTACAATATTAAAACTATTAATTTTACGAAAAAGGCTAAGATCCTCATTGAGGTTCTACCATCACATCAGTTGATCTGCTAGCAATGGTAGATTCAATAGGTAGGTGGCGTTCACCAATTGCATTACGTGTGCAACTCTTAGATCCATATGGGACTCATGGCACTATTGAACAAGCAATTAGTGTCAAGCTGGCATGTTTAGTCCCATCCTTGCCTCGGGTTAAGGATCTCACCGCTTAACTCGATTAAGTCATCCAATTTGAGAACGTGTGAGAATATATCTAGGTATCACGCATAGAGAATAGTCACCTTGGGTTACAATTCAACCTAGGTCTCACGCATAGGCAAAAGGTAATTGCAAGTGTTCTCAAGCGATTGGACGGCATGACTTAAAATTGTGACGGGTAAAAATTTTTGATGTGAATCAAAAGGTGTACGAAAGAAGCATGCATTCATCCTTCGTGACACAAGTTAAAATCTTTTTTTTAACTTAAGTCTAATCATTATTTTAATTTTATGTGTGTCGAGTTGTCCATTTTCATGACTAATATATAACCTATGTGGATTATAAATAAGTTTGGACAATACATAAAATAAATAATATGCATAACAAGTTTAAGAGTTATTTTTAAAACAATAATTTTAAGTTTCAAATCCATATTTAAACTTACTTAAACTAAGTCATAAGGCTTAGTTTTAAAATGGTTTGTGTTTCATTTTAAGTTTTAGAAAAAAAACATTTGCAATTTACATATAATCAAATAATATATAAGAGGCAAATAAATAAACACACAACCACAATATGCAAAGCCTCAACCGATGAATACACCTATGCTTGGTCTCGTTGGCCATTACGAGAACCAAGGAGTCAACTAGGGACAAGTCAAGACAACCACACGGAGGGCTCCCACTTGCTCCAAGATCTATCAAGAGCAAGTGTAACCCCTAATGCACATGATTTTTGAATCTGCCTGAAAATTTTCTACGACTTGTGAGGCCTGAATCTCCTAGAAGGAGTCTTCCCTGATCTTTGCACCAAACTACAAAGTTGTAGCCCTCTGAGTTAGCTACCTGCAGCAAAAATTTTAGCAAAAAACTCCCAGTAGAACTCTGGGAAATCCATTTTTACTACAGCAAGGTCCAGCAGATCCGATTTTGTCATTTTGGCTTTAACGCCTTCGCCATTCAAAGCCGAGCCACGGTTACAATATATAGAAAGTAAAGTACTACTAATCTACTATCTAGCTACTATAAAGTGCCCAAACAATGGCAAAAATCATATTAAAAACATACATGAAAACCAAAATTATTACAAACCTCAAAACAAAAAAATTTAACAACAAACATCAACAAATCATGGCATGAATGGTCTAGGTTTTCATCGGCTTTGCATATAACACATAACAATACAATAATATTATGATCAAAACAAGGTGTTGGCTAAGTCCATGGTCAAACATGCATGTATTTGACATGGAATCAAAGAAAATAATAAGAAATAAATTGTTAGCCAACGAAATCGAAGAAATTAATTAACAAGAATTAAAACCCCGATACGTACGTGTAATCCATGGCCTTAAGGTTAAAAATCACAGATTATAAGTCCTTATTTAGGTCGTTTTTTCTCAGAAAAATGAGCCCTTGGGGCTGTTTTGAAATCGTTTCACAAATCGATTAAAAACACGCGTTTTTGGCCATTTTACACGTACCCGATGATCATATGGCATCATATGATGGCTCGTGATACCACTAAAGGTGATTTTATAGATAAATAGCATATAAATAAATATAAATGGCAGCGGAAACAAATCATCCATACGGATCCATAGAGTCATATAATCAATCGTAGGAATAACAAATAAATGTATACCTTTGTAGCGTGATTCGGTGGGATCGAATGGAGATCTTCTACACACCCCGAGCTATACTAGAAACCCAAGTAATCAATAAGGTTGATCACCTCTATGTAGAAACACACTACACTTCCTTGTATACCAATAGATGCTAGTCTTTTACCACTATGTAACTATATTGTTTTTGCAATAATCTAGAGAGCAAAAAGCATTTTGGAATAAAGAAAACTTTCACTCATTTGGTTGATTGAATGAACCGTATGATATCAAGAATAAAGAGGAGACAAGAAGCATAAACTTTAGTTAGTGACCATAGTGTTGGAGGTAGCTCATTGGACCAAAAATGGAGGCATTTCATTGGACCAAAAACCTTTACAACTATGACCAACTAATGTATCTAAAATGTATTTACTTGAATGACCAACAAATACATTTAAGTATTTATCTCTTGTATTCTCATCCTTTATTTATTCCAAGTTACGTAGGTATAATATAACGTAAATACAATAGACACGTTATATTAAGTGGTACCTCAGTGTATAAGTGTGTGACCCCATAGGTTCATATATGTCTAGCCGTATAATTATTTATTATGACTTGAGCATTTTCCAACAGTTTGTTCCCCCACTTTCATAAAGGCTTCAATTGGAGTTGCTTGGTCTTCTGTTCCGTCATATTCCTAATAACTTCTTTCTTGACTCTCTAAATAAAAAGAAGCAGAACCAGAAGCGCCCCTTCTTGCGCCCCTTCTTTCAAAGAGAAAAGACATCATTATCAGTTATGTATGTGTCTTGTAAATGCTAAGGCTTCTAGTTCTGCAATCTGATTAAGTTTTTGTTTCACTATGGACTTAAATGTTTGTAAAAACGAAGCCAGTTCGAGTGTGTCTAGTCATCAGGACTTGCCGCAAGATTCATAGGAGACATGCTTTTTAGGTGTCAAAATGGTTAAGTTAGACTATATATGATTCAAAATGGGTAATTTTAGAGCTGGTTTAATGGACTGAGTTGACCTGTCAACACTTTTTTCTCCAAAAGGTTTAAATTAGGGATGGCAAAAGCACCCGAAACCGATGGGGAAAACCGAAACCCGAACCGGTTGGGTCGGGTTCGGGGGCGGGTTCGCGGGTTTGTATACGGGTTCGGGTAGAAATATTCTTTTCTTTTCGGGTACGGGTTCGGTTACGGGTTCTAGTAATACCCGCCTGTTTACCCGTACCCGTATCCGTACCCGTATACCCGAATTTGTACCCGTTTTTTTTGCTAATTTATATAAGGTCCAAATAAGTTTTGAGCTCTTAACCTTGTATAAAGTTTTTTCTACTCTTTAATAGCCTATATCTTGGTAATTACAAACAATTAAATTAACACTCACGCTTGACGCTTTAATTCTCACACACATAACACATTAACTCTTTAATCTTCAAACTTTACAAATATTGAAGTCGTTTTCTTTAACATCTAAAAACTTTGAATATATTAGAGTGTTTTGGTTTGTTTTTAGGTTGAGTTTTTAACTTGATACTCACAAATTTATACAACGATGATTTAATTGGGGATAACCGATACCCGCGGAGAAAACTGATAACCCGATGGATAATAATAATAATCGGGTACCCATAGGGTATTGGGGCGGGTTCGGGTTTGGATATTATAAACGGGTACGGGTACGGGTTCACTAAAACCCGCCCCAAACCCGACCCGTTGCCATCCCTAGTTTAAATCGGTGGGGAAACTCCCCACCGACCCGTGCATCTTTTTTGGGTGTCAACTGACCCAGCCCCTTGCTATGAGCACTGTCTGTGCCTTTTTTGTTTTATAGATAAATTGATATAATAAATATCCTTATGTAACATATAATGCTTCTATTTTTCTTAGATAGAGCAATTTAGGAGGTTCAACCCGTTTAGTTAAATCTTCTTATCATATCAGTTTGACCCATTATCAATAAATTATAACCCAAATTGACTCGGTTTATATAAACGGGTCTGAATTGCACTCTCTACATTTTTTAGTTTCATTAAGTTGCACCAGAAATCCTTTTATCTGTTTACGATACAATATTTTGGCAGCTTAAAAACATCATTATCAGTTATGTATGTGTCATGTGAATGCTAAGACTTCTAGTTCCGCATTCTGATTAAGTTTTTGCTTCCCTGTGGATTTAAATGGTTGTGCAAAATGAAACCAGTTCAAGTGTGTGTAGTCCAAATTCTCAAGTTGAACCTTGTACGATTTTAATTCGGATCAAAATGGATAATCTTAGAGAGCTGGTTATAATAGATTGAGTTAACCTTTTTTGTCAATTATTTATTTCAATTTTAAGACTACTTGATATAATAATATACTTACGAAACATATAATACATATAGTGCTCCGATTTTTCTTATATAAAGCAATGTTTGAAGCAGTTTAGCTAAATCTTCTGTTCTTATCAGTTTGGCCCATTATCAATAACCTATAACCAAATTGATTCAGTTTTTATGATTGGGTTTGAATTGCAGTCTTCACATTTTTAAGTTTCATTGAGTTGCACGATTTATATGTTTACAGGTCTTCTGTAGTCCTGAAAATGTATGTCTGAATTAGATTCTAATGTTATATTATTGGACCTCAGGGGCGAGTCAGTTATGGTTGTCTCCTTTGATTTGCAGTGTAAAACCCTAAAATCTCAAACACGGGAAATGATAATTTTGCCCTCAAACTTAAAATTATACAAACTCGGAAAACACGTCAACATCGTTTAACAAGTTATATCATCAATATTATATACACATTATGAAAATAATTAACTTATGTTATGAATTAAAAGAACACAAATAAATAAGTCCTAATGTACCAAGTAACTCTACAACATGTACACATTTCACCTAGACTACAAAAGAGACTACATACATAATGAAAAGATAAGCTTGGAAAGTCAAAGATTTGGTCTTCTCCCCCCTTGATGGCCGGCCAACATAGGCTCCCCCCTTAATGACTATATAAATTTCATTAAACCACATATACACATTTCCTTTTCATTCAAAACACCAAGAAAAAAACCCTAAACTCTCTCTTGCACCAAAGTGGCGGCCACCCTTTCTTTTCTCCATTTTAATCCGAAAATCCAACAAAGAAAAGTGTTCCTAGGAGGCTCGTGATCGTGTGTGATTGATTGGTGGACGTGGTGATCGTGTTTGGCTCAAAAAGAAAGCTAGGTCGTGGGTTTTAGTTGTAGCCGTGGGTTTAATATAGCCAAGGGAGGCTTGGTTTTGATCGTGGTGGTTTATTTCTTGTTTCTTGGTCACGTACACGCTACTAGGGTAACGTATCATCATCTCACGTCTATTCCTTTGTGCTTTTCTTATTCAATTCGTGGCAATGGATATTTCCTAGGGCTTGTTATACGAAAAATGAAACACATGAATTAATGAATATGTTGTCACATAAAATGATGAAATGGACTACATAAAATCATGACTCTAAACATATATGAATCGAATGATATGTGGCATGTAAATATGAATACAAAACTGAATTTTTATCTCTCTATATGTCGACATATGTATGGACTTTAAATGGATTTAATGAGCCTACGAAAATATGCTTATACGTATGTGATAAATGGATTCGAGAACAAATGATTTACAAACTCGTTTTGGTCTTTTGATGGGGCGTACAAAACTGATTTTGGGGAGGATGTCTCGACCTAAAAATGATATCACATAAGGAGTCTTATAATCTTATAATAATCGAGCTAAAATGGTTTAGAACGGATACGATAACCATAACATAAAACTAGGGTTTTGTATCACATGATTTAATAAAGTTAAGGGGTTGTTTTGTAAATTATGAAACTTGATGGATTAACTTGTTAATATAGTAACTTAATGGATTTAATGAGTAAAATGAGTAAACTTGCTATAATTACACTTTTAACCCTATACTTTGCATTAATGACATTTTAAACCCTAAACTTTTGTAACTTGTCATAAATGATCCTTAAATCATAATAACACTCATTTTCATTATTTAATTCTAGATAAGTAACTAAACTTACTAAATATGGAAACCTGTTAATTATGGAAAGTTACTAAAAATAGAAACCTGCCTAAAATAGAAAGTACCTAAAATGGAAAGATTACTAAAAGTGGGAACCTGCTAAAAATGGAAAGCCGTCTTAAACAAGTGATCTGATTCTTATAGAACGTTATTTAATTCATATAGGTTCCGGGCGACGGGATTGATCTCCTTTCTTGATTTTTTTTACTTTCATTGTGATTTGCTCCGAATAAGGTACAGATTTTCTGACCTTACCTCTTAAGGTTTCTCATGATTCATATTCATCTTCTGAATTCTAGCTTGATACGTTATGCTTTACTCTAAGCCTCTTTATTAGGGCTGCCCTATGACTCTGCTATGCTCCCTTTGATATGAAACTATATGAACTTTGATATGAACTCTGATATGACTTTGATATGAACCCTTATGATATGAATATGCTTTGACCCTTCAGTTTGATACCCGAGCCAAATATGTTTCCTAGTCAGGAAGGTAACCTGACCATGTCATTGATGCACCAATGACATGACTTTAGTGTGGTTGAGTGATGTTCCACACCGTCCCCATTATGATATGATATGATTATGAGCTCACTATATGTATATGATTTTGGCCACTATGATATGTTCCGGGGGGCGTATGGATGCATCCTAGATATGATATGTTTCGAGGGATTTGATCTGTTTGGAGATATATATGGTGAATGATGTCGGGTGCAATCCGCGTCTTCACAATTCTGGGAGCTAGCTACTCCATTTGTTACTGAGGTCTCCCCTCCTATTATGTATGGTATTCCGAGGTCACCCTCAGAATACAATGGCTACTTATGATATGATATGTTTCTGGGCTCGGGTAGATTTCTGATAACTCTTACACTTTTGATAAACCTATATTGTACCTTCCGTGTTCCCCAACGCACCATAATCTGTATTACTTGTTCATTACTCAATACCCTTATATGATTCACTCTTACCAAGATATAGATACTCCATTACATTGATCTGTCACACTTTCATTCCGTTACTTCAGACTATGGTTCCATTCACGTACCGGATTATTATATGCTTATTGAATTTGATTATACTATTCATGTTTTATATGACCATTGATTATCCTGCTATGATGTGATTAATATGCGGTTATCTGAGTTACCTGTTTCTATCTGATGATATGTGATCTCAACGCTATGTGACCCTCTGTATTGTCTGGTGATCATGCTAATGTGTAATCGATAGTTTTGTCTGTATATTATGTGTACTACGTTCAGTTGATCTCGTGGACTATGACTATTCGTGGTATCCTTATCTGCTTGTTGTTGACCTGCCATGTTTGCATTTCTGTTTATGTTACGATTTGATTGGGAAATGGTGCGACTTATGACGTCTAGCTTGTTAACTTGTTTAATTGCTCTACTATGTCTTTAATTCATTTAATTATAGTGTTCTTACTGTATTCCTACTTGTTACCTGTGACTGCCATGTTTTGACTACCGTTATGATACTGATTATGTCTTCAACTAAGGGTTTTGACCTGTGTGAATTGCCATGCTCACTTATTAATTAATTGCTTCCGCTTTCCTGTAGACATCTGTTTGGCTTGTATGTCTTCTGATTTTCCTAAATTGATGGTATGACATATATGTTGTGTGGATGTTACGCCTGCTATACTTGCTTATGTTTCAGTCTTGTATGTCTGGTTTGTATGTGCTTGTTTATATGTCATCGACGCTTTGCTTTGCTTGGTTCTTCTTGTTATCTGTTCGTTTAGATATATGTATAATTGTGTTCTGCAGGATCCTCTTTGACTCATTACTCTCATTTTCGCTGCGACTTTGTTATCCGTTCCTTTGTTTCATTTCACATTGCAGATTTTATTTAGCTTTCGCTTTGTTATATCTGTTCACTGGGCTTTTTAAGCTCAGCCGCATTTCTTTTCCTGCGGCAGGTTTTAGGTTTTAAGATGGGCTTGATTGGGCTGAGAGTTGGATTATCTGAGTGGACTGACCCTAGTTACCTTGTTATTTGGACTTATTTTGGAGGGATATTGTTTTGAGATTTCATTTTATCTTAGACATTTTGGGTTTGTAATTTTCTTGTAAGTCAATTGTTATTATGACTTGGTACGTTATTACTTAAGACTTCCGCTGGTAAAATTTTACTTGTATGTTCTGATATGACACCAGAATGTGACACTTCTACCCTCGTCAGGTTGGGGTGTTACATGCAGACTTTCATTCTGCGTGCTCGAGTGTTGAAGCTGTATAGGCAAGCTCTAAGAGTTGCTAAAAGAGCACCTGCTCCCAGTAAAGGTGGACTTCTTATGCAAAAAAAAATTGTGTTACTTCTTTTACCATTTAACACAGTTGGATGGTCATAGCGTTCTTGAAATTTGATACTTTCATATCGATAGAATGGGTAAAAGTAGTCACTTTCCAATATTGCATATGCTCTAAAACCCGAAGTAGTTTTTCTGAGATTTAGAAGGCCTGATCAGATCATAAGGAACAGATCATAAGGAACAGAAATATTCATTGTTGGAACGTCTGTTAGATCTTTGAGTACCAAAGTTCTCGTCCTGTCAAGAAAGTTTAGATTCACTTCATTTATATATATTCTTTTTCTCTGTTCTTCGTATAAGTGGAAACAAACTGCATCTTCATTTCTGCCTACACCATAGAGAAATGGTTCAAAAAAACAAGAATGTGTATCTTTCAAATTCAAACTATAGGTAGTTTCTTAAACCATTCGCTTGTAAAATATCAGATGAGATTTGACAGTGTACTAGTGTAGACACAGTTCAGTTAGATATATCAAAACCTGTTATTCTTTTTTTAGTCCTAGTTATGATCGGCACATCTGCTTAGAGCTGTGCTTGAGTAGCGCTGCAGCAGGATTGCAAAACCAAAATTGCAAAATTTCACACCAAAATAATAAGATGTTAATAAGTTGGTTATTCGAGGTTTTAGGGTAGATTTACATTTAATAACCAGTTACATTCACCCTGCTTGTTTTCTGTACGTACATTCATAACTTTATAAAGTGTTATCCAAGGGGCATTTAGATGTGCGTATTCAAAGCAATTACACTGAAAGTTTATCATTGTTGCAACAACTCCTTAGATGCTTTTGAAAATCTGATATTTGTCTCAAAAAATGGGAAAATCATGATAATAAGTTTAATTTGTCAAATACTGCAAAATTGATTATTGTGTAATTAAGTTGTTATAATCAATTCGCAGCACTTTGAACACCCCTTTAATCTATATGAGATACTTTCATGGCTTCTAACAGTTTGACTGAAATATTTTTCAAGTGAATTAATGCAAACAATTAGACAAGAGATGGAGAACAACAGGGATTGCAATGACAGGCAGAGGATCCGTTACTTAATTAGCGAGGGAATGGAGAGAATAAAGAATTTAGATGAGATTCTCGATATGCAAGGTCATTGACCATCAATTTGAGACATGTCCTCATAGTTGCATAGCAGTCAACTTAAATTTAGAGCATCTGCAATGAATCTCTCTAATTAAAAATAGGAGATTCGGAGGTATGTATTCTGCCAGTCGTTGACAACTTGTTGATTTAGTGAGTGTTATAATCTTTACATTGAATTTGTAACCTCTTTGTATTAAACATGAGATTTAATGAGACGTAATCAATTTTTTAAATGCTATATTGTAGGACCTTAAATCTATCAACCTTATCACTTTACCTAGCAAACCAAACACACGTTAAACCCTTACTGCGTAGACCACGTGAAACACAAACCCAAACACTCACGTTATGAGTACAAGAAATAAGAAACAAAGATGGAAGGATGGTGACTTGATGATATGTAAACCGTGTATGTTATAGAGAAAAGATGAAAACAATATGTTGTATATTCCAAAGAAAACACACACACACACACACACACTCAAGCACACCCCTTAAATGAGACTTTGAGGGGTATTTATAGTTCCTTACAATAATACCCTAATGGGCTTGGCAAGGGCCACGACTTGGACTTGGATTGGGCTTGGGATACATAAGCTTATATTCGGCAAGGATTGAGACTTTGAGGGGTATTTATAGTTCCTTACAACTTCACCAGACCTCAACTAGAACTTCCCGACATCAACCAGCCTCCACAATACACCCTCGTCAGCAAACCATTCGGCGTAGTTTATCGCAGTGAACTTCAACGAAATTGCTTGATGGCGTGTAGAGATCTTCACAAGTTTGGGGATCATACATTGAAGAAGGTTAGGGACGGATTGGCTTATAGGTTGAAGGATATACGTGAAGACATTGGGAACCCAAAGCGATGGAACTCTCAGGACAGATGGGATGTGAAGAGGATCATCACTATGATTGATGAAAGGTTGTATCGAAGGGACCAGCTCAGAACATTAGAAAGCTTTGTAGGTGGTCGTCCCAGGATTAATCTCACCGGCTATCAACACCCGGTTCGCACTCCTGGCAACATAACTGGACTACCTAGTACCCCTTGAACTGCTTCTATTTCATATACATTTGGATGTGTGATTTATTATGACTATGGCTTGTGCACACATATGAGTGTACAACCCGTACTTGTGAAGAATGGACACTGTGGTACGCTTCAGTGCCACAATCCTTATAAAAGGAGCGAAAGCTTCTTACTTTTGAGTAAAACCTATCAAACCTTTCAATTTTCAAAGGTTTTGCTCAAAAGAACAAGTACTTCCCCTTATGATTTTCAAAACCTCAACCGTTTATATCACTTGTTGAGGGGGAGCATTTGACTTAAAAACTTTGTTCACAAAATGTTCTTTGTGTAATCTTCCCACAAAACTCAAAATGGTCATATTTATTCTCAACATTTATTCAAAAATAACATTGATATGCCATTTTTGAGGGGGAGAAAATATGTGATAAGAAATATGTTGTGTTTTGCTAATTGAATCCTCGTGCGAAAAGACTTCAACCCATGAATTGACGGGATCAGAACAGTCATACATTGAAAAGATTTGTCTTCTATGACTTATCCAAGTAAATTGTACCCATTCGAGAAGCTTTTGATAGACATGAACTTTGACGGGTTTGACAACCTTTCGGGGTTGTCTACATCTTCAAGGTAGTTATTAGAGCTAGTTGTCACCTAAAAGCTAACAATGTATCTCTTTAACTATGCAACGTAATCGTGTCTCGCAAGGAATTGTCTATCTTGAGTCGATCAATTCAAAAAGTGCGAACTCTTTCCTCACTGTGCAGATTTCCGTAAAAACTCTTAAGCACATGTGAAGGGGGAGTATTTATGAAAATCTAAAACTCTTGAAGTGTTCAAACATGTTTTTCATTCACAAACACTTTGAGAGATTTTCATGAAAAATGGTTTTATGGCAATGGAGTTATAAGGTGATTAAGGTTAGGAATAACCGTCCTATGATCCGCCAGAGCCGGAGGGATCTACCCAAGGACACTACCAATAGTTAGAATTAGAAGTCCTTAGGTATGATTGTAAAAGGAGAAAATGAGAATCGGAGAAAGAAGGAGTTGAAGAATTAAAAAGAAATGCAAAGAAAAGGGTGAAAAGAAATAGCCCTCCAGATTATTCAACTTAGGGCAGAACCCGGGTTCAATTCATATGCTCTGGTTGTCACTTGATGACGCGGTATTGAAGATTAAAAATCATCATGGACCCAGTGACGCATGCACTAAACCTTCTTAGCCACTCAAGTTTCTCCCAACGAAGCTTGATTCATTCTCACAGGGAACCCTACATAATCTATCGGCTTTCTCTTAGAGATAGCTGGTATTGAAGAGGAGACCCTCTCCTAGTCTCCGCTTCAGAAAACCAAAATGCATTATTGAGTCTAGAGCCACGAGATTCATCAAAAGATCTCTTAGGTACACTTGACATTTTATCACTTGTTGTTCAACAATAAGAACATCGGTGAATGCGTTATCGAGTCCTTCACAGATCTTAGCAATGCAGCCGAGAACATTTATGAGAGGTTCACAATTGTGATCCTCGGTGATTGAATGGAAACTCCTGCCGGGGTCAACATCAAGCAGCCCTGACGGCGGTCACTTCGGTAACTCCCGTGGATTACGCTTAGTGTGTCTCAAGCGGTCTGATGCGTGAGGTGATGCCTCGGTGTACCTCAGCGACTCTTCTGAACCATAGATGTACTTTGGTACATCGCGTTATCTCACTTGTGGGACTCCAGTTCAGGAACGGCCTTTGTGAGAATTAGAGTGGTGTTTTCACACTATCTTTGTTAACACTCTCAAAGTTCAAACTTGTAAGTGTCGGAATCCGCTTATTACTAACCGTTTTCATGTTTTCTTCTTGTGGAAGCTCTGGAGCGGAATGATCGTGCAGACTCTTCACATGCTCATACCAACATCATCACTAATGGAAGTTCTCTCAAAAGGCAACACAAAAGTCAGAATGATTCTACTTCAAATTAAAGAATCTACAAAGTTTAAAGACTTAAAGAACTTCATCAGTACTGAAATCCAACGTCAAAGAGCGTGTGAGCATGTTGAAGAATGGCGTGGAGACACTGGAGCGATGAAGCGACACTGAGAGACTTGATGCGAACAACAACAACATACTATCACTACCATCACAAAGAACAATGATCAAAGAACAAAGTTAATGATGAAGTCAAAGCAGAACTGTTTGAAGAAAACAATTTCTCTACACTGGGGAGATTGTTCAAATCAAGGCAATTCTTCTCACAAGAAAGAAGAATGTCAGAAGACGTCAAAACTACTATTACATTTGCACCTTCACCGTTCATATTCATTCATCACTAACACTTAGGGGGAGATTGTTGGAATCACTCCTAAACCTAAATCAAGTGTTAGTGATTCATATGTAATAGTTAGCTTAATTATGGCCTTTATGTTTGTTATTAGCTTAGGCTTATGTAGAAGGCCCATAAGCCTAGGCCCAAGTCCACTAAGGAAAGGAAGGGACTAGGAGTGTTGCCCTAGCTCCCCTTCCTATAAATACCTTGTAATAACCCTCACTTGAGGGTTGGTTGTTCAATTTACTCTTTCATTCCTACGCCTAACTCTTCTTTACATTTATACGTGTGTTTGAGTGAGTTGTTCATCCGATCTCTTCTCTATCTCTTTCTATTGTGCTTGTGTTGTAAACTTAGTGACCTAACAGTTTTTTTTTCCGAAGAGAGATATTTTTGAAACACATTTTTTGACATTAGCAAAACTTTAAGGTTTCGTACTGAGATATTTTTGAAAGAAACAGCTGACTTTGTCAAGGACCATAAATCCCTGGTAAAGCAAGCTAATGAAAGTGTTGAACACATCAAAGTTTTGGAAAATTTAAATGATTCTCTCTTCGAAGATGTTATGACTACTGATATCATGTCCATTATTTTACAAACATACTCTATTGAAGATCATGAAAGACTCCAGTCTGAGACCTCTGCAATTGTTTCAAAATATGAAAAAGCTCTTGAAAAACTTGAAAAAGAAAACGTGTCCTATTTTAAACAACTTGATCGAAAAACTAAGGAATGCAAGTATGAAAAACTATCATATGAGCGTGCCTACAAGGACATGCAAGAGCAAAATGATCTTTTGAGGGCTCAGCTGGACAGTCTAAAAGGAAAGGCTGTGGATACTAAGTTTGCAAAACCATTGATTGAGGAGAAAACAAATGTTCCCAAACCGGTTTTTAAACCAAAAATGTCTATTTCTCAGTTTCCTCCAAAAGTAAATGAGAAAATTGATTTGTCAAAAACAGTCACTCCACTTGCCTTGCAAAAGCAAAATGAAAAGATTGTTGAAAAAGGAAAAGCAGTTGCTGAAACACCAAAAGTGATTACACCTAGCCTTTCTAGGAATAGCACACGGAATGTGACCAAAAATCCAGTTAAAGAATCTGTCGGTTCTAACGACATGGTCCAAAATCACTATCTAGAAGAAGCTAGGA
Organism: Chrysanthemum makinoi; assembly: GCA_910596185.1. Taxonomy (NCBI): domain Eukaryota; kingdom Viridiplantae; phylum Streptophyta; class Magnoliopsida; order Asterales; family Asteraceae; genus Chrysanthemum; species Chrysanthemum makinoi. The sequence goes on from OU343220.1 coordinate 258,366,045, forward strand.
AAAAGGCACAGATTTGAAAAGACGGAATTTTAGGTGAAACATCTAGGGTGATGAATTCTACAAGATTTCAAGGCACTGCTAGTAGTAGTAAACCATTACCTAGGAACACTCTACAAAAGACTAGGGATTGGCTTGCATCTAAGAGTAGTTGCGCAAAAGAAAATGCTATGCCCTTAGAAAACAACACTAGGAATTCTAAGTCTTTTTCGAACAAGAATCAATTTCCAAAAGACTATAGTGACAAAGTTAAAGCCTTTTTTAAACAAGAATATTGAATTTGTGCACTACATGTAAAAATGTGTCTTTTTCACTAATCATGATGCATGTGTCTCATAATATCTCAAGAAAGATAATTCTCGTGCCAAGGCATAATCCACTAAGACACCAAATAGAAACAAGCCCGTTGATAAAAAGACAAACAAAAAGACAACTAATAGGACGATCTCTTCAAGACGTAGTTTTTCTAAAAATGAGTCTTCCGCTGCATCTGATAAGAAAACAACTCCTAGATCTTACCTTAGGTGGATACCCACGGGAAAAGTTTTCAACAAAGTAGGTCTTAGATGGATTCCCACAAGAAAGATTTTTGATACTTGCTCCAAGACAAATAATAGTGAAACTCATCAAGTTAAGGAAATCGCAACCACTACAACCGTTGATAGTGATCACCCTCACCGTGAGGAAGCATGTACTTCTAACACTGTTATTTGTCACAATTCTTCTTCTTTAGATGCAGGTACTTGTAAAAGTAGGGGTGGCAATCGAGTCGTGTTTGTGTTAACCTATTCGGGTTCGCGTGTTGGCGGGTTAGTATAGCCTTAACCCAAACACCACCCATTTATTAATCGTGTCAAGAAATTCAACCCTAACCCACACCTGCATAACGCGTGTAACCCATTTATGACCCGTTTAACCCATTTAAGTAAATAGGTCACGCAGTGAATAAAGCTGGTTGTTTGTCGATTTAACTAGTTTAAATGCTAAAAATGATATAAAGATCTAAAATATGATAAGAATAACATACAAATAACTATGCGACAATTTTCAGAATTGTAAGCATCAATTTTCATGATATCTAAGGAATAAAATTATAATTCATTCATACTAAGTAAATAACAAAATATATTTATCCACATCCAACATAAAAACCAAGTTATATATTTTATTTTTAAGATCTTATATACTTAAACGGGTTCACGGGTTGACCTGTTTAATACTTACTCAACCCAAACACGACCCGTTTATTAAACGGGTTAGACGGGTTGACCCGTTTTTGACCCAAACCTGTTTATCCTCAACCCAAACCTGTTTAACTTCGTGTCATTTATCGTGTCGTGTCGAGAATTGCCACCCCTATGTAAAAGTGTTGAAGGTTCATATACCCAATGTGGTAAAGAAGAACTTTATGCCAATTTCGCATGTGGAAATCCTTTTCTAATTCCACTCTTAACTCCACTTTTACTTATCCCGACTTAATTTTTCTTTCTTCAAATCTTCTTTGTAAATTTTTTTTGAAAAAACCAAATACAAAATTTGAAAAACCAACAAAAGCAAAATATAAAAATATAAAACCTTCAAAAATACAACAACAATATAAAATCAAAAATCCAAAAATATTCTTCTCACGACATGTCTCTTGTATAATCGATATTCTGTACGTTTCTAGAAATGTCATTCAACAATGATACGGGTATGTACAGATGCTTGAGCGAGAGTTCTTTAAATGTTTTCTAAAACATGTCGTTTCTCAAAAAAATTCTTTCATAATGGCTTTCGTATACTTCAGTACGAAACCCGGACTTCAAATTAATGGCTTCTGAACACATCAGTTCAGGACCCGCGCTTCAAAGAAAGGAATGTGCTCAACCAAATCAAAGGTTTTAAATATTTTTCAAGCACTATTCCTAAAACCGTAATGGCTTGTAAGTATTTCAGCTTGCAACCCGATCTTTATAAATATCGCGCACTTATCCTAAATCAAATGAAGATAATTTTTCTCTAAATATCTTCAAAAGATTTTTAAAATCTTCATCTTGCGTACCATTGATTCGAAAGTTTTCAAAAAGATTTTTCAAAATCTCTCACATTTGGTACCAAGATAACTCCCTCTAAACTCTTAATTGATTCTAAATTTTCTGTATGAAAAATATGCTTTCTTTAAGGGGGAGTATTAAACCAAAAAATTGTTCCAAAATTCATGTTAAATCAGTTTCTCTCCAAATGTTTTTCGAAAAACATATCTTTTAATCATTTTGTTTCAAAAACATCATCGATATGCTATTTTTGAGGGGGAGAAACGTGATTAAAATGTGATCTAAAATGTTTAATGATCGGTGTTTGAATCTCAAATGAGCTCGACTCAGTTGTAACCAATGAATTGACGATAAAATACTGTCAGTACTCGAAAAGACTTGTTCCTGGACGGGTAATAATTTCAAGCTGGTCTAACTAGTGATGTAAGCGTGTCTCGAATAGGACTTGTCTAAGTAGAATGTACCATTTCGAGAAACTTTCTTTGGGCTTGACCAGGCCGGGTAATAATTTCAAGCTAGTTCTCTAGTGATGTAAACGTGTCTCGAATCGGTCTTATTCATTGAAAGTCGATCAATTCAAAAAGTGCGAACTCTACCCTCTATGTGCAGATTTCTGTCAAAACTTATAAGCACATGTGAACGGGGAGTGTTTCTGAAAATATAAAACTCTCAGAGTGTTCCAAACATGTTTTCAATCATAAACACTTTGAGAGATTTTCAAGAAAAATGGTTTTATGGCAACATGGGACAGTCATGGAGTTATAAGGTGACTAAGGATAGGAAATTCGTCCTATGATCCGCCAGAGCCGGAGGGATCTACCCAAGGACATCACAAATAGTTAGTATTAGAAGTCCTTAGGAATGATTGAAAAAGGAGTAATGTGAGAAAGGAGAAAGAAGGGGTTGAAGAATTAAAAATAAAAGTAAAAGAAAGGGTGAAAAGAAATAGCCCTCCATAATCAACCTTAGGGTAGAAACCGGGTTCAATTCATCTGCTACTGGTTGTCACTAAGATGACGCCGGTATTGAAGACAAAGACGTCATGAACCCAGTGACGCATTACACTAAACCTTCTAGCCACTCAATTCCTCTTAAAAGGATTTGTTTCATTCTCACTGGGAACCATACATAATCTATCGACTTTCTCTTAGAGATCGTTGGTATTGAAGAAGGAGACCCTCTCCCTAGTCTCCGCTCAGGAAAACCAAAATGCACTAATTTAGTCTAGAGCCACGAGATTCATCAAAAGATCTCATAGGAACACATGACATCGCTTGTTGTTCATCAATTAGGACACAAGTGATATATTCTAGAGTCCTACGCAGATCTTAGCAATCTGCCAGAAAATTTATGAGAAGTTTCACCTCTGTGATCTTCAATGATTGAATGGAAACTCCTGCCAGGGTCAACATCAGCGACCACGGCAGTAGTCACTTCGGTAACTCCCGTGGATTACACTTAGTGTGTCTCAAGCGGTCTACAGTCGTGAGGTGATGCTTGATGTACCTCGGCGACTCATCTGAACTGTAGGTGTACTTCGGTTGATCGCGTTATCTCACTTGTGGGACTCGGTTCAGAACGGCCTTTGTGAGAATTAGAGCGTGTTTTCACACTATGATGTTAACACCCTCGAAATTCAAACTTGTAAGTGCCGGAATCCGCTTATTACTAACTTTTTTTATGTTTTCTTCTTATGGAAGCTCCGGAGCGGATTGATCGTGCAGATTCTACACATGCTCATACCAACAACACATGAAAGTTCTCATCAAAATCAAAGGCAACTCAAAGTTAAAGATGATTCTTCGTCAATGTCAAAAAATCTACAAAGTTTAATGACTCGAGAACAATATCATTTTTAACCAAAAGTCAAATAGAAGTGTGAGCATGGTGGAGAAAGACGTGGAGACACCTAACCAACGAAGTTGACAACGGCAGACAACCACATTAATTGATCACAAAGCATGAAGGAACAAAGAATCAAGACTATTCTATATCAACACACAAAGTTCTAGCTCGAGAAAAGTAAAGACCAAATCAAGTGGAGCATCTTTTGAATGACCACCCCTTAGGGGGAGATTGTTAGCCTTAATAGTTTTTATTAAAAGTGATGGTCATTCACGTTTAGGAACTTTGTAACGCGTGTTAGATATCGTGATAGAATAGTCAACGGGCTCGTGGATTGGGCTAAGCTAAATGGTTAGACGTTTAGTTAAGCTAGCCTTGCATAAGTTAATGCAACCCAATCCAATCCAAGTTCACATCCACGAGGCCCATGGAAAGCCTTTTAGGGCATTATGTCTTGTACTATAAATACCCCTCAAAGTCTCATTTGAGGGGTGTGCTTGAGTGTGTGTGTGTGTTTTCTTTGGAGCAATATAACATATGAAATATTGTTTTCATTTCTTTCCTTCATCTCTCTAAATACATACGAATTCATATTCAAAGCTTAGGCGTAGGATTCCTTATGCGTAAAAAGTATCTTACGCGTAACCTTAGGCTTATGCGTAGACAAAATGCTTAGTCGTAAAAACCTTACGCGTAAGTGTTAACTTATGCGTAGAGTGCTTACTCGTAAGCGTTCTGCTTATACGTAAACTTAGGTTTAAAACCAAAAATCCTTTACACTGTCACAGCGTAAAAGATATCCACAAGTCGAAGTGTTCCACACACTTATCCAAGTGAGGGAAGCACTGAGTAACCGTTGTTGCACGAAGATTCTTCACCAAAAAGTTATGCGTAAAACCTTATCCGTAGGATTAGGGTTTTGACTTTCTTACGCGTAAAAAGAGGGTTTTGACCAAATGTTGCTTACGCGTAGAAACTGCCCAGTTTTGCAAAAACACTAATTTTTCACCCAAAAACACGTTTCCAATCGATTTCTTTTGCACAAACTTCTTCCAAAACACTTAAAGATCAATAAAGTCTACAACTTTAAGCTTAACAACACGTAAAAATCAAAACTTTATGCCAAAAATCTCTTGTTTTATGTAAAAAACGCAACCTTTTTGAAAAGCTTTAACCAAAAAACGAACACAAACACTCCTAAACCATTGTTAGGCGATTGATACCAATTGTAGGACCTTAAATCTATCAACCTTATCACTTTACCAAGCAAACCAAACACACGTTAAACCCTTAACGCGTAGACCACGTGAAACACAAACCCGAACACTCACGTTATGCGTAGAAGAAATAAGAAACAAAGATGGAAGGATGGTGACTTGATGATATGTAAACCGTGTATGTTATAGAGAAAAGATGAAAACAATATGTTGTATATTCCAAAGAAAACACACACACACACACACACACACTCAAGCACACCCCTCAAATGAGACTTTGAGGGGTATTTATAGTTCCTTACAATAATACCCTAATGGGCTTGGCAAGGGCCACGACTTGGACTTGGATTGGGCTTGGGATACATAAGCTTATATTCGGCTAGCATAGCTTAACTTTTAACCAATTAGCTTAGCCCAATCCACGAGCCCGTTGACTATTCTATCACGATATCTAACACGCGTTACAAAGTTCCTAAACGTGAATGACCATCACTTCTAATAAAAACTATTAAGGATAACATATATAAATCTTGCATCGAGTAGAAGATAGGAACATATGTTTTTTCTTTTCTTCTGGTGCGTGAGTGGTGATTCTAGCAGTATTTGGACAGCTAAAATATGTCTGGTAACATAGATCTAAGTAATCTAGCATCCGTTTTTTCACTTGCTTATAGGGAGGCAAACAAGGATCGAGCTATGGTTGAATAACTGTTTATTGGTGCATACTAAACCCTGAATTCAGTTGACCAAAAATCAGACACCATAACTACAAGAAAAAAGTCTTAATACTTATTTTTTTGTCATGTATACAAGTAAAAACAAACTTTTAATTTTTATATTTCAACTATTAATTAATACGTAAAACATATTATTAGGATCTATATTATTCATCTATCATATTCTTAGGATACAGAAATTATGTTATTTTCTTCATGTTGAAAGTTAAAAACAATCGATTTGATCATTATATACACCATAAACTCCATAACCTTCTAAGGGAAAATGTCAAAACAAACCTTAATTCACCTTTGTTTTTCACGAATTGACCAAAACATAAAAATTTACGGAACTAGCTATGAAACTCACAAATCTCACCTTTTGAGTTTTATTGGTTCTATGTGTGGATACCCATGCCTTGAGTTTGCCTTGTATCACATGCATCCGTCGGAGATTTTGTATGAATCAGTTTTGAAAATCATATTTACCTCCATGTTTTTGTGTTGATTTACTACTATATATGGAACGAATCGTCGATCTAAAACTGAACTAGCCCTTTTTGCCCGCCCACTTACTACAATTAAAGACTGTCTGTACTCCTTAATTTCTAAATGGCTCCTTCAAATTTTCAATAGATGACTTATTCATTCCTATTATTTTAATACCTAATATGTTCTTCATAAACGATAGATAACTCAAATATGGTAATATCTTCATCTTTACCCAGTAAACTCTCTCTAGAATATCATTATCGACCTTCCTTTTGTCAAACTCTATTGTTAAAGACTTGTATGACTTGGCATTTCGAGTCAGCCCACACAATCACTAATTCATTTAAGTGTTTAGAACGCAATTGAATAGCAATTTGAAGCATCACTTTAATAATCGAAATCACTACTACAACATTTCTGGAACACTACTGTACCTGATTTGGTACGATTCGATCAGAAACGCTGATTGCAAGTACTTTAACGTATCTGGTAACTATGGGCAAGCATATCTCAAATCTTGGTACTACTCGCGATTGATACATTCATGGATAGGTCAAATGCAAGTAAATCATATGACCCCACACGCAAGTGTTCTTACAAATCAAAATCATTACATTTACATTATCATAATTTGTTTACATGAGATACTGATTTTGGTTGCTAAATGCGTATGTAGAAATGTTCAAAATAGACATTATGGTAAAGAGATATAACGATCAATTCCATTAGCACCAACTCAAGTTATTGCATTTATATATTATTACATCAGTGAAATAAGAAAACATAATGCACAAGAGTGGACAAGTAAAAATGGAAAAGGCTTAGTAGCATGAAACAACTAGCTGATTCAATCTAGGAAATTATTTACGGGGGTAAATAGTGAAGTATGTCTGAAAGACGGTAAGACTTAAGAGCAAAGAGAAGGAATGCTACAAGTACTCCTACGAGACTCCATGGGCTACTGAAATAAGTACGCCTTAAGAAAGCAACATTTTTGGGCCAGTAACCTTTATAATAGTCATGAAGGTCTCCCCACTGGCCCACTGTGTGTCATAGGAAAAGTTTTTCACAGTCACATCTTTGCATATGCTGTTAATCATATCTGAAGCCTCTGTCGTAGAACCCAAATTGTTTTCAAGTACGTTTGATCATAATCCTTGTCAGTTGTGTCAGGTTCAGGTATCTGAATTGTAACAAGTGACTCCTTTTGAAATGGGTTAATTTCTTGTAGAAATGAAAAGGACAAGCATGGTTGTTGGAACTAATGTTCTAACCAGAAGTTTGTTTATATAAAGTCTAAGGACCTTTTAGTATGTTTAGTATATGTATGTATATAAGTTCTGTAAATAAAACTTGATTATGGTCTGGGTCATAAAACCGGTTACACGATTGTAACGGTTAGATTTTAGGTGTCGATTATTTTGGATGAAACGGTACCTCCCTTGTTCACTAGTGCCGCTTCATACACTATAAATAGGTTAGGATTTTGTAAACCAAGTTAACCCAATTCAGTTTTTATATATCAGTTATAAAGGGTTCAACCCCAAATCTTTTTGTTTCCTTAATTTAATTCTTGAATGGTGATTGTACATACATGATGCTTGTTTGATGAATTCGATCATGGAGAGATGCAAGACCTGTGCAACATTGGTATCAGAGAAAGGGAATCAAACAACAATCGATCAATATATATGTTCAGTTCCTTATAATTCTGTTTTGTATCTTTCTGCTGTAAAGTTTCTGTCCCAACTTTCTGTGAACAGTACCGAATTTCATAATGGGTTTCACAAGCAGATTCTTTGAAGGAGAATCAAGCAAAGGGAAGAGGAGGCCATACAAATTACAGTATCAATCAAGAATAAGAAAGAGGGCAGCCATGGGAAGATGAGATGTCGAAACAGAAAGAGAAGAAGGATTGAACCGACGGTTAACCATCAAGGAAGAAGCAACCGTTGTCTCAAGTGCAAGAGACAGAGACATGGCAATAGTCTGGAAAAGTAAAGGGCATCGCAGGAACCAATCATAGAGAAAGGGCAGCGGCTCAAAAAAAATCCCATCACGTTCCACGAAAAAATATACCCCTGACTTATAAGTTATAGATATAATATATATTGGGATATATATATATATAAATATATATATATATATATATATATATATATATATATATATATATATATATATATATATATATAATGTAACTTTATTTTCGGAACCTGTTAAGTGCGAGAACTGCGAGAACCCGATATAAACCATTAGATCATTTCATCAATGGATGAGATGACTTGTTCCATTAATGTAATTAGTTCAAAGAATAGGTCATTGTATGTAAAACACAAAGGGTATTATAGTAATCTTAAATGTCTCCACTAATTAAGGAATTAATAATTATATGTAGAGAAAAAAAAAAGAACCGATCTATTCTCCATCTTTAACTGCCGCCTCCTCCATCACAATTCTCTTCTCCCTCACCAAAACCTAACATTGTCGCCTCCTTTATTTTTATTATTAGGTAAGTTTTTATTTTTACAATAGTCGACGTTTCTTGATCGTTGTTGATTGCTGATTGATCGTTTTTTATAGTCGACGTTTTATTTTTACGATAGCTGCCTCCTTTATTTTTATTCTTAACTAGAGAAAGCTATCTGGTTAATCTGTATAATTAAGATAAATATTGGTTAATGTTGACATGGTCTCTTTGATAAAAACAATACAAACTCGAAAATAACTAGAGAAAGCTTTCTGGTTATTTTGTATAATTAAGATAAATATTGATAAGCATACACTGTATGCGTATTTGAGAATATCAATTTAAGTCATGTCTCCATATTACGGGTATGTTTGGCACGGAGCGGTGTGAAGTTTTTTGGAGTAATGAGCGGTGAGCAATGAGCATTTTGATTTTTACTAGTCGTTTGGCAAAGGAGCGGTGAGCTTTCCTATTTTTTAGGAATGCTCAATTTTACAATGCTTCTTTAAGAAGCTGTGAGCGGTGAGCTACACAACTTCTGCTCACGACTCTCACTCTTGCTCACTACTACAGCTCACAACTACTTTTGCCAAACACACCCTACATGTTTGTATATTTCTACTCATAGTAATGATATCTTTTAATTATGAGTCCTGAGCAAAAAAAAAAAACTCTAGTTGATTGTCTAATCTTTATAGAAATATATAACTACTGTAAATGAGATGTTGTGCTTGATACCCTAGCCTTTTGCTATCAACAGCCATATAGTCTCCTTTAAGCTTTCTACAAATGTGGTACAGGATGGATTATAAGTTGAAATAGGGGTCTATGGCTCATCTAACAGTTAGAATGGCTCGTCTAAAAATCAAAATCTTTAAGTTTAGATTTATTCAATATGTTTGCAAACATTCATTTGACTTTCAACCCGTTTGACCCACTAGTAAAAGAGGTTCAATTTGCTAAAGTTTGATTCCCTAATAACTTTAACCTTGTTTTGTTGGGTTTACGTATAAAACATATGTGTTTTGTGTATGAATTATAAAACATATATGTTTTGTGATTTGATTATATATATTTTGCGGACATAAAAAAAAAGTTCTTATTTGTGTTTGTTAGTTTAAGCTTGTCCATGTGTGTTATGTTATCTTGAGTTTTATTTTAAAAGTATTTAATCTTGGCTATTATTTTTTCTAGGCATGACGTTCTTTGAAGGTGTGCACACATACCGGAAGTACATATATGTTCTTGGAAGGCGTGCATATGTATGTTTTTTGGAAGACATGCACACATGTTCAAAATAATATGATGAGAAACTTCAAACACATATGTTTTGTGCACATATGTCCGTTTACGTTAATTATTGTTAGTGCACAAGTGTAAAGATAGATTATATTCATGTAATTCTTCTTATTATAAATTTGTATTTTGATTGTATTTCAATTTATATCGAATTTTGTGTTTAACATTAGGTTCTTAGTTGTTATAAATTTACATGATCTAAAAATACATATGCACCTTTTCATTTGAAAAACATGTATGTGTAGGATCATTATATTTATGTGTTTGATGATTCGGGTGGTCTTGGGAGATCAAAATACATGTTTGCCATTTTAGAGAGAGAAAGTAGAGAGAGAGAGGGTGTTCTTGCTAGATGTTTACTCAAGTATGAAATATTAGATTATGAAGCACCACCCCTTCCATGGATGGAAGGGGTATTTATAGTTACAAGAAATACGACCTCCTATCGGCCTGTGGATCAGGGATACAGTGGGTAAAGACCCGTCCTTCCTCCACGGTGTTGCACTAAGCTATACTACACTACAAACTAATAAATAAACTACTAAATAACGTGACTAACGACAAGTCTACGAGCTAAATTAAGCTAGATAACATTTGGGGTGATCGACTCTTCACTATGGAATTTTCTAATTCCTAACAATCTCCCCCTAAGGGAGGTCACCCCATGTTTTACATTTCAAATCCTAGCATACTATTCTTGACTTTGTTCTTGAGCTCGTAGACATGAATTCTTCATTTCCGCAATCTTTGTGCTTTTGTAGCGATTCTTCAAAGTCCGCATAGTTTTGTACTTTGAGTGGAGGTCTTTGAACTGATCCACATCTTGATGATCTTTGAGCTTTCTTTGAGATCATCACCCGCATAAATCTCTGGATCACCCTTTATTGTGTTGCCTTCATGTGAAGTTGTGACTTTGGACCGACATGCTCACACTTTTGAATCATGACATCTTTCCATCAGGGTAGCGGAAGCCTTCGGTTCATGATATTTGCAAGTGAAACGCATAAGCATAGTATGAAATATCAGAGCCAGGTTATGTAGATATGCACCAGTCATGATTTCTTCAAATTAAGTGAGGATGCGGTGAGCATGCGGCTTTGGATCGACTCCTCAATTCGTCGCTGACATCCGTCCAAATGTACCTGCAAACAACAGTTAGCAATAAAACATACGAACGTGTCTTTGATCACTTTCGTTGAATTGAGGTACACGGCCCACGGTTCCCCGTTGATCAAGGTACAAGTCGCCTGCGTGATCAGGTGGATTCCTAAGAATCTCCTTGACAGGTTTCGCAGTATGTTCTAGCCGTTCTCAGCCGAAACGTCTCAAAGAAGACAACACGGAGTGAGTGAACCAAACAAATTGAGATTCACTAATTGATGAAAATGATTTGAAAAACAATCGCGTATTGCTTGAAGAAAGAGTTTTGCAATACGGCGAAGGTTTTATGAGAAAGATCAATTTTCAAACAAAATACTTTTTGTATTAGAGAATGAGAACACATTCGACGTGCTAGCGAAAAGAAGAGATTCGCACATCGAACGGTTTTTCTAAAAGTATTTTTCAATCAGATATACTTTTTGAATTTGAAAATGAATACACATTCGACGTGCTTAGAGAAAATAAGGTTTGCACATCGAACGGTTTTTCCAAAAGCATTCGTCAATTCCATTCCTGGACCAAGGTTGATTCAAGAATGAATCTCCCCATCGTTTCTATCCAGTTGTCACAAGCTTGATCTTTAGAGAAGATCTCACATGCCACCTACCAAGAGCTTGTTTGATGTTGGCTCTAGAAGGCTTTCCATCTTCATCGTGAATATTTTCATATCACTCGGATGTTCTGGCAATTACCACAAGGATAATGCGTAGGACTCTTAATATATATACTTACTTTCCACATTGTGTGAAACAGCAAGTCTTCATGAATTTTGTGTCCTAATGAGATATTGTGGATGATCTCTTGGCTCTAGACTCAATAGTGCACATTTGGTTCTTATGCCGGAGACTAGGGAGAGGGTCTCCTTCTTCAATATCAACAATCTCTAAGAGAAAGTCGATAGATTATGTAGGTTCCCCGTGAGAATGAAACAAGCCCTTTTAAGAGGAACTTGAGTGGTTTGGGAAGTTTAGTGCAGTGCATCACTGGGTCCATGATGTCTTGTCTTCAATACCAGTGTTACCTTAGTAACCACCAGTAGCATATGAATTAAACCCGGTTTCTGCCCTAAGGTTGAATTGATGGAGGGCTATTTCTTTTCACCCTTTAATCATTCATTTCTTTTTCATTCTTCAACCCCTTAATGCTTACCGAGACTTCATAACTAGAACCTTGTTGGGTTTATTCCAGTACTAGCTCGATCTCAGTCACACTCTTCCCATTCCTCACTTTTCTCCTTTTTCAATATACCTAAGGACTCTACACTATCTAGTGGATTGTCCCTGGGTAGATCCCTCCGGTTCTGG
>OU343220.1:258378681-258497657 GCA_910596185.1 Chrysanthemum makinoi
TTATTGCGCATGACACAATTAATTTGTGGTTATAGCCCTAGCTTGTCTCGGTTAGTTTATTGGTAGTTAAGAAGAATCATTCTTTTTTTATTGAAGGAATTAAAGCCCTTGTATCACATAAAAGAAATTTTGCATACACTTTATCACATTTGCTTCATGTTGGGCCAATCAGATAAATGTCTTATACTATGTATGTAATATAATTTACGAGTGGGATACTAAAATATAAAAACCATAGATATTAGTATTAACCAAATTACTTTGTAGATAAATATTTGTAAAGTACTTGACGTATCGTAATACACTTCGCTCGACTTTAACATGTTTAATTCAGATTTTTAAAGTACATACATATTTGGTTAGTTTCACCACAAGAGAAAACATAAACGTAATGAGATTCATCGATTGATTGACGGTAAAAACGGTTAATTTGATTGATTATTGAAAAGGAAGAAAGAGGGACTTCAACAAATTTGTGCCGATATTCTCGACTTTTTCAGAGCCATAAGGCAGTCAAAGAGCACCCACTGCCAGTGAAGATAACAACACCGCCGGTCGCTAAACGCGATAACCAAACGCACCATTTTGTTAAAATTTAGCAAACCAAACGCACTATTTTGTGCGTAAAATTTAGCAAACCAAACGCACCATTGCGTAAAATCAGCGACGACGCGCCTTTTAGGGCTACAAATATTTAGGGGCCGGAAACCAAATCAAAACACACCCCATTAGGGGCTGAAAATCACAGCAAATACACTTTTCTGAGCTGAACGCCAAATAACGACAGTATTTGAGCTGAAAATCACAGGTAAATGTACTCTTTTGGGGTTGAATAAGCAAAGACAAACACCCTATTTGTCCGTAAAATAGGTAACAAAAGCACCCTTATGGGGTCGCTTAATTAGCAGAAAAAAGAGAAACCAAGCACCTTTGTGGTTGTTTTTCTGGTCGAATTGACTAAAAAATGAGAATCCAAGAATAAGCCTAATAACACATAAACAAGCCAGTACCATTATGAGCCGTAGGCTGGAAATTAAATCAAGATCAAATAACCATCGGTAAACCAAAATCTCAATAGGTCCATGAGATATGATTTAAGCCGAGACACTCAACAAAATGACCACAAGCAGATTCGGCTAGTATCCAAAACACAAAGAATAACATTACCATCGGGCAATAGAGGTCAAGATCGAGCTCGACTTACGCCAATTGGGTACCCATCCCGAAGCGAAGTGGCTCAACCCCAACCATACCCTTATGGCTTCAAAGGACTCACACGAGGATTCAAACACCTTGAAGTGGGTTTTGTTTTGGTCGCATGAAAGAAGAATAAGCCAACAATAATAAGTGGAAAACTAATGAGCCAATTACTACTTAAGTTGATGAGTAGATTGTAATTTCTTGTTTAACCATAACCACAACAACAACAACATTCAAATATTAAGTCCCTTTATTAATTTCCATTGTTATTTACAACCTAAAAAGTATAAAATTTACAAAATGTTAATTAAAGGAAAATAGAATTACATTCTACAAAGATGGTGGTGAGTGAATGGATGAACACAAAACAAAAGCAAATTGGAGGAGACTCGAGGTGATTTGGAACAATTAACTTCTGAGTAGCTTCCTATGCCCTCAACTACAAAACCCCTCTATCAATTTTGAAAACCCCTTTGTTTCAAGAAACCCTAATTATCAAGAACCCTAATTTGGATTTTATTTTTTGAGGAATGGATGGAGACTTATTTGAAGAACCACCCTTTTATAGATGTACGAATCCATTTTCTTCTTGATTTAAACGTGGCACTCTACTTGGCTACCATCTTCTTTCATGACCGAGCTAGTGCCCTTTAGGGTAGGTTATGTGGGTAAATATGTGGTGATGGATCATGGTATTTGTGAAGAGGAAGGGGCGAGAACCTTTCTTGTTTCCTGGTTTTGGATAGAAGTAGAAAAAGGAAAGGTGAAGAAGAAAGGAAAAAGTAAATCGTGGGTGGCTAGGAGTAGTATTTTGTATTTCTCTTTTTATTGTTAATCTTTTGTATAAATGGTACCCGTGTTTTGTTGAATCCTCGAATTAACGTAAATTCCGGTACGAAAAATATAGAAATTGTATTTTGAGCGATTTCTTAAAGCGTAATAATATATATGTTTATTACGTTGGGTTTGATTATACGTTTGCCGTTATTAATTTGGTTTCGGTCTGCGTGCGGTGCCGTGGCTTCCTAAATTCATGAGATAACCTTTTGTTTTCTTTCGTAAATTATTAGTGATTGATAAAATGTATTTTTTCTCTTATCGGTATTTATTTTTTAGTTTGTTTACGCTTTTCTTATTTGTAATTAATCTTGAAATAACTGATGGATTAAACTTATGTATATGCTTAAATTTTAACGGACAAGTAAATTTCGAGGATACTTTGTGGGTAAGTAATGTAAGTGCGGTGTCTTATTTCTAAAGAAACTAAATGACCTCTCGTTTTATACTTTAGATCTTGGCATTTTGTCGGAAAATAATTGATTTAAACTTTGACCACGATAAATATTATTAAAATAATCCGAATTTTTCACGGTTGTTATAGATTTCCCAAAGTAAGGGGTTCAGGTGCCTTTGTGAAAAGTATTGGTTTTGGGCGATAACAGGGCCAAACGATGACAGATTTTACACGAGGCAAGCTAGTGTTTTTACAATGCATTTGACCCTTTAAATACTTTGCTGTAAGCTCTTCTAAATGGTATAGGTCTCATATCCTAGTCGTCTTTGGTTAGAAAGATACAAGTCCACGAACATGGCCACTTTGTCACGGCGTTTAAGGAAATTTCATTTTGACTCGTTAACTTTTACGGTGTCACCTGGGACATTGTAATATGTTTATTACTTTTTAAGTTATTACATAACATTCTATAACTCCTAATGACTCAAATTTTTTAAAATGCATGCAAGGTCTTTTCATGAAAAGTTCACGAGTCACCTATTTTTGGTTGATTATAAAAGAGACTATAAGAGTTTTTAAAAGACGCTATTGGGGCTTTAAAATCCTTGCTGACAGCTCTTTAAAATGGTGTAACTCTCACACTTTACAACCTTTTAGTGCAAGATATTAATTGTCGAAAAGGGCTATTAGGCTAGTTGTAAATTGAAAATCTTCTTTTCAAACCATAAAACTTTATATCTTTTGCATGCAACCTTGTGATATATTGTTTAACTCATTTTTAAGTGTTCTAAGATGATTCAAATTCGAATTTATCAAAAATCCTAAGTTTTTCCCAAAGACCTGTTGTAAAGTAAGTACTTTTGGTGTTTAGGACTTTTAGTCATAATGAAATGTTGTTTTTAAGCATAACGACTAGGCTTTTCAACAGGGTTATGGGGGCGTTCTAGAGTGTCCTAAGTGGTGTTTACAACGGTACTTTGGTTGACCTATACCTTTGACATGATGTAAATAAATAGGGCGAAAGTAGGAGGTGTTGGGCTGTTTGTTACTTATACATATGGCAGCTGTTGGGATTTTTATTAAATTCGGCCGTTATGTCGTTTTTCTGACCCGTGCTCCTGAGTTTTGAAGAAAACGTCGTTCTGACAACTTTCGTGCTTTAACTTTTTTTGAAACGGACCAGAAATGCCTCGTTTCGCGTGCCGACCGTTCTGTCCACAGAAAGTTTGGACAGATTTTTAGCGCTTCTTTTAGACCATAACTTTTGACTCGTGTACTCGTTTTAAGTGATTCAAATTCTTTCACGCTTTCCTTATAAAATCATTTTTAACAGTATGCAATTGATATTTAAAAGTTAAAACGAAATAGGATGAGTTTAAAAGACTTACATGCTTGGGATTTTGACAAGAACCGTAAATAAGAATAGATTGGCTTCTAAATGGAACAAGACTCTTCCTTCCTTCTAGGTTTTCCTATGCTCTTACTTGGAGCTACTAAGACTTCAATATCAGTGAGTGAATGAGTGTGTGATGGGTTGGTGGTTTTTGAATGAGGTGTGAAGAAAATGAAGGGTATGTGGTCTATATATATAGAGCAAAAGAGTTATGGTTATTTAAACCTTCTAGTCATCATGTTTAGGGAATGTGAGACAAGGTGAGGCATTCATAAATGTTTGAGAGGTGATAAGTGAAGAAGGTGAGGATGGCGTGATGTGTTAGGGCCTCAACCAAGCACTACATACAAGGGTGAGAACATGGTGATGTGGTGTATTGAAGATTGTGTGGTGCTTGTGATGGTGATGAGGATGCGTAGAGGTGGCTGTTTTCCAGCCATGAGTAGTGCCTCAACTTTTGACCATGGTAATCTCTTATGGTAAAAGAGATGATGTGTATCTCTAATGTGCATGTAACTAGGTTGTGGTTAGGATATTTACATGTAGTACTTAGGTAACTAAATGGTAACTAGCTAGTTCATTTTTAACCATGGTAATTAAAGGGGCGTTGGAAGCGAAGGGTAGTACTTAGGGCTTTTAAGGTTGTACACAGGTCTAGGTGAAGTAGTAACTTGGTTTTAGGGATTAGGTGAAGTTAGTTTATGTATTTAAATTTAATCTTAGATTAATATAGTTTATGTATATTTAATAAGTAACCTTTATGCATAGGATACTTGTACCACAAGCATTAGAGAGTTGTACATTAGGTTTGAAAATTTAGGAAAGTCAATTTTAAGGGCTTGTGCAATATAGGTTTGTATCA
This sequence comes from Chrysanthemum makinoi, assembly GCA_910596185.1. Classification (NCBI taxonomy): domain Eukaryota; kingdom Viridiplantae; phylum Streptophyta; class Magnoliopsida; order Asterales; family Asteraceae; genus Chrysanthemum; species Chrysanthemum makinoi. The sequence goes on from OU343220.1 coordinate 258,383,371, forward strand.
TGTGCTTTAAGGTAGGTACATTGAGGTTTATAATGTGATTTTATGTTAACATTATGCTTTATGCATTAAGGACTTGTATCCATGCTTAAAAGACTTGTACTCTAGGTATAAAATGTTGTACTTTACTATTTGTTAAAAATCAACAGTTATAATAAATTAGGGTTTCATGTAAACTCAAATAATGGTTAACGCTTAACTTGAAAGTTTTAATTGTATGCGTTAACGTAATAACGTAAAGGGGTAAATAAAAGTTGAAGACTTTTGTTACTTGACGATATAAAGATGTTTTTGTGAAATAAACATAAGGTCGTTGGTGTCGGTCCACGTATGAGCACGTTTATTGAGCCTGTGAGTTACGTCACATGAATGGGTAGCTGTGATCAAATAAACTGATAACAAAAAAAAAATATACGTAGAAAATGGTTAAGAATATTAGTATAAGTGGAAATTTTTCCGGCTGTTATAGTCTCACCCCCTTAAATGGAATCTCGTCCCGAGATTCAATCCGTGCTAGATGTTGAAGTAACGTTGACGATTATGGTTTCTTGTGTCAATTGATTTTTAAGATAACTAGTGAGGTATTTTCCTTGTGAAAACTTGTAAGTTAGAATTTATTGTTTTACATGTGGAAAACACTATTCTGAAGTTCAAATGGATTTAGGAAAAATTCATTTTGAACGAAGATTATTAGTTTTGAAAATTGACGTTGAAAACTGTCTTTAATGATGAAGATTTCGGATGAGAATTTGATGGTTATAGAGAAAGTTGCTGAACTTCAGCTTTGGTGGATGATGAATTAGTTTGTTCCTTAGTAAGGTGAGCGGTAATTTCTACTATCATGAATAGTAACCCCCATCGATGCGTGAACGTACTCTAACGGTCGTGACAATTACCCCAAAGGCTACTTACTTTATAAATACCCCCATTTAATCCTCATTCTTTCATACAACTTTCATACTACATTTCTCTTATCACTTTAAAATGCGAATATTGTACCATTGTTGCACTCGTGTATGTTTATATGCGCTATCTATTTAATAACGTTATGGATGAAGATTCGATTTCTTGGCGTAGTCTTAGTGATTCTTATACCACAAATTGATCCACAGCCATTGGCGTGGATGATAAAATATGGGGAAGTAATAGCATTATGTTAGGAATAAATCTTTATTTTATTTGCATTATTGTGTAATCTTTATCTCTTTTGAGGGTAATAGCATTATGTGTTAAGCTCATGATTCACGTCTTGTGTTGGTTGTTGGGTTGAAACCCAATACGCTTTGTGGAAAACTAGAAGGGGGGGTTGAATAGGTTTGCCGATTTTAAGTTGATTTCAAAAACTTTAGATTCGATATTATGTGAAATCGTATGGATGTTGAGCACGTATAGATCTAATGATAATGCAAGCAAATAAATAAAGTAAAGGGATAGAAAAGACACAACCGATTTATAGTGGTTCGGCTACAAGGTCACCTTCCTTGCCCTACTCCACTCCCGAGTCACCTACTCGAGAGTTCAAGCACTATGTCAACAAACTCCTTCACTTGGCGGAGAAGCCTTCTAGCGTTGCTTACACTTTTTCGGTACAAAGCTGAATACAGAGTCCGTAGCACGGTGGACCAAACCAACACAACTATTACACAACAAATATGTGAAATATCAAATACAAGATCTTTGCTCTGAGAAATCTTGCGGAGTTACAAATCAATCAAGGACCCCTTGCTTGGATGACTTGTAGAATGCTCGTGATCTCGCCTTAGAAGAGGACCTATATGAGGATCACAAATAGAAAGAAAGAAGAACAACTCTCTAGATCAAGTGATCTATATGTTAGAAGAGAATGAGAGTGTATGAGAGATTTAGTAAGAAGAGGGTGAGTTAGAATGAAGAAATGGCTCTCTATTTATAGGCAAATTTCTCCTCACATTCCACGGATCCCTCCCACTTGGGATCCTCTAGTGTAATCCTAGGGATCCTGTGCGCTCCTCTTTGCCCATGGGTATTTTGGTTATGGGTCATGGGTTGGTCCATGGGTTTTCTTTAGATTCAATGTATCTAAGTATACATTGTATCTAGTCAACTTGGGTATGGGTTATGATCCATGGGTTATGGTTTTACCCATCCTAATAAACTATTACAACAAATGCTTAATTATTACATTTTGTATTTAAATGGCTATATGTAAATGCTTTACAAAAATAACATGTATCCTTATAATTATACTTAAGATAACATTACATTTGTTATCAACAAAACACAAAAGAGATCGCAAAATATTAATAAACGTTTTTACGGTTTATTTGTATTAACAATCTCCTTCTTTTTGTTGATGACAAAACATAATGTTATGATGAGTAAAACTTAAGAATAGATGTAAGTTTTGAAAGCCCTAAGTTTTACTTCTTCTCCCCTTTTTGTGAAACAAAAGTTAACCCTTGAAAGAAATAAACAAACTTCTAACTCCCCCTTGACGGTAGCTCCCCTTGTTTGGGGCGTCAAGTGAAGAAAAATAAAAATCCTACAAAAGAAAGGTTAGTAACATGCTTATATAATCTTGTGGTTTTCGAGAATCAAGATTGGGAGCCAAGGTATGTAAACAAGGCCTTGTAATAAAACAACAAATTGTAGTGGTATGTATGCCACTTACAAGCATGTAAAATAAGAACAAGACTTGTTCTTGAAAATGACTTCAAAAGAAAAATAATACTAAAAGTAGAAAATAGTAGTAGTATTTCCTTCCATGCTTGCATAAGGTTATGGATGGAGGTTTTGATGAGTAATGGTATTGATGCGATCAAGGATGAGGTTGAGTATGAAAGCATTTCTTCCCTAACTTTTATTGCAATTCCCTAGTGGATTGGCAATGTTCACAATGTAAATGATGTGGGTAATGAGTGCGGAAGTTTTCGGGTTGTTTTGATTTGAGTTATACGGAAGTTGTGGTGGAAAAATAGGAAAATATGGATCAATATCCGGAATGTTTGTAAATGGTGGTGGAAAAGAACCTAGATGTTCTTGTAATGTGATGGGAGCTAATGGTGGTGATGTTTCAAGATCTTGAAATATAGTATTTGGAGATGTGGGGGTGTTGAAAAGACTAATTCTTTTCTTTAGGTTGGTTAGATCTTGTTGGAGTCTTAAGGAGTTCCAAAAGAGTTATTTTAGGTGGTGATGAAGTTGGTGTACTTGTTGGTGATGAGGAGGTGCTATAATGGAAGCATCTTGTGGTGAGTTATTTGTTGAGGATGAACCATTTGAGGTTGGTTTTGCTAAACAACAAGATGGGATACTAATCGTGCGGATATCCTAGAGTTTGATTGTGGTATTTTGGATGGTGGAAGTACAAAGGTTTGGATATCATGATTGTTTGTACTAGATGATTCTCCTAAAGGGTTTTTGGATGACATGATGAAGTGTGTTTGTGAGAAGGAGATGGAGTATGCAAGCATTTTGGGAGTTATATATATAGAGAAAAAAACAAAGCATTGTAATGAATACTTGACCCAAAATGTGGATTAAAATCTAATGATTAGATATGAATTCAAGGCATGTGATCATGAGAACACAAGCATTAAAGAGCATACTCCCAAAATGAAACAAATGTGGATTTTCCATCCAAAGTGAAAAAATAGAAGTTGAAAACGACTTACTTTCACGGATCCCACGGATCCTTCCCTTGAGGATCCGTCCGGCATGAAGGCTGGGATCCGTGGAGTTCGGTGATCGAGCACACAAAATTTTCTTTTCGGAAACATTTTTGCCTATTGTGTGCCTATATGCAAACTATTTGGAGTTGCGGTTATCTCGACCCTAAAAAGAAATAGAAAATAAACTAGAAGTATAAAACATCCTATTGAGATAACCCAAAAACACATATTTAGTACATGAGTACGTAATTTTGTGTTATCAATGCTCTTAATTCATTGTTGCTTAAATGAATGTACCCGAAAACACATATTAGTTATGTGTCCCTTTAGCATTCAAAAGACATGAGATGCAATGAAAACGGGTTTTTACTTTGTATTAATAATGAAAAGCGATTTGTCCTAGACGTGAGAAATTGCTTTTGTGAAATTGATCTGAGGAAGGTATCATCCTTTTAGAAAACATTGTGAAAGTAGGTTTTCTTTGAAAATGTGTATATATAAAAATAAGAAAGCTATAAGTGGAAAACTCATCTTGGGTTTTGAAAATTCCCGTATTGTTTGTGAGTTGTTATGTGAAATAGAAATCGTAGACTCAGAAAGAAGAAGGCTAGTGTTTACATACCTTGTAGAGTCAAATAAGTTCTGACGTTTGTTCCATTAGACCAAGACCAAGGCAGTAGGTTGAATTGTTCCTTCAGCGGTTTGGTGGGGCGTCGGCTATGTTGTCATCGGATGCTACCTTCTCAATAGAGATGTTCCCCTTTTGAACATTGTCTCTTAGGAAGTGATGACGAATCTCTATATGCTTTGTCGAGAATGCAATACGGATTCTTGCTTAAGTCTATGGCACCTTTGTTGTCACATAGGATGGCTATGTCGCTTAGATGGATGTCGTAGTCTACTAACGCTTGTTTCATCCATAGTGCTTGTTGGCATGCTTTCCGGCGGAGGCGTACTAACTTCGGTTGTTGATATAGCAAGTGCCGTTTGTTTCTTAGAAAACCATGATGTTAAACAACATCCCATAAAAGTACATACCCACTTGTACTTTTTCTATCAACGTAATCACCGCATGGTCGAGAATCTGCATATACAATTGTTTCTACCGTGCCCTTAGGATACCATAATCCTAATTGTGTTGTACCCTTAATATATCTAAATATCCTTTTTACGGCTTCTAGGTGTGATATTTTAGGGTCTTCTTGAAACCTAGCACATAAGCAAACACTAAACATGATATCCGGCCTACTTGCCGTGAGGTAGAAAAGGCTACCTATCATGCCACGATATTTAGTATTATCTACTGATTCTCCGTCTTCATCTTTTGTGAGTTTGGTGTCGGATGACATTGGAGTCCTAATTGGTTTTGACTCTTCTAGACCGAATTTCTTTAACATCTCCTTGATGTATTTAGATTGATTGAAGAAGATACCATCTTCTACTTGTTTTATTTGTAGACCAAGAAAGAAACTAAGTTCTCCCATCATACTCATCTCGAACTCGTCATGCATGATTTTAGAGAAATCATCACACATGTCTTGACAAGTGGATCGGAATATAATATCATCTACATATATTTGTACTATGATTATATGTGACTCTCTTTTCTTAGTAAAAGTGTGTTGTCAACTAACCCCATGGTGTAGTTGTGTTTAACTAGAAATGACTTGAGTCTATCATACCAAGCTTTTGGAGCTTGTTTAAGACCGTAAAAGGGCTTTCTTTAATTTATACACATGTTTGGGTTTTTCAAAATCAATGAAGCCGGAGGTTGAGCTACATATACTTCTTCATTTATGAAACCATTTAGAAAAGCGCTTTTGACATCCATTTGATAAAGCTTTAGATCATTAGCACAAGCATCGCATAAGAAGTATTCTTATAGACTCTAATCTAGCCACAAGGGCGTAGGTCTCATCAAAGTCTATTCCCTCTTGTTGGTTATACCCTTGAGCAACGAGTCTAGCCTTGTTCCTAGACACTACTCGGTTTGCATCTAATTTGTTTTTATAAACCCATTTGGTTCCTATTATGGTTTGATTACTAGGTGGAGGGACAAGTGTCCAAACATCATTAGAAACAAATTGATTTAGTTCTTCTTGCATAGCCATTACCCAACTTTCATCTTTTATGGCTTCTTGTGTATTCTTAGGTTCTAAGGTTGAAACAAAACAAAACAAGCTACTTTGGTTTTGAACTTGAGACCTTAATGTTCGTTCGTTTAGTTTTCCTATGACTTTATCTACGGGGTGATCTTTGGACTCTTTAATGTTTATTATTTCATCACTTAGAGGTTCTTCTTCTTCACTTATCTTTTTCTTTATTACTATGGCTTCACTTTCTATAATCTCGTCATCGACAAGAGGTGGAGAGGGTTTGGGTGGACTTTCATCAAATTTTATATTTAATGACTCTTCTACCTTCATTGTTTCTTTGTTTAATATGGCGTAAGCTTTGCTATTTGGCGAGTAACCTAAAAAGATACCTTCGGTTGATTTAGGATCAAATTTTGTAAGGTAATCTTTAGTGTTAAGAATAAAACATTTACTACCAAAGACTCTAAAGTGATTTAACGTAGGCTTTTGCCTCGAAGTAACTCATATGGAGTTTTCCTAAGATTGGTCTAATCAAGACTCGATTGAGTATATACGTTGAAGTATCAACGGCATTACACCAAAATTTTTGAGGTATGGATTGTTCATTAAGCATGGTTCGACTCATTTCTTGTAGAGTTCTATTCTTTCTTTCTACTACCCCATTCGATTGTGGAGTGCCTGGAGCCGAGAAGTTGTGAGTAATACCATTAGCGTCACAAAAAGCTCCGAATTGCACTTCATTATCGAATTCCTACCATGATCCGTCCTAATAGACACTATGGGACTTCCTAGTTGTCTTTGGATCTTTTTGCTTAATATTTCAAAATAGTTAAAGGTTTCCGTTTTGTTCTTTAAAATTTTGTCCATGTATACCTAGAGTAGTCATCCACTATTACCAAAGTGTAGTAGTTGCCTCCATAACTTTGGATGGCGGATGGACCAAATAAATCCATATGTAGTAATTCTAGACACCTAGTTGTGGACACCATGTTTTTAGCTTTATGACTAGAATGAGCTTGTTTTCCTACATTACAAGCATCACAAAATGATGTTCATATTTTAACTTAGGTAGATCTCTTACTAGATCTTTGGATGATAGCGATTGAAGAAGTCGCATGTTGGCGTGACCCAATCTTCGATGCCATAAGGTGGAAGTATCATCCATAGAGGTAAGACATAGTTTGTCTTTAGGTTCATTACCGATTTTAATGACATAGACTCCATGTTTCCTAATTCCTCTTCCTATGGTTATGCCATTTTTAAGTATCTTACTACCCGGTTTTAGGTAAAAAGTACATTGCACTTTTTATCACATATTTGTCCTATACTTAAGAAGTTAAAGTTTAGGTTTTCTACATGACACACATCGTTAATGGTTAGAGATTTGTTAGAAATCGTACCTTTACCGATGATTCTACTTTGCTATTTCCAAACACCACATTACCTCCATTTATGGATTCATATGTGGAGAATAGATCCTATTGCCGGTCATGTGCCTCGTGCACCCGCTATCCTTGACCCATTCATCGGGGTCTAGGTCGACCTTTAAGCACACCTAAAACAATAATAAACTCAAAAGTTTGGTCCCCATTTGTTCATGGGTCCATTAGTGTTAAACATTCCATTCATGTTAGACATGTATGGATAAGATGAGTATGCATTCCATGGAGCAAAGTTTTGAAAAGGAAAACCGTTTTGCATGTTTTGATTCCATCCCATTTGATGGTTACTTTTTGGATAAACGTTATTAGGTCTCCTAAATGAGTTAGGTTTTGAAAAAGATGGAGCTTTGTTTCTTGCAAAAGTAGGATTATATTTTGGAGGTGGTTGTCTAGTGGTGACATGATTTGGTTTCTTCCTATTAACTATAACAAACTCAGTTCTAGATGAAGAAGCTACATTATTGCTCTGTTTGCTACTACAGAGATCCACGGATCCCTTTCTGTACACTATCCGGTTCCCTTTTTAGGGGATCCGTGGGATCCGTCACAATGATGGCTGGTTTTTCTATTTCCTTGACAAATTTTGTTTCTTTACTTTCACTAGTTGATGGATCAAGTTGTTGACTACCTAGACCCTTTTGATTGTTACCGGTTTTAACAGCTATCGAAGTATTGTATCTAAAATGTTCGTGCTCATTCTAGCAATTTTAGAATCTAAGTGATCCACTAGTGTTTGAAGTTGAACGCATAGTTCACATTCACCACTTGCTATTTTACCCTTTTCTAAGCGTTTTAGTTTAGCTTTCAATTCTATGACTTCTTTATCTAAACGTTGACTTTGACTCTTTAAAAGCTTGTTTTTGTAAATTAGTTTTAAGCTAATATTGCATAGTTTGTCATATTCATTATGCAATGAGTCATCATCAAGTGATGAACTACTATAGTATTCGTGACATACCTCGTCATTTGCCATGAGACAAATTTCTTCGTCTTCTTCGCCGCTCATTCCCCGTGCCTGCCTCACGCGCCTTTTGATCATCTCATTTGGGACACTTACTAATAAAGTGGTTTGGGTCCCCACACTTAAAGCAAGTACGATCATTCTTGGCTTCGTCCTCTTTGCTTTTCCGAAAGCCTTTCTTATCGTCATACGGTTGTTTGACATATCTTCCCTTCCTTCTAAAGAACTTTTAAAGTCCCTTACCGCCATAGCGTACTCTTCGTCGTCACTACTCGAAGAGGAGTTCTCCTCATCGGTCGAAGCCTTTTTGGCTTTAAGGGCAAGAGATTTGTGTTTCTCTTTCACCTTTGTAGCTTCGGAATCTTTAGCAAGGACAAGCTCGTACACTTTTAGGTTGCCTATGAGTTCATCGAGGGTGAGGATTTTCAAATCTTTTGACTCTTCGATTGCCGTCACCTTGGATCTCTACTTCGATGGAAGTGCCCTTACATATCTCCTAACATGGTTACGGCTAGAAAAAGATTCATCAAGTGCTTGTAAAGATGTAATAATAGTATTAAAGTTAGCAAATGAATGATCTATAGTTTCCTCATCCGATATTGTTGTTGAACAAATAAATCAATTTTATTATTTTTAACTTGTTGGTTGCCTTGATGAGTTACAACTAAATAATTCCAAATTTCTTTAGAGGTTTTAAGCATAGAAATTCTTTCGAATTCCTTTTTCGGTAAAGCATTATATAAAACCATTTTTGCTTCACTATTTTCAGAAAGCTTTTTCTTCATTTCATCGTTTAGTTTATCATGAGGTATGTGAACTAAATTTCCTTTATCATCATTTGAGGTAGCCTCAAAATCACCTTCAACAATAATGTACCAAAGATCAATATCTTTAGACTTCACATATGTTTGGAATCTATTTTTCCAATATATAAAACCATTAGTTTCAAGTAGTGGTGGTCGTTGCATAGATTGCCCTTCCTTATAATTTTAGAACCCATAGTGATCGAAAAGTTTTAAAATACAATTTTATTTTAAAACTTTTATAAACTTAGCTCTTGATGCCAATTGTGGAAAACTAGAAGGGGTTGAATAGTTTTGCCGATTTTAAGTTGATTTCAAAAACTTTAGATTTGATATTATGTGAAATCGTATGGATGTTGAGAACGTATAAATCTAATGATAATGCAAGCAAATAAATAAAGTAAAGGGATAGAAAAGACACAACCGATTTATAGTGGTTCGGCTACAAGGTCACCTTCCTTGCCCTACTCCACTCCCCGAGTCACCTACTCGAGAGTTCAAGCACTATGTCAACAAACTCCTTCACTTGGCGGAGAAGCCTTCACAACGTTGCTTACACTTTTTCGGTACAAAGCTAGATACCGAGTCCGTAGTACGGTGGACCAAACCAACACAACTATTACACAACAAATATGTGAAATATCAAATACAAGATCTTCGCTAGAGAAATCTTGCGGAGTGACAAATCAATCAAGGACCCCTTGCTTGGATGACTTGTAGAATGCTCGTGATCTCGCCTTAGAGAAGGACCTATATGAGGATCACAAATAGAAAGGAAGAAGAACAACTCTCTAGATCAAGTGATCTATATGTTAGAAGAGAATGAGAGTGTATGAGAGATTTAGTAAGAAGAGGGGTGAGTTAGAATGAAGAAATGGCTCTCTATTTATAGGAAAATTTCTCCTCTGTTCCACGGATCCCACGGATCCCTCCCACTTGGGATCCGTCTAGTGTAATCCTAGGGATCCGTGGTGCCTCCTCTTTGCCCATGGGTATTTTGGTTATGGGTCATGGGTTATGGGTTGGTCCATGGGTTTTCTTTAGATTCAATGTATCTAAGTATACATTGTATCTAGCCAACTTGGGTATGGGTTATGATCCATGGGTTATGGTCCATGGGTTATAGTTTTTACCCATCCTAATAAACTATTACAACAAATGCTTAATTATTACATTTTTGTATTTAAATGGCTATATGTAAATGCTTTACAAAAATAACATGTATCCTTATAATTATACTTAAGATAACATTACATTTGTTATCAACAAAACATAAAGAGATCGCAAAATATTAATAAACGTTTTTACGGTTTATTTGTATTAACACGCTTAATGGTGTGTTTGTTTATGTAACCTGGGCCGAGGCCCGTTTTAATCTAAATGTGGGTTGTGTATGTTTGTTTTACTAATGTGTTGATGCCCATTTCTTGTTATAAAAAGAGAGCGTTTAATATTGTTTATAGATTTGCCAAGACAGATTTATGTCTCTTGATATTTCATTCACTACGCTTAATAACTCGTTTATATTTATTATACAGAATAATCAAGATCCTGCATCCCGTCATGATTCTCGCTCTCCTAGGTGTGGTGGTGTTTTTCATTAGCTTGGCGGATCAACCAATTGGCGATACCATACCTTATTTGGTGATTTTTGTAACATTAGCACTACCGATGCTAATTATATCATTATGTATTAATATTTATGGATTCTAATGTAATAAAAATTTATGTTATTTGTGTTTGCCATATATCTTTGTGAATTTTTGTGATCCTCGAGTTTGTACTTATATCATTTCAGATACAAATAAGCCCACTTATCTATAATTCATTATTTACATAGAGAGGCGTCCCAAACAATGTAAATAAAGAAATATAAACTTATGGTTCGGCGATTCACAATTTATTTATTTAAATAAAAAGGCGTCCCAATCCATTCAAATAAAGACATTGTAAGTCATCCTACTTAAGAATTTCTGATTTAACATTCGTACTTAACTGATGAGTTACAAGGAGATTTGGGTATTCTCGGAGTACAAAAAGAGTGTTTTCACTCATCATTTAGAGATGGAAGTTGGAATATCAAGGAAAGTTGCCAAAATAGTTGGTGAGTATATATATTTAGTGTAAATAAGATAAGTAGGAGAGACCATTGTAATTGGTTACAATGTCTTGAGAAGGTTTCATAAATTTGAAAAATATAAAAGTAGGCACATGCTCGGGGAAATGTGATTAAGTCATAATGCCTTAGAGTAGGCATATGCAGGTATGTTTATTTTGTGTAAAGTGATCAGAGGTATATATCAGTATACTAAAGTGTTTGTGTAGCATAAACTGTCTGTAAGTCAAATAATTACCTGGAGGATGGAAGGCACGGAGAGCGAAAATGCTATAAAAATTTTTTTGTGAAAAAGTAGTTATAGTTTAGGTCTCAATTATACCTGTTTCTCTATAACTGAGGCTCTGATACCAATCTGTAACACCCCCAATTTCGTGATCTGGATACGCGGAATTCAAGTTGGGTGTTACTTCATGGCACAACAGTTATATCAATAGAAAACGAACCCTAAATTGAGTCGTTTTAAAAGATTTTTCATTCGATTTATATAAATATCAGAGTTTACAAATTGAGGTCCCAGTGGTTTTACAGTTTATTAAATAAGTTTTCGAATGATAATATAGCCTTCTTGAGTATCCATGCCATCCTCGTAAATTATGAACCTGAGATAAACATGCTAAAAGTGTCAACACAAAGGTTGGTGAGTTCATAGAGTTTATGGATAAAACAGTTGAGTTCAATAGTTTGATTGTTGTAATAAATACAAATATCGATGAAATAAGTTATGTTGTTATACACCAATAGTTCGTTTGTTTAGTAATCAGTTGAACACAAGTTTCAAGGTTGGGCCACGTTATTGCACCCATAAATTCAGTAGTTGCAGCATTTGTATCATTGCAACATAGTATATATTGCCTTAAGTCTCATGAACGCAAACCTTAACACGAACGCGTCATAATAATGACGTAAGTTACAAACATCATAATAATGATTTGAGCAACAATGCCCTCTGGTAGGAGTTTGCAATTCTCCTAGTATTCTCAAATAAAGTGCATTTGGTTACCTATCCGGCTATCACAAATGGGGCGTCAACTGCCAATAGATCTATTCACTATATTCACGTTCACTTGTAAAGTGATTAATGGTTCATGATATGAGGGACTTTCAGTGGCAGGTGTAAGTAACTTAAGCAATAGTAATCATGTGTAGGTGTAGCAAGAAAAATACTTGTGTTCGGGTTTGTAGCATGTATCTCCCCACGAGTTTGAAAAACAAGTAAAAAGTGGGACTATGAACTTACAGTAATATGTAAAAGTATAGAATACTTGTGAAAGTAAATGAAAATAGTTGAGCATGTATCTCCCCCAAAAATAGTATAAAACAATTGAAAATGGGGCTATGAAACTCACAGTAATATGTAAAAGTTTTTAGAGTACTTATAAAAGTGAAAGAAATTAGTTGAGCATGTATCTCCCCCAAAGCATCAATAAACAAGTATAAAAACGGGGCTACGAACTCACCTTGGATGGAAATCTGATTGATGTCAAAAGTTAATTCAAAGTGAAATGGTAAATGGCTCCAACACGTTACCTGAATCGATATGTCAAGTTTAAGTATTCGTATTCATCTATATGTGATTTTAATATTCATGTTACAAGTGTTTTGTTGGCGCTTAAATGAGACAACATGAAGTCTCTTCAAAAATTAGTAATACTTATCATACTTATTTTTATGGCTCGGATGATTGTTAATAAGTTTTATCGAAACCCAAGTTGTTAAATATGATATGCTTCCAAAATATTATATTTACAATTTTAAATATTTACGGTTTTTACCCTTGCACTTTCAAAAATGACACTTTAAACCCTCAATTAAGGGTTATTGTAAAATCAGCCCTTGTATAATTAACTTTGAAGAAATTACATTTTTAGCCCAAGAAAACTTTATCTTTCAAAAATTACAATTTTTATACTTGTAGTTTTATAAGAAAAGTTCACTGGTTTTAGGCCTAAATTGACAAAAGTGAGGGTAAATATAAGCGAGGCCTTAAGAGGTTTTTACTACATTCTTAATCCCTTCAAGAGTTTGTCGAGTGGTCTTTCTAATGGTTCAAACTAGAATTCTTAAGCTCTTATGGTTTGGTCGCAATGATTTCCCAAAGTAAAGGGGTTTAGGTGCCTTTGTGAAAAGTATTGGTTTTGGGCGATAACAGGGCCAAACGAGGACATATTTTACACGAGGCAAGCTAGTGTTTTTACAACGCATTTGACCCTTTAAATACTTTGCTGTAAGCTCTTCTAAATGGTATAGGTCTCATATCCTAGTCGTCTTTGGTTAGAAAGATACAAGTCCACGAACTTGGCCACTTGGTCACGACGCGTTTTAAGGAAATTTCATTTTTGACTCGTTAACTTTTACGGTGTCACCTAGGGACATTGTAATATGTTAATTAACTCTTTTTAAGTTATTATCTAACATTCTATAACTCCTACGACTCAAATTTTGTAAAATGCATGCAAGGTCTTTTTATGAAAAGTTCACGAGTCACCTAATTTTTGGTTGATTATAAAAGAGACTATAAGAGTTTTTAAAGACGTTATTGGGGCTTTAAAATCCTTGCAGCGAGCTTTTTAAAATGGTGTAACTCTCACACTTTACAACCTTTTAATTAGCAAGATATTAATTGTCGAAAAGGGCTACTTAGGCTAGTTTTGACAAATTGAAAATCTTCTTTTCAAACCATAAAACTTTATATCTTTTGCATGCAACCTTGTGATATATTGTTTAACTCATTTTTAAGTGTTCTAAGATGATTCAAATTCGAATTTATCAAAAATCCTAAGTTTTTCCCAAAGACCTGTTGTAAAGTACTTTTGGTGTTTAGGACTTTTAGTCATAATGAAATGCTGTTTTTAAGCATAATGACTAGGCTTTTCAACCGGGTTATGGGGGCGTTCTAGAGTGTCCTAGGTGGTGTTTACAACGGTACTTTGGTTGACCCTAATACCTTTGACATGATGTAAATAAATAGGGTGCAAGTAGGGAGGTGTTGGGCTGTTTTTGTAACTTATACATAACAGCTGTTGGGATTTTTATTAAATTCCGGCTTCGTTATGCGTTTTCTAGACCCGTGCTCCTGAGTTTTTGAAGAAAACGTTGTTACGGACAACTTTCGTGTTTTAACTTTTTCATGAAACGGACCAGAAATGCCTCGTTTCGCGTACCCGACCGTTCTGTCCACAGAAAGTTTCGGACAGATTTTTGGCAACTTCTTTAGACCATAACTTTTGACTCGTATACTCGTTTTAAGTGATTTTAAATTGCTACGTTTTCCTTATAAAATCCTTTTTAACAGTATGCAATTGATATTTAAAAGTTAAAACGAAATAGGATGAGTTTAAAAGACTTACATGCTTGGGATTTTGACAAGAACCAGAAATAAGAATAGATTGGCTTCTAAATGGAACAAGACTCTTCCTTCCTTCTAGGTTTTCCTATGCTCTTACTTGGCTGTTACAAGACTTCAAGATCAGTGAGTGAATGAGTGTGTGATGGGTTGGTGGTTTTTGAATGAGGTGTGAAGAAAATGAAGGGTATGTGGTCGATATATATAGAGCAAAAGAGTTATGGTTATTTAAACCTTCTAGTCGTCATGTTTAGGGAATGTGAGACAAGGTGAGGTGTTCATAAATGTTTGAGAGGTGATGAGTGAAGAAGGTGAGGATGGCGTGATGTGTTAGGGCCTCAACCAAGCACTACATACAAGGGTGAGAACATAGTGATGTGGTGTATTGAAGATTGTGTGGTGCTTGTGATGGTGATGAGGATGGCGTAGGGTGGCTTGTTTTCCAGCCATGAGTAGTGCCTCAACTTTTGACCATGGTAATCTCTTATGGTAAAAGAGATGATGTGTATCTCTAATGTGCATGTAACTAGGTTGTGGTTAGGATATTTACATGTAGTACTTAGGTAACTAAATGGTAACTAGCTAGTTCATTTTTAACTATGGTAATTAAAGGGGGGCGTTAGGCTTGAAGGGTAGTACTTAGGGCTTTTTAGGTTGTACCTGGAGTCTAGGTGAAGTAGTAACTTGGTTTTAGGGCTTAGGTGAAGTTAGTTTATGTATTTAAATTTAATCTTAGATTAATATAGTTTATGTATATTTAATAAGTAACCTTTATGCATAGGATACTTGTACCACAAGCATTAGAGAGTTGTACATTAGGTTTGAAAATTTAGAAAAGTCAATTTTTAGGGCTTGTGCAATATAGGTTTGTATCATGTGCTTTAAGGTAGGTACATTGAGGTTTATAATGTGATTTTATGCAAACATTAAGCTTTATGCATTAAGGACTTGTATCCATGCTTAAAAGACTTGTACTCTAGGTATAAAATGTTGTACTTTACTATTTGTGAAAAATCATAGTTATAATAAATTAGGGTTTCATGTAAACTCAAATAATGGTTAACGTTTAACTTGAAAGTTTAATAATTGTACGTTAACGTAATAACGTAAAGGGGTAAATAAAAGTTGAAGACTTTTGTTACTTGACGTATAAAGATGTTTATGTGAAATAAACATAAGGTCGTTCGTGTCGGTCCGCGTATGAGCACGTTTATTGAGCATGTGAGTTACGTCACATGAATGGGTAGTTGTGATCAAATAAACTGATAACAAAAAAAAAATTATACGTAGAAAATGGTTAAGAATATTAGTACAAGTGGAAATTTTTCCGGCTGTTACATAATAGGTCATTAATGTAATAGGTTTATAATTGTTAGATTAAGTGATCTGACCCATAAAGTAAGCCCATGGGTCGTGGTAAGATTATCGTAACCAACTATAAATACTCTTCTCATTGATGAAAAGGGTGTTGGTTCATTTGTGTTATAACATTTTCCTTATTTCATACACTTTGTTCCTTCCATTCTCTCTATCTCTCTCTACTTTCTCTCACTAGAAACATCATGTGAAGTCCATTAGAGGTGACCTAACAGAGTGTATAGATATCAATCGATCAAAAGTACATACACTCAACAATTACACCAAGGAAATTATGTAACACATTTGAAACACATTTCTTTGTAAAACTATGCATGTATCTCGAAACATAGCTAACACTATTCTTTGTCAACATTCAAGTTATATACCCTCATAATCATTACAGATATTCCTTTATGTAATAAGTGGTTTTAAAAATATCAAACAAAGTCATTTTGATCCAACCATAAATCTCGACAAATGCCAGTGCAACCGCTACTTGGCAAATTTACTAAATATATTTAAGCTATTGATATGAACCGGATCGATAATAAGACGAAAAGAAGAAAATAAACAAGATAGATGATTTATGTTAATGGGATAAACTGACTCCCTGATTGATTAACAAATCAATACTTAACATTCATTCAACATAATCAAAGTTACATCCCTAATGCCCTATTTATAATAAAAGATAACCTAATCCTAATAATTGTGGGATAAGTAAAAGACTTACCCAAACCTAATAAAACTGCAACTCCTAATAATTATCTAAATATAATTAATATAACTAAATAATAAATCAATTCATATCATTACTCCCCGCCCAAACTCACACCTTGTCTCAAGGTATGTATTTGACTTATCCTCTTAATCGGCCTTGAGTGCATGATCCCATGGTTTGACTTGAAGATATGGTTTGTTTTCCTCATCATTGTCGTCAACAATCATCACTTGCAAGGTGTGACTCGCACACAGATGGCCTGGCTTGAACTTCTCCTCACATCAGAAACATAGTCCTTTAGCTCTCCTTTCTTCTAATTCCGACTCGGTCAATCTTCAGAAGTGCTCTCTAGTGTTGGTTTGTCCCCCTACCGTGATTTAGGAACTAACACCAATCATCTTATTTTCATCAATCATTATAGCAAGTTTCATGGCATGATTCAAGCCTTCAGGTTGCATAACTCGAACCGTTGATTGCAATTCATATTTTAACCCTTTAATGAAAGTTCCCTCCATGACCTGCGGAAATTCCAACCCAGTTGTCCCGCTAACGTCTCAAACAAGCTTACATACTCGCGGGCAGAACCTTCTTATGTTATCGCCAAAAATTGCTCATACAAAGTACCCTCTTGTGACAGCTGAAATCTCTCCAAAAACTATCTCTTCAATCCTTCCCATGAACGAAACAGTGATCTTACCTCCATAAGCTGCTCATCCGGTTCAATGTCTTCACTTCAAAATAACTCTCTACCTTGTAGATCCAGCCATGAGAATCCTCTCCATCAAATAATGGCATCTTTAGCTTTCGCATACGATAATCTGACCTATGAAAATTGCCCTTGTTGCCAAGCTGTTGCGTGCCAGACTCTTCACAACGAACATAATCCTCAAAACGGATATCATTCCTTGGACCCTTACCCCCACGATTTGATCCCTCTGGTTTTTCCTTGTTTGTAGGAAAAGGAAAACCAAGATCGTCAAATTTTATAAAAGAATGCTTGGGACCCTCGTTAACCTGTATATAAGCCCCAGTAGAACTCACCTTTGGAGAACTTTGTTTGTTGGATAGCTTGATGGTTGATAACATCTTCATCATCTCTGAAAATTGATGCTCCATCGCTGCAATTAATTCTGATTACACAGCTCCTAATTCTGATCTAACATCTCCCAATTCTAGTCTCACGGCTCCAAATTCTGTTGAAAAGTTATTATGCATAGCAGTGAATCACTCGTTCATCTCTTTCCGGTGTTGACTAGGTTCTTGTTGGAATTGAGTAAACTCATTATCAAGATCAGAAATCTTCTTGTTGGTTGTGGTGATGATTTCCAGATTCTAGAATAAAACAATTTTTTGGTTGATGACCAGTAGCATGTGAACATTTTTTTTTTAACCTAGAATCGAACAACTCTAATATCAATTTGATATGAACCGGATCCAAAATAAGATGAAAAGAAGAAAATAAACAAGATAGATGATTTATGTTAAAGGGATAAACCGACTCCCTGATGGTTTATATTAGTGAGATAAACCGACTGCCCAATTGATTAACAAATCAATATTTAATATTCATTCAACATAATCAAAGTTGCATCCCTAATGGCCTATTTATAATAAAAGCTAACCTAATCCTAATACTTGTAGGATAAGTAAAAGACTTGCCCAATCCTAATAAAACTGCAACTCCTAATAATTATCTAAATATAATTAATATAACTAAATAATAATCAGTTCATATCAGCTACACATAGCGGAAATTAGCTTTTGACACCCTTAAAATGACGCCATTTCTCATGCCATTTAATAATAAGTATAATAATGTGCAGTAGTATTAACAAAACTTACAGCCAAAAACCCGCGATAACACGCGAGTGACTCACCTCGTTATACATATATCACATAATAAAACGATTACAAAATATTGCATATTTTAATCTGCTGATATGGACTTTTAGTGTATTTTTCCTAACAATAGTAACATTTGATATCTTTTGCTAAGATTCTGTGTTAATTAACCTCATTACAATAACCTTTATAAGTATAAAGAATAAAGTATTTATCATGAAAACTTAACATGTGATTGTTATCATAATATGTTACACTAGCTTAAAGACCCGTGGATTCACGGGGTTTTTAAAAAAATATGAAAATGAGATAATAAGAAAACAACAAAAGTAAAAGTGTTCCATTAATATATGAAGAAAACAATGAGATAATAGATGAATTATTATACAATCAATTGAGTTTGTAACAATTAAATAGTAAGCATCGATGCAGGTGTCATTTTCAAATACGACGGTCTTGAATAGCAGATGAAGTATGTGAGCGCTAATCAATTTGATAGCAAATGTCCATTCCATGAACACCTAATATTCCATAGAAAATGTAAGTAAAAGCATTTTGTGATTCATAATCTATTATAAGTTAAAATTTGGTAACAAAGTTATTGTACATACCTCTTCAACCTTGTTTACAGACCTTGAAGTACTTCTTTGTACATGACATATGTAGTAGTTTTAGACATATTTCCATCCTGATCACAAACGCCAACCTTCAAACCACTTTTACTTTTAACTCTTGAGAGATAATGAGATAATACGTAATTATTCGATCTTTGAATTGAGTTTGTAACAATTAAAATAATAAAGTACCATGTGTTGTCATCTCCAAATTTAATGGTCTTGAATAGCAAATGACATATGTGAGCGCTAATCAATTTAATAGAAAATGTCCATTTAAGACTATATAACCTTTTCTTCTAATACTGGCAGCAAGTGTTTTCCATAAGAAGATATTCTCGGTACCTCCGTACCTATAAACAAAATACACACCCCTATCCATGTCTCAACGGAGTTCATTATGGTGTCATAGTCACCCTCTCTTTCGTGGTTAAATAGACGTACAATCGTTCATATTCAAATTGTAGCTCTTAAGTAGTTTTGTATCATACTCTTTACGGATTTCTTTTAGAACAATGGCCTTTTCGGAACCCACGCCACCACCCATGAAGAGGAGCATCGGGCTTTTATCACAATGAGCCATGGCCCCCATTAACTCTGTAAAGGCGTCTTCAGTATCACCCTTTTTGGGTGTGTTACTTCCGATCACTTCCAATTCTTCTACCATTCTTTGAGAACGTCGTTGTAACTTTCAAGTGCTTTGTCACTCTATCAGATCTTTTCTTTCTACATGTACATAACAACCAATAATTACTATGAATAGAACATCTCATCAGTGAAAAATTACTAACTTTTTAAATAATTTTTTCCATTTAAATAACCTTATAATTCTTCGACCATTGATGAGAACTTCGTTGTAACTTTCAAGTGCTTTGTCACTCTATCATATATTTTCTTTCTACATGTACATAACAACCAATAATTACTATTAATAGAACATCTCATCAGTGAAAAATTACTAACTTTTTAAATATTTTTTTCCATTTAAATAAACTTATAATCTATGTTTCAGAACTAAGATAAAATATCATATGTAGTTCATTTTAGAGCTCAACTTAGTTAACATTATTACATAATATACACTCTCGAATCAAATAAAATGTAAAAATGTATTTCTAATTGACTTTGACCTTCCAACACAACTTTAATTAAGTTAATCTTATTTTTATAAAAGTTTTTCTAACTGACTTTGACCATCCAACACAACTTTAATCAAGTTAATCTTATTTTTAATTCGTTTAACCTCATAGAGTCATGGATCAACCCGCTTATAGATAAATGGGCTAAAATGACACCTCTAACTATGATGTATGGAAGAACTTCTAAGTAAACTCTAACCATGAAACACGTAAGCTATCCCACCCATTTTGAAATCAACCTATAGACATTAACCCAATAAAACTACAGTGGCTAAAAGGACAATATCAACTTTAAATTTATGACAATTAGCTTTTCATCAATTAATGCCATAAACTCACATAAATCATTATTTTAGTTCCATATAAATTGAAGTTTCTATAACATACAAAAGATATGATCTTGCATGTACTTGAAGTAGGCGGGTAATTAGTTGCTTTGATCAGAGAACTCTCACTATCACACGGTTAAATTTTGTATCACTTCACAACTAAACATAGTGGAAGGCCCTTAAGTATTTTTGTATTATACTATTTTTGGATTTCTTTTAGAAAAATGCTCTTACCCGTGCCACCACCCATGAAAAGGGAGCATCAAGCTTCTATTACAATAAGCCATTGCCACCATTACCTCCGTAAAGGCGTCTGCAATATCACCTATTTTGGATCTGTTAGTTCTGATCACTTCCAGTTCCTCGACCATTGGTGAGAACATCGATGTAAATTTAGAGTGATTTGTCACTCTATCGAATCTCTTCTTTCTATTTATAGATAAATACCAATTATTAATATCAGTAGAACATCTCAGCAATGAAAAACTACTATATTTATAATACCTTTTTCATTTAAATAAGCTTATAATCTATGTTTGAGAAATGAGCTAAAAGATCATTTGTCGTTCGTTTGAGAGCTAAGCTTAGTCAAGGATATTATATAATTTACACTTTCAGATCAAATGAAATGTAAAAAAGTTCTAATTCACTTTGACCATCCAACACAGCTTTAATTAAGCTAATCTTACTTTTGAAAAAGCATTTCTAATTGACTTTAACCTCCAACACAACTTTAATTAAGCTAATCTTATTTTTGAAAAAGTAATTCTAATTGACTTTGTCCACACAACTCCATTTTAATCAATCTAATCTTATTTTTAATTCGTTAAACCTGATAGAGTTCTCGATCAACCCACTCTAAGATAATTGGGTTCAAATGACACCTATAACTATGGTCTATGGAAGAACTTCTAAGTAAACTCTAACTGTGAAACACTTAAGTTATTACACCCATTTTGAAATCAACCTATAGACATTAACCCAATAAAACCACAATGGCTAAAAGAACAATATCATCTTTAAAGTTAGGACTATTACCTTTTCATCAAATAATGCCATAAACTCACATAACTCATTATTTTAGTTCCATATAAATTGAAGTTTCTAAAACATAGAAAATATATGATCTTACAAGTACTTGAAGTATGTTGATAATTAGGGTGCGTTTGGTATGCTTGATGGAATCACTATAGGTATAGGTTTAGGAATGAAGGGTAATAGAAATGGGTATAATTGTTTCAAAAGTGTTGTTTGATTTATATAAATTGGGTTTAAATATTAAAATTTATAAAATAAAAAAACTATGAATAATTAAATCTAAATAGTAAATAAATGTTAATGGGCCCCTCAAAATTTATAAAATACATTTTGGTATTGAGTTTTCAAGCATTTTGACAATGACATGTTGCTGGGCCCCATAAATTTATGATATTGTCGATGAAATTTTGGAAAGATTTATGGATACCTCTCAAATTAAAGTGATATGCGGATACCCACTTCTCAAGGGTTTCTTGATAAACTCATTCCCATACCTAGTAATACCAAATATTTTTTATGACTTTCAAATCCATAGATTCATACCATACCTGCATACCAAACGCACCCTTAGAATGCCTCTTGAATGTCATATTTATTTTGCCACTCAGATTAGGGTCTTGTTTTGCCACTCGCATAACACTAAATATAAAAGTGCAAATAAACATTATATTCAGTCTCATTGTTGAGTGATACTATCACTATTTGAGGTAAATCAGATAATAGTCATTATAAGATCAAATCTTAACAACAAAAAATACATAATCAGAATTTGCTTTGATTAGAGAAATGTCAAACGGTTAAATTTTTTATCACTTAACAACTAAATATAGTGGAAGGCTCTTAAGTAGTTTGGTATCATACTCTTTATGAATTTTTAGAAAAATGCTCTTTTCGGCACTCATGCCACCACCCATGAAGAGGAGCATCGGGCTTCTATCATAATGAGCCATTGCCCCCATTACCTTTGTAAAGGCGTCTACATTATCACCTTTTTAGGGTGTGTTAGTTTCGATCACTTCGAGTTCCTTAACCATTCTTTGTGAACGTCGTTGTATCTCTTAAGTGCTTTGTCACTCTATTGAATCTTTTCTTTATACACATACATAACAACCAATTATTAATTTTTTTAGAACATCTCAGCAATTAAAAACTACTATATTATTAAATATTTTTTTTTCTCATTTAAATAAGCTTATAATCTATGTTTGAGAAATGAGCTAAAACATCATATGTAGTTCGTTTGAGAGCTCAACTTAGTTAAGGTTATCACATAATTTACACTTTCGGATCAAATGAATTGTAAAAAAAAGTATTTCTAATTGACTTTGAACATCCAACATAACTTTAATTAAGCTAATTTTATTTTTTTTAAAGTATTTCTAATTGACTTTGACCATCAAACAAAACTTTAATCAATCTAATCTTATTTTTAATTCGTTTAACCTGGTAGAGTCCCGGATCAACCCGCTCATAGATAAATGGGCTGAAATGACACCTTTAACTATGGTCTACGAAAGAACTTCTAAACAAACTTTAACTATGAAACACTTAAGTTGTCCCACCCATTTTGAAATCAACCTATAGACATTAACTCAATAAAACTACTGTGGTTGAAAGAACAATATCAACTTTAAAGTTAGGACTATTAGCTTTTCATAAACTCACATAACTCATTAGTTTAGTTCAATATAAATTGATGTTTCTAAAACATACAAAAGGTATGATCTTGCATGTACTTGAAGTAGTCGAATAATTAGAATGGCTCTTGAATGTCATTTTTATAGGTCTTCTCATGGGTGATTTTTGCCACTTGGGTTAGGGTATTGTTTTTCCCACTCGCATAACAGTGTCTCATTGTTGAGTGCTTCTATCACTATTTGAGGTTAATGAGGTCCATGGATAATAGTCATACTCTTTATGAATTTCTTTTAGAACAATGCTCTTTTCAGCACCCATGCCACCACCCGTGAAGAGGAGCATCGGGCTTCTATCACAATGAGCCATTGCCCCATTACCACCGCAAAGTCGTCTATATTTAAGTATATACTAAACTATCCATTTTAGATTGATCAATGACAATGGCTCTACTACTTGCTTTGTCACTCTATCGAATCTCTTCTTTCTACATGTATATAACAACCAATTATTAATATCAATAGAACATATCAATAATGAAAACCTACTATATTTTTAAATATCTTTTTTCATTTAAATAAGCTTATAATCTATGTTTGAGACATCAGCTAAAATATCATATGTAGTTTTGTTGAGAGTTCAACTTTGTTAATTTTATTACATAATTTACACTTTGTGATCAAATGAAATGATAAAATGTATTTCTGATTGACTTTGACCATCCAACATAACTTTAATTAAGCTAATATTCTTTTTCTAAAAGCATTTCTAATTGACTTTTACCATCGAACACAACTTTTTAAGCTAATCTTATTTTTGAAAAAGTATTTTTAATTGACTTTGACATCCAACACAACTTTAATCAATCTTTTTTTATTTCTAATTCGTTTAACTTAATAAAGTCCTTGATCAACCCACTCATAGAATACAATTCTAAAAGGAATCTTATGAATCTTAAGAAGCAACCTTGAAAAATATTTAAGTATATACTAAACTATCCATTTTAGATTGATCAATGACAATGGCTCTACTACTTGCATTTGTTAATTGATAGCATAATGTTACTAAAATTTACAATGCACTAAAGGCATGATGTTAAAACGTTAAGTTAGAATGAATTAGCGAAAATTTAGCTCTAACTCTTTATTTAATTTACATTATAGTACATTAAACAATTGTATCACCATTTCCTCCTTAAAGGTTTGATTGTTTCAACTTAGATAAACACACAAAAACACAACATTTAGAAGATACTTGTTGAAACATGGCATAATCATGAGAGAAGAAAATTAGAGAAATCGGTCAGTATTTAGTGCATAATGCATATAACCTTTGATGTCCCTTTGCGGAAATCGGTTAAAAAGATTATTCTCTTTGCCTTTTTGTTAATAAAAAAAGCAACTTTGCACTCACAGAGTTGGGTGGAAACCTTGAACTATCATGTTGGAATGTGACTCATGAGCGTATTGATAATGACTTGTTAAACAAACAATACTTGAATTGATATATAGAGTACAATACAATAGAAAAAAAAAACATTAAGGTGTGTTTGGTTTGTACCTTTAAAGCTACTTTGTACCTCAAAAATATACAATATACAATATACAATAATACAATAGATCCGAGTAAAAAAGCTTCTTGAAAATCATACTACCTCCCTTCATATACTAATCACATCCAAACATCTTCTCTGTGTTTTTAATTCTTTATTTCACTTGGTATATTGCGTTTCTGAAGGGCCTGAGACGGAACTTCTCCAACTTGCTATGTTTAGGAGGTTACACGCTCTTCTTCCTAGAAAGTGCATATAGATTTTTTCAAGCTTTCAGTTCCATATGACAAGTCGACATCAATTATTGCTCAAATATCTCATTCTTGAAAATTTTCTTTTGAAAAGATAATATAAGTGCCTAACATGGATAGCGTTACAATCGGTCTTTATAGCTATCTACATTGTATGGAAGTAAATTGCAGCTGCATATTTGGCAAAGGGAAATTAAATTCAAAAACAACTGCTGATATAAACCACCTTCAGCGATTATAGCAATTCTAAGTGCATTTGTAGGGCAATGCAACCTACTTAAGAAACCACTAAATGTGACCTAAATATCATATTTAACATACTTAAAGATAATTATAAATAAACCAAATCCTATTTATTTATTCTAATTACATACATGGCTAAATGGTATTTTAGTGATAAAAAATAAACTAACCAAGCCATGGATAAATCCGACTTCTGGTAATCACATAAGACACCAATATGGTTTCCATGTTGCCACCTCTAACTGTAATAGCAGAAGGTCCAGTATTGAAAAAAAATAGTACCTGTTAGCTTATTGTTCAGAGACACTAGGAACAAAGGCTGGTGTTCCAGAAACAAAAGCTGGTGTTCCAGAAACAAACACTTGTGTAGTTAGCGTATCCCCATGAAAATAAATCATTCTTTTTACATCCTTATTGTTCTTTATAGTAATTATCTTTTTCTTGTTTGCAGGCAGGAAATAATTGAATGTCACTGTTTCCTGGCTCAAATCACATGTTTTGGCCAAACATAATTTTTAAGTCACAAAATGGAGTCTCAGAGGTGACTTTTTATTCTACTAATGCAAGATCATTCCCATGACTCAAGACCCCCAACCTAATTGCCATTACACTTACTACCAGTTATAAGCAAAACACAATTAAAAGAGTATAGCAATTACACTAATGTATACGTCTCATCTCTTAAGTTTATATATTACCTGAGGTTTTTGTTTTGCTTCTTACTGATGCAAGCGTAGCGTACTGGACACATGTGGTGTTGGCTCCAAACATTATTTTCCTCTGCACCACCTCATATATTTACCTTGCTTCATGGACTGAAAGTAATGTTTAGTTATTAAATAGGCATGTACCATCACATTTACTCACCATAAATCTTTGGTCTAAAACATGGGGTCAAAAACAATGAAGAGTCGGGATGTTTTCATTCTTTAGCAATCAAATTGAAGATCTGGCGTATTTAATACTAACTACCACTAAAGATAAGTTTCTTAAAATGAGATTTCACGTGATTAAAATGAGATTTCACATGATTCATTAAAATGAGATTTCATATAGAATGATAAGTTTATTAAAATGAGATTTCACATGATTAACTGAATATTTAGGTCGTTACCTACAATGAGATTTCACATGATTAAAATGATATTTCATTTAGAATGATACAAAACAAACATGCATGCATTTAAAATGAAACAAAAAGAGACATGCAGTAACATACAAAACTTAACATGCATAAGACCAAGAGTTTCATTTAGAATGATAAGTTTATTAAAATGAGATTTCACATGATTCCTAAAAACATTATGGGTTAAAAGAGCAGTACTATGAGCTGGTAATACGGTGAGAATGCATCAATAAAGCATCTATTAAGCTTGATAAGTAACCCAAAAAAAGCTTACCCAACACCCATTTAATGAATGGGAATCTGGTATCTTTTGTATCTATTGCACCCATTAGTATGCTTTGGTAAGAACCTAATAAGAGAATTACTAAAGATACTTGCCACTTTCTTTCCTATGCATCCCTAAAAACCATATCGCCATGACCCATAAAGAATAAAAGAACAGTAACACCTACAAAACTGTTGAATGGCATGCCTAAAGATTTATGCAGTAGCAAGTGACCTTGAAATATGAGTTCCATATATTTTTTTTGAGTAGCAAGATAAAGAGATAACACATACATAGTAACAATTAAAATATTCGGAAAACCGAGCAAAAATATAACCATCCAAGAAATACCTTTCAAGAAACCTTTTTAAAATCAAATTTGCAAATTTATAAATACCTTGCCGATATCATTGGCTTCTTAGAATCGAGTTACTTTTCAAGAAACCTTCTTGCAGCTTAACGACTCCATATCTTCAAAATGAGAATTCCTGTTCTTAACAAAGCAAAGACCTTTATCAATACAAAACACGTAATTAAACCTCTAAAACAGGATTTGTCGAACAAAAGTTTCATTGCGGAATTTTATCAAATAGTTGGCGTGCATCTCAAAATAATCGCAATAATATGAGTTTTAAGAGGTCATCGAATACATAAACAATTGCTAAGCAACAAATCATTTCCAAAGCAGTTTCATATAGCCCCTATAAGCAGTTTCATAAGCAATCCCAAACAACCCCTATAAGCACTTATTTTAATAAGTAATCATAAACAACCCCAATAAGCAGTTTCTATAAGAAATCCCGAATATCCCCTAAAAGTAGTTACTCTAAAAAGCATTCCCATATAGGTTCTATAAGCAGCTTCAAAGAACACAAAATAATAAATTTAACAATCAATTGAAGATTTTATTCTATACATAAGAGAACTAAAATAAAAAACATACCTAAGACACTTTCGATCCATGCTAAGGAGTGAACATCTTTTGAAAGTTAACCTGCAAGATGAATGGTGAAATCATTGAATTTCAAATTGATTACCTTTGATGAGTCGAATAATGAGATATTGAGATAAAATTATGCATAATATGTGAGATTATGTTATTTCCCTAAAAATTAAAGTGAGAATAAAAAAAGACATACAAATTATGCGGAATATGTGATTCAATCTCGGTTTCTCATACTCGGTTGCATCCCAGTCCTGAATTATTGGGTTTACATTATAAACATAAAACAAATCAGCAATAATACAAACCAAACGATTCAATACAATTAAAACTTACTGAAATTATTGAGTTTGATTGGATGATAATATGAATTCTCAGTCATGAATTAGGGTTGATGATAATTCTTAAATCAAATATATATAGACTAATTCGTAGGTTATTTTTGGATTTTTTAAATGCATTGAATTTGATTGGTGAATTGAAACTGAAAGTTGAAACCTTCTTTGATTTGGGGAGCTTATATGAATCGTATATGATAAGTTTTTTATTTGCTTTTTGAATTGAGAGAGGAGCGTACGATTTTAATGGAGTTATTACTATCCTAAAATAAATCAAAAAGAGAGTTTGTAGTTGTTATCAGCATACTGAGATTTGATATTAGGAAGGTGCAAGACCATTAATTTTATTTAAAACCTAAATGGTGCTTTAGATGTTTGTATTTTTGTGCTAAATAAGATACTATTTTTAATAATAAAATTTAATGCACTGTTTTAAAGTGCTTGTACAAAACCTTGTTTTATTAGTTAAAATAGATATATTAGTCGATAAATAATAAAACGATTACAGAATATTGCATATTGTAATCGGGTGATTTGAACTTTTAGTGTATTTTTCTTGACAATAGTGACATTTGATATCTATACTACTTATAATGCACGAAGGCACCTCACTCTTAATTTTAAGACATACAAGAAATTAAGCATGATTTACAACACTTTAATGCACCTAATTTTCAGAATTACAACAAAGTAAGCATACTGTACAACAAAATAAAGCGTTGTGTCATTTTAAGACCAAAATTCTGTCAAACAACGTTAATGCTATTAAAAACACCCCTTCACCAAAAATTACAACCATTTAAGCACAATGTACAATAGTTACAACCAATTTTCAAATTTACAAAAAAATAAGCATAGTGTACAATAAAATAAACATTATGTAATTTTCAGACTTTTTTCAGACTTACAACATTAATGTTATTAAAGTGGTCAATGTTATTAATGAATATGATTACTACTACTTTCAAGAAAAGAAACATAGTATACAACACTTTAATGCACATAATTTTCAGACGTACAAGACAAGAAGCATAGTGTACAACAAAACACCACATTAATGCTATTTAATGTAGTCAATTTTTTAACTAATCAATAAATATAATTAATACAGTTGTTAAACACCCCTTACATAAGAAATACAAATTATCAAGCATATTGTACACTAAATTAAACACAATTCATGTATTAAATTTTGAGGCCAGTTTTATTTTGAGCCTGAAACGGCGCGGACCAAACGGGCTCGAGCCCGAGCAGACACGGGCCAATGGGTTCGAGCCCGAACGAGCACGGGCAATACGAAATTCTTGATATCGGTAAATTTATTGTTAAAAAGAACATAATAAACTAAAATATATTATTAATCGAAAATTTTTATTTCAAGGTACCCGCCGCTGCAACGCGCGGATACCCTGCTATCTTTTCTAAGATTCTCTCTTAACCTCACTACAATTAACATGAATAAAAATCTTTATTGTAATAAGAGAAAATACAAAATTGAAAATAATTTTTCGAATAAAACCAAATTGTATTAATGAGGGAGCTTGATTTCTGCACACGGTAAAATAAAGTCTTCTGATTGAAATAAAAGTTACTACCTCCGTCTCAATTTAATTTCATTTCCTTTTTGGATGTCTCAAAAAATTGTCACTTTCCATTTTTTAGTAAGAAAAAGAGAAGTTAGTGGAGGAATATTCTATATGAGTGGTTGTGAATTGTAGTGGTCCCACTTTTATTAAACTTTGTGTTTTTTGTCTAGTGACAATAATTTTGAGACGGAGGGAGTAAAATTTAAAGTCATTTAGTCAACATTACAGTAATTTTCGTTTTTATATTGAGTACGAAGAAACTTAAAAAATAAAACACGTGCCTAAATTGGAAAAGAAAAAATAACTTGAAAAAGGGTGAAGCTTCTTTTGAAATAATGTACTTATACTAGCAGGGTATTCACATGGTGTGATGGCGGGTACTCTGTAATTAAATTTTTTTTGACGACTAATAGGTTTGCAACCATGGTTTTTTACGATAATAAATGTAATAAGAAACGTTTGTTAAAATGAAAATATGAAGATTGGTTCACATGCTACAACCCAATCGCTAGAAACAATGACAACAAGGTGTCACTACTACAAAAAATGACATAGAGCCCGGTTGAAAAGGCTAATAGAGCCCGGTTTTTCATGAGGGCACAAAAGGGGAGGGACTCTATGCGAAAGCAAATAGAGTCCGGTTTTGAAAACGGGCTCTATTACCTGTTATAGAGCCCGGTTTTCTATCAAAGAACATGGCTTTATGTGAAAAAAAAATTAAAAAAAAAAATACATCCATGAAATCCAATTCCTTTTAGCCAAATGAACATTATATTGATTCGGATAAGAAAAGATTCAATGATATTACAACTACTTTATATTGATACATTAAGATTAATTTTGTGACTACTCTTGCAAACAACACAATTCAAGTTCTGAGTAAGAGTCTGTGCCTTGACCCACTTGACACTTGACCAGATGAAAGGAGCCACCTGCAGCTTCGATAATATCCAACGCTTCCTTAATCAGAAACTGGCCAAACAGATGACCACCAATTGAAACCTGTAGAGTCAATCATCAATTGTTATTGAAGATATATTTTGGAGAAATGATCACATGTTACACATTATATAATTATGCTGAAAACTAATTAAATAAGAATGAAGCAGTAGAGTCTGCAACAGAACAGCATATGCAAACCAAAAATATACCCGAACCAAGTCCAGCGACCAGACTTTGTTGCACCCCAGCCCTGTAAGCTTTCGTATGAGACTTGTCATACTTGGCAATAGATTGCTTCTCCCCTGTGAATGATACAACCTGTATGTATGTGGTAAACAAATTTTTTAACCAAAAAATAACATGAAACAAGGGTATGGCTAAGTTCAATATAGATTCTCACTGTTCTAATAGAGCCAATTGTCTGTTCGACTACTGCCGCCCCAACAGAATAAGCAGCTTGGCATCTGGACATAAGCTTTGTCGTGACAACAGTCATAAAGGACGTTGAGATCACTAGAGGGGGAATTAAAGATAATAACACAAGAGAAAGAAGCCATCCTTGTGAAAATGCAATCACAATGCTATTGTGAACTATTGCAGAAATGCTCAAAAAAGGGTACATAGATAAACCGAATTTATATGTGATATGCACAAGAAGGGAAAATAAGCAATCGCATTTAACGAATATAGATCTTGGTTGTGCACCTTCAACTGATCACCGTATCTACAACAAAGCATGATCAATAAACGTGTTATACTTGACATACATAACACGATCCTTGTTTTCTTTAGTATCGCTCAAATAAGCTAAGTACTTACGGAGGCCATAATAGGTGGTTGGAGAACTTGCTTTGGCTTCAACTTCACATAAATCTTACCCACTGCCCGAAAGAGATGTATGCATTCCCATCTTGAGTACATTTAGCAGAATCTCAAAAAGGGTTTGATTTATCTAGGCATAAAGCTGCGATTAGAACAAGTAGCACATTCCGGATATTCCCTGGAGAAAAAATCATTCGAGTTACATTCATATAACCTTAAAACGGACTTAATACACATAAATGGCTGATTCGATCATTTTATACAGTAATTTTGAGCTGACTCCAAGTAAACAGTAAATGCAGATCTTACCATTCGATCATTTTTTCAAAAGTGATGGCTTGTCCAAGTTGAGAGAAGATCAAGCATGGAAGGAGAAGCGAAAATACCAACTGCAGTAGATACAAATGACCGTTTAATACGACAATTTAGAAGGTTGCATAAAAGTTACCCCATTCAAAAGCTTCCTACCGCTTGAGGGCAAAATGTTGATATACTTGGAAGCCATAAGAAATCCCAAGAAACACATAGTAAAGACTTTAGCTATAGGTAAAACCGCAATCTTGATCGAACCCAAAACGGACTGGCCCCCACCTTGGGTGTCCATTAAAATCTCCGATAACAATCTATGCATCTTGTATTCAGTCAAAACAGTTAAACGCTAAATTCCCAAATTGTATCTCTGTCAAGTTGAGTAGGATCCAAACAAGATCAGCAAACAAAAGCTTTCACTCTGCAGTCAAAATTCAAGTAAAAAATTAGCCAAACAGATCAAAAAATAACTTTATAAAAATTAAACACGAACCAATGTTAAATTAGCGATTTTTATCCGACTTACTGAGATACAAAAGCTTATTGCAAACCAACCAGAACTCAAGATGCTTGTATACACACAATATTTTTTTTCGTGTGTCCTTCAAAGTTATACTGTCATATTCTTGATTGCATTGTTTTTGTTCAATATAATCAAATGAGAACAAATAATCACCTCAGCCATTATTGATAATGACTGGAAAACAATTTGACTGATCTTTGGGCAGTGATTGATAAATCCTTTTATTTGAGTGTGTAACTACAAGAAGTTTGACCAACAATTTGACAGCAAACACTATGTCCAGAAACCCCCATTTTTTACAGCAAACAACAGGTTGAGAAACCTTATTTGTGAGGCAAAAAAGTTTGACCAAACGCCCCATTTATGACAACAAATAGCACAGCCAAAACACCCATTTATCGTAGCAAAACACAATCAAAACACCCATTTACAACTACTATATTGTCTTCAGATTGAAAATAAATATTTGTTTTAGCGTCATATAATTTTAAATCCCATACAAAGCTTAAAAAAACAATTGATTCAAACAATTTCATTCCAAAATCAAGACTTTATTACCTAACAATATAAAAAATATATAAACAAACGCAACTTATTCCTAAAAAAAAAACTTAACTACAACATTAATGAGATCTAATAAAAATGTTAATTGAACAACAACATCAACTGTAGCAGATTGGTACCTCCTAATTCGATTAGTCTGTTGTTGCTGGCTTGGTTGCGTGACGAAGGTTTCCTGTGACGGCAATGGTGTGCGACGTTGGTGGTGGTGGTATGTGACGTTGGTTAAGTGGTGATGTTAAGCGGCACAAAAGGTTAGAGGGTTTGGGGTTGTGAAAGTGAAGAAGGGGGAATATTAGGGTTTTGTTAAGGTGTGAAAATTGGGGAGGGAAATAAGGCGCCCAAAAGTTTTAAGAATTTTCATTTCATTTTGAAGAACCGGATGTTATGGTTTTAGAAATTAGCATTTGATAAAGCCCTGTTTTGTAAAAGAGAAGAGGGCTTTAATGATTTTTATATAAAGCCCGGTTTTATAGGAGAAAACATGGCTCTTTACGAGGAATAGAGCCCGGTTTTGAAGAAGAAAACATGGCTTTAAAGTTTTTCAACATAGAGCCCGGTTTTGTAAAAGAAAACATGGCTCTATACCCTTTTTTATAGCATGGAATCCTTTTAGAGCCCGTTTTTCACTAAAACCGGGCTCTATTAAGAGGGCTCTATGTCCATTTTTGTAGTAGTGTGTGAATGCGACATATTAGTTTTCAGGAATGGATCCAGAAAAACAAATTACTAGTTGCATTTAACAAAAACAAAATACGACTATAAACACATTATTTTGAAACCAGGTATATTTATAAAAATATTTTTTACAAGAATTAGAATTACGCCGCTAAAAAATAATTCCGTCACTATTTTTATTGGTTTGATAACGTGTGCCTACCTATTTTTATTGGTTTGATAACGTGTGCCTACCTGAGACATGTTATGTTAGCAAAAGTATGATATCGAGAAGTATTTATGAACGTATTTTCAAATTTTTAGTTTCATGCATAATAATTCTAGCAATTCTCTTTTGAAAGTACAGTTCTCTAAAATGTACTTAATCATTAAATATATTTATGAATTTGGTGTGAATAAAGCACCCCATATGAATATCTATAAATAGTCTTCAAACTCTACAACAAGACCAAATCAACTAAAATAGTCAATTATGAAAAATGTCTCTAAAACAAGAGGAAGTTATCAACCACGGAATCAGAATACAAAGTCACCGGGTACATTTAGGGAAAATCAAACAACACTATATACATAATTTTTTGAGACAGGGTGCATTCATAAAAAATCGAGGTTTTGTAACACAATTAATATTACGACACAAAATTCCATTAGTATCTGGGGACCAGCGGGAACCCCAATGGTTCCGTCCCAGGAAGTTATTTGCCCCCTTACCAAGTTTCCACCCAGTATTTGGGGTGATCAGTTTCTTATCTATAATGAGGTAAAATATATATTATTGATCTCAACAATAACTATATGACTTTGTAGGTTGAATCATTACAACAATTTTCATTATGATTTCTTGGTAAATGTAGCAAGAAGATGAAAGCGGGATAGAACAAACGATTGAAGATTTGAAGAAAGACGTGCATAAACATTTGAAGTTTTCTTTGGATACTCCAACAGAGCATACGAATTTGCTGAAGTTAATTGATACAATCCAATGCCTCGACATAGCGTATTATTTTGAGGTTGAGATTGAGAATGCCTTACAATACATTTTTAATACATATGGTAATAAATGGAATGGTGGTAGCTCTTCTCTTTGGTTTCGACTCTTGAGACAACAAGGGTTCTATGTTTCAAGTGGTGAGTATCCATAACTTCAATATTTTGATATTGCAAAAGAATCCAACATTTTTTCATTTGTTTATCAGATATTTTTAATAACTATAAAGATAAAAACGGAGCTTTTAAGGAATCTTTAGTTAACGATGTGCAAGGCTTGCTTGAGTTGTACGAGGCAACCTATATGAGGTTGGAAGGTGAAGGTGTACTAGATGATGCTCTTGGTTTTACACGATCTCCTCTTCAGGACATAGCAAAGGATACTCTTGTGAGCAACTCCACTCTCTCTACGCAAATAGAGGAGGCGCTAAAGCAACCTCTAAGAAAAAAGTTGCCAAGAATAGAGGCATTGCGCTACATTCCGTTGAGTCTTTGCTTAAACTTGCCAAGTTAGGGTTCAACATGCTCAATCATTGCACAAAAAGGAGCTTAGCGAAGTTACCATGTACATGCATATAAACCCCGGCCCCTCCTTTTAATACATTAAAGTTAACTTGAATAGCATAAGCTCTTTTTTTCCTGTTCATTATTGATGATCTATTTTTCCTCTGGTGATAACCCGTGCGATAACATGTTACGTTGCAGGTGGTGGAAATATTTTGATGCCCCGAACAATCTACCTTATGCAAGAGATAGATTGGTTGAGTGCTACTTTTGGGCACAAAGCAAATGCTGAGAATCACAATAGTATCGTGCTAGAATTTTTTAACTAAAGTTTGCACACTGTTGACTGTTATAGATGACACCTACGAATCTACAATGCATATGGTACCTACGACGAACTTAAGATTTTTAGCGAAGCAATACAAAGGTGTGAACACGTACACGTAATTTACGTGCACATACCTAGCTATCCATATTCATGAGGTCTCTTAGGTCCTTATATAAAAGCATCAATCAAATTAATTCAGCCAACTCTTACTTTTTTCATAGGTGGTCGATTACATGCACAGATTTGCTTCTAGGATACATGAAATTAATATACCAAGGTTTAATGGATATGTACACCCAAATGGAAGACTCCATAAAAAATGAGGGAAAAGAAGATCTTTTTAACTTTGCCAAACAACTTGTAAGTTCAAACAATTTTTCATTAGTATGGTTGTTTATATAAAGACACCTTATTTTTATGTTACCACATATACCAAGTTACATATTTACCTGTATAGGCTGAAAACATGATTGGAAACTACATGATGGAAGCAAAAGGTGTAAATGAAGGATACAAACATACAATAGAAGAGCATGCGTCGATTGCATTAACGAGTGGTGGTGGTGACGTGATTGTAACATCATGTTTTCTCGGCATGGGAGATGTATGTTGGGATTTAATACTCATAACAATTATATAAAATCAAATAACATCATCAAAGCATGCAGCGGAAGTAAATAGGAATAATACATGTAGATTAATTAACCGAATAAGAAAACGCGTACCTTTTAGCAATTCAAGAATCAAACGGTAATTAGAACAAGAACCAAAACCCTAATTTAAGGGTTTAATCAATTCGACCCAACCAAGAAGTCGACCACCAAGATACACAAGCTCAAGCGTACTTGTTCTCCGTTCTTATACACACGTACTATTAGCGATTTGATGTGAAAAGCTAGTTTCTTGAATCACAAATAAAACCAAATACTTAATCTTGAGTTAAGCAAATCGAAACCCTTATGGTGATGGGTGTTCGACCGGCCACACAAGAAAGAGGGGAGGAGGAGAGAAATTAGGTTATCAAAGTGATCCAAGGTTAGTTAATAATAAATACATTGATTTGTATTTATAGTTAACATAACTTGGAGTACAAGTTTGAGTGGGTTTGGGTTTGGGAAGCCCTAACCGATCGGCCACATCAACCCAAAGGGGTTCTAGATCTTTCCAGACTTATAATTTCATCTCTAGTCCTCGTAGTTTATATTTAACGACCGTTAATCAAACCTCGTTAATTATTTAACTATCGTTATGTTTTATTTCGTGACTAACAATTAATAATAACATTTTATATATTAATTATTAACATCAACTCTCATACGTAATGTGTGCAATCCCGAAGTCTCGAGTTCGAATCCGGACATACATATATTTAAATATTCATAAAACCTTTCAGCTCCCACTTGGATATTACTAAATATAGTAATGACATTGGTTAGTCTAGCTTTAACACGCCAATGCCCCCAGATCAAATCGAGTATGGTCTCCTGAAAAAAACCATTTAATGATTCATCATTTTTACTTATCCTTTTGTTACTAATACTACATTTAACTATGAATATGGATCAAGTCATTTCATAAGTTAATATTCTGTTTCTCGTTGTATTCGATTGAACAAGATTACCAAATCATCTGAACGTATTTCAGATAGATCTTGGGTATGGCCATACAAACATCTTGTCAACCCTACGAGGGGCCCAAATATAGTATTATGCTTTGAAACAAATTCAAATGAACAAATTCTCTTGACTACAAACATAACTCAAGAACTTTGCAACACTTCCGAAAATAGCCCTTATAACTACCCGTTACGGATAACGTTAGACTATCTTACACAAATGCACTACATTCATATCGTTATCCGGTATCTCAAGTCTCGAGGATAAACACTTCATGATATATTTAATGACAAAGATCCATAAAGTATCATCATGTAAAGTTGGGATGAGTCATATATTCAATTCATTGAATATCATGTGAATCTGGTATGTCCCATGCATCAATATATTTTAAAAGTATATTCTACCAAAACTCAGATTTGTCTTAATTCAATGACATTCCCACATCATTGATCGACAACAGACTATTTAGAATAACATAAGTTATTCACGGATTAAACATGCAAATATAGGATATAATATTAAGAAAATGAAAAATAAACATAAACAACTATTTTATTTCATTAAAGTAATATTTGTTCATAACATCCTTTATCCAAATACTAATCACAGATCTGCATGAAACTACTAGCTAAACGAAGTCCTATCCCATCAGCATGGTCAGTAAGTTTCTCTTTTGGCAAAGGCTTCGTAAAGGGATCAGCTAGATTATCATTTGTATGAACTTTGAGTAGATTGATTTCACCTATTTCGACTTGTTCTCGAACATAGTGATATCGACGAGGAAAATGTCTGGCACCCTTCATGACTCCAGGCTCATTGGAAAATGTTATTGCAGCAGAGTTGTCACAATACATATTTAAAGGTAATTCGATTGAGGGCATTACTCCGAGTCCCGAAATGAATTTCCTAATCCAAACAGCTTCCATCGCAGCTTCCAAGCCTATGTACTCAGCCTGTAATAGACATCGCAATCGTTGTTTGCTTCTTGCTCTTCCAGTCAACTGCTCCTCCATTAATGACAAAGACATAACCCGTCTGAGACTTTGTATTATCTTTATCAGTTTGGAATGACGCATCGCAAAAACCTGTAACATCAAGTTCTGCATCTGGATTTCCTCCATACACTAGAAACATTTCTTTAGTAGCCCTTAGATACTTAAGAATGTTCTTAACAGCTTGCGCTGTTTCACACCTGGTTCTGTTGATACCGACTGGTGATATTCTGTATCGTCCCTCTTTTACGTTTACGAAAATACCGGCAAACGCCACATCAGGCCTTGTACATTTCACAGCATACATGATAGATCCTACAGCCGAAGCATAAGGAACTTTCTTCATGTGTGCCACCTCTTCAGGTGTTGACGCGCATAGTTTATTACTTAAGCCATGTTCAACTTGCATCGGCAAATATCCCTTCTTGGAATTTTGCATACTGAATCTCTTCAATATTTTATCAATGTAAGCACTTTGGCTTAGTCCAATTAACCGCCTTGATCTATCTCGGTAGATCTTGATTCCCAGAATAAATGCTGCTTCCCCTAAGTCCTTCATAGAAAAGCATTTTCCAAGATAAGACTTTACATCTTGCAAACTTGGAATGTCTTTTCCCATGATCAATATGTCATCGACATATAAGACAATGAAAATAACATTACTCCCACTAGCTTTGTGATACACACATGGCTCATCAAGATTTTGAGTGAAACCAAATTTCTTGATTTCTTCATCAAACTTCTTGTTCCATTGCCTTGATGCTTGCTTCAATCCATAAATGGATCTTTGAAGTTTGCATACACGCTTTGGAAACTTTGGATTCACAAACCCTTCAGGTTGCGCCATATAGATGTCCTCATCTAGGCGACCATTTAAGAAGGCAGTTTTCATATCCATTTGCCATATCTAATAGTCATAGTACGCAGCTATGGCTATAAGAATCCTAATAGCTCTAATGTCTGCTAAAGGAGAAAACGTCTCCTCGTAGTCTATCCCAAAGGTTTGAGTATACCCTTGAGCTACAAGACGAGCTTTATAGGTGTGTGCATTGCCATCCATGTCAGTTTTTATCTTATAGAGCCACGTACTTCCAACTACCTTAGCATTTGGAGGTAAGTCAACCTCTATCCAAACTTCGTTATCTTTCATGGATTGCATTTCCCCATTCATTGCAACTCGCCATTTTTCCTTTTCAGGACTCATCATGCGGCTTTATAGTTAGGTTCACCAAGATCCCCTAACATATTTTCCTTCTACGTTGAGACATAGAAGCTCAGGTGCACGCGTAGCTCTTGCGGATCTACGAATGGGAACCACTTCAACTTCGTGGAACGAGATTCTCGGTTCTACTTGAGGTTGGCTAGTGTTTTCAGATTGTGTTGTATCTTCTTGATCATATTCCAGATCATAAACTCTCCCACTGAATTCATGAGATATGAGATCCCTTTCAAGGAATTCTCCATACCTAGCAACAATTACTTTGTTTTCAGGTGGAAAGTAAAAGTAGTAACCCATAGTTTCCTTTGGGTATCCTACGAAGACACTTAATGATCTTTCTTGCGCTTATCACAGAGTCACGTTTAAAAAATGCCTCACAACCCCAGACCTTTAAGTAAGACAAGTTGGGAGCTTTCCAATACCACACTTCATAAGGAGTCTTATCAACCTTCTTAGTTGGAACCATATTCAATATGCAACAGCAGTTTCTAAAGCATAATCCCAAAAGGATAAGGGAAGAGTTGTAAGATTAAACATTGATCGCACCATGTCTAACAATGTACGATTCTTCTCTCGATACACCATTTTGTTGTGGAGTATATGGAGATGTGAGGCTGTGACGATACCACACTGAGCTAGATAATCTTTAAACTCTTGGCTTAAATATTCACCACCTCTATCGGATCAAGAGCTTTAATATTCTTTCCTAGCAGTTCTACTTCACTCTTTAAAACCTTAAATGTTTCAAAGACTTCATGTTTATGTTTAAGTAAATAAACATAACCATAACGACTGAAATCATCATTAAAGGTTAAGAAGTAGCTAGCACCCTTTCTTGACACATGTCTTAGTGGTCCACATACGCCAGATGTATCATCACACCAAGAAGATTAGAAGCCCTTTCTAAACTATTTGTAAAAGGTTTCTTGGTCATCTTCCCAGATATTCAAGATTCGCATTTATCAAATGATCGATTCATCATTGATATCTTGCAAAGCCCATCGTGGCAGTTGTTGCATACGCGTTTTTCCTATATGAGTCTACAATGTCAAAGAAATGAAGAATCCAAATCACCTTTGATTCTTTTATTATTGATGCTAAAGACAAAATTATTTTTATCAATCATATTATCATGCAAATCAATTTCAAACACACCATTTACTAGAATAACATTAAAATAAAAAACACCATTTAAAGAAACCGAAATTCCATAATCAGTAAATGCATGAACTAAACCAATATCTTTTAACAAGGAAACAGAAACGACACCCCTAACAATGGAAGGTGTGTAATGACAATCGTTTAATGACAGTACTAAACCCGAAGGTAAAACCATATCAAATGTGCCTATAGCTTCAACGACTGCATGTGCTCCATTACCCACGTGCAGGTATTGCTATCCATAGGCAAGCTTCCTTGCTCCTCTAAGTCCCTGCAGTGTATTACAAATGTGAATACCACATCCAGTATCATATACCAGGAATTTATTTTATGAGGAAAAGCAAATAATTCTATCATCAAAAGAGTACTTGAAGTACTAGCCACAGCGATATTTTTTATACCTCTTATTGCAACTCATCAAGGTAGAGTAATTCCTCTTCCAATGTCCTACCTCGTGCAGTGATGACAAGCCGATCCTTCTTCGATTCTCACGTTGGGAGGGTACTTCTTAGGTTCTTGTTGATAAGTCATAACTTGTTTTCCCTTATCAACTTTACCCTTACCTTTCACTTTCTTGTTCGCTAGCGGCTTATTAGGCTTAGAAATCCTACCCTTCTGGATGGTCAAACCGCAGGGTGTAGGGCCTTCTTGGGCAAACCTTTCTCGTAATCAATGAGCATTGCATGTACCTCATACTGTCTTCCCGCAATGCATATTGTAATTGTGCACAAAACCATCAAACTCCTTGTTAAGGGATCTGTTGATAAGGCCAATTTGTATTTCATTGGGGTAGACATAGTTAAGACGCCCTAGTTGGTCCATGTAACTCATCATTTCCAGGCAAAGGGGCGCCAGGTTTCTTCTCCTGCTTGCAACTATGAAGAGCATCTATCAAATCATACAGCTCTACAGTCACAGGCTTTTCAAAAAACCTTTGCAATTCTTCAAGCATGAGATTAGGGAAGTAATTTTCAAACTGTTTTTGCAAGTTTGGATCCATACTCCCGAGCATAACGCAGGCGACCTCATTATACTTGTCATACTCAGATTGCCATGCAGCTCGTGCTTCAGCAGTAGCATCAGCTGCAGGTTCAGGAGGACAAGGCGTAGTCAAATAATTGAGTCTTTTGGCAACCCTCAAGAAAATTCTGAGTTGCCGATACCAATCATTGAAATTCACGCTACCAGTCAATTTCTCTCGATTAAACATAGATTTGAACGACGAGACTAGTGCAGTAGATTCAGCTTGAGCCATTTCTACAGAAATAAAAGTTCAAAAGTTAGTATTTTCGATAAGTAAACATTCAAGAAAATAAAATACCCTTTGGTCAATATTCATATTAACCATAGTATTTTCCTTGAATTTTGGATCCTCATTATCATAGTTTCACCACATCAGTTGATCTGCTAGTGGTGAAAGTATAGAATAGGTAATTGTTGAAAAACAATAATTGACAAACAAGTTTTCAATTCCAAAAGTTATGGGATTTAAAATTTTGCCAAAACAATTAATGCAAAACGTAAGCATGTTTTATCCCATCTTATGCCTTAAGTCATAGGTCTCACTAACTAACTTAATTAAGTTGTCTAATTTAGAAACTGCAAATCATTAAGCTGGGGTCTCACACAACAAAATAATTCATATTGTTATTGTAATCTAGATCAAGGTCTCACATAACTAAATTACAACTTCAAGTGTTTCATATCATTAGATGGCATAAACTTAAATTTAAAGGGTACAATTTTTGACGTGTAATCAAAACTTATGTATAAAGAAGCATGCATACAACTTTATAGCATAATATTTTCAAAAACTTACATGAGATTTTTAATTGCTAAGATTGAATTCTACAAAGTTTTAATCGATGCGTTGAGAAACTTACAACTTACTAAGATGCTTCGTACATTGAATGGTTATACTAGGTAGCTCCAATCGAACTCACAGGGGCAGGACCGGTAAGCGAAGCATAACCTTAGACATCCTTTCAAGTGACTGTGCGCACTTCTTAATTAATCCCTTTATAGTTTGTTCTAGTGGGTGAGCCGTTCTAACCATTTAGTACAGTCACATCAATCGATTAAAAGTTCAAGAATAATTCTTAGATAACAAATCAGTTTCGCCATTATTTAGTCCATTTAATTTTCTATTCATAAAAAACCCTTTTTGCTTACTAACATGTCAAACAATATATAAACAAAAAAGCATTTTAATAAAAATTAAACAAACTCAAATAATATAAACATATAACTAAACAATTTTAACATATGTAAAAACAATTAGCCACATGCATAATTATTTCAATAAACTCTTAATAAACAATTCTAGGCGTAAAATTATGCATACATTAACTAGGGCTTTCACCTACAAGGTAGATGAGCCACATGCATCGACAAGTCGATTGCGTAAGCCAAAGTTAATAGTATACCAATTAGCACGTAATGAATTTTTATTAGTTATAATTGAGGTCTTCCCCAATTCAATAATTATTAAATAAATAGAACATGTGTGTATCAACTAAACAATTTATTACAAACAATACTCCATGGCAAAACATGCATGTTCCACCATGGATTTCGCATAACAATTATCACCCAAGATACGCATATTACATGGCACATAACAATTATTCATTAATTAACCACATAAAATTAGCATGCAATCCTAGGGTTTCTACAAGTTTTACAAAATTAAAAACCTAATTAAATAATTAAAGGGTAATCGACCCTATTAAATAAAAATTAGGTTTCAATTCAAAACCCTAGAAACCATAAAAAAACATACATATAATCATAAAGATTCAATTTTTATGTGTTTCGGTAATTAATTACATCATATTAACGACTCGTGATGCCACTGTTGGGATTTAATACTCATAACAATTATATAAAATCAAATAACATCATCAAAGCATGCAAATGAAGTAAATAGGAATAATACATGTAGTTTAATTAACCGAATAAGAAAACGCGTACCTTTTAGCAATTCAAGAATCAAACGGTAATTAGAACAAGAACCAAAACCCAAAACCCTAATTTAAGGGTTTAATCAATTCGACCCAACCATGAAGTCGACCACCAAGATACACAAGCTCAAGCGTACTTGTTCTCCGTTCTTGTACACACGTACTATTAGCGATTTGA
This sequence comes from Chrysanthemum makinoi, assembly GCA_910596185.1. Lineage (NCBI taxonomy): Eukaryota > Viridiplantae > Streptophyta > Magnoliopsida > Asterales > Asteraceae > Chrysanthemum > Chrysanthemum makinoi. The sequence goes on from OU343220.1 coordinate 258,426,549, forward strand.
TGTGAAAAGCTAGTTTCTTGAATCACAAATAAAACCAAATACTTAATCTTGAGTTAAGCAAATCGAAACCCTTATGGTGATGGGTGTTCGACCGGCCACACAAGAAAGAGGAGAGGAGGAGAGAAATTAGGTTATCAAAGTGATCCAAGGTTAGTTAATAATGAATACATTGATTTGTATTTATAGTTAACATAACTTGGTAAGTTTGAGTGGGTTTGTTGGGAAGCCCCAACCGACGTCGGCCACATCAACCCAAAGGGGTTCTAGATCTTTCCAGACTTATAATTTCATCTCTAGTCCTCGTAGTTTATATTTAACGAAGTAACCAAACCTCGTAATTATTTAACTATCGTTATGTTTTATTTCGTGACTAACAATTAATAATAACATTTTATATATTAATTATTAACATCAACTCTCATACGTAATGTGTGCAATCCCGAAGTCTCGAGTTCGAATCCGGACATACATATATTTAAATATCCATAAAACTTTTCAATGTAGTCACAGATGAGACAATCAAATGGGCTCTTACTAATCCTTCTTTCTTCAAATATGCATCTATTATTGCTAGACTCGTAAATGATATCGCGAGCCACAAGGTACATTCATTTTCTTATATTCACTCGAAAGACATCAATTTCCTTGTTGTGCAATGAGATTGGCATTCTCTTTTACTTGCATGGTTTTCTGACCTTAGAATAGTTACTATAAGACGACTAAGTTTTCAATGAATATGCAGAAGTAGCAAGAACGAAAGCATTTCCCTTCAAGTGTTGAGAGTCGTATAAAGGAATATGATGTCACAGAGGAGCATGCCTACGAATGTTTGCAGAAGCAAATTGAAGATGGGTGGAAAATTATGAATCGAGAGGCCCTCATAACCAAAAATGTTCCGAAGCATATGATAATGATTGTCATTAACTTGGCGCGAATAGCTGAAGTTTCATACCTAAATGGTAGGATAATTACACATATCCAGAAGGACTCAAAGATCAAATCAAGTCCCTCTACATTGATGCTATTAGCATTTGAATTTCACAGCATTGTCATTTCAGCTATGCCAAAAACTTAAAATAAACGATTACCCATGTCTCAGTGATTAAGTTCTCAGTTATCTAATTTGGTGTCTGGTAAGCTTCGAAAGCTCAAGCATTGGAAGTTAACTGTTCGACCATGTAATAGTGTAATAATACTACACAAATGTAATTCCCAAAGAACTATGAAATAAAGAAATAAAAGGCTTTCATTTTGTCAAATTCCACCAAAGCGCGAAAAATGTGAATGAAGGTTGAAAAGGCAAGTTTTTGTTACTTGCGTTAAAAATCCTATACCAAAAACAAAATAATAAATAAATAAAAGTAAGAGACCAAAGTAAATTAGAACCGTTACCGTTTACGTATGGTACGTAGGTTTGGGCCGATCAATCGTTTGGCTTCTCACTTTCGGTAAGGACCTCAAGGTGTGACCGAAATCACGAGTTAAGGTAACGCTCAACTCAGACTTTTTGGGTTGTGTGTGTCAATTATCCAAGAAAATACTCAAGTTGTTGCCAAATTTCAATATAGCTACAGATCTATTTACATTTCGATGTAATAATAATAATAATAATAATAATAATAATAATAATAATAAATAATAATGTATGTAACCGCTCACACTTGCAAATTGAGACAAAAGACTTATTGAATTAGTTATAAAATGATTCTTAATATTTACGTTTTAACCAAGATAATATTTTCTTTCATGGTTAATTCCAGCAATGGTAACAATGACTTTAATCTTTGTTTTTTGTGAAGGCAGTAGAATTTATAAATAACAAAATAATTAATAAAGTTTAGATTGGTGATCAAGGATTCGTAGCAGATTCATTAGGGTGTGTTGTGGATCCAGTCGTTGTCCTTATTCTTTCTTTTGATCTCTTTTGTTTCGACCTAAGGTACCACATGCTAAACCACCTTGTCATTGTCTTGTTATACGCTAATACTATACAAAACCTAATCTAAACCATGCTATACTACTCGTTAACAATCATGTTGTTTGCTTCTACATCTTGTTATGATTTCATGCTTGTCAAATGAACACACCTATAAAGATTTACGCCACATAAAATCGTAAGAGTATTGAAATCATATTATGTCGAATCATGTTTTCTTTTGATAATTGATCAAGCATTGTTCTAGCCCTAATTTTGTAATCGTTAAACCCTTATTTAGATATCATTAATTACACATTAATATGGTACGATAATATGGAAACCCTAGAAATTGTTTAACGAGGATCGTTTATGGCTAACGAGGGGTTAGGGCTTGTTATCTATCTCACATGCGATGTTCAGAAAATGGGTCGAATTGAAGGAGGTCTAATTTGGTGATACCAACGTGTTTTTATTTGATTCTTGAGTCTAAAAATAAGTTCATGAAGTCTAATTTCTAAATATATAATTTTATTGGTCGTTGGAGGTCGGGAAAGTGGTCATTAGAGTTTTATAAGATTCGTTGTCAAATCTGGGAAAGCTGAGTCTGAAACCAGTCCGGGTTTATGATTTTTAGTTTTCAAACCATAACGATTTAGGATGCCAAATTTTAGAAGGTGAATATCTGAGATGTATGTTTGTTACTATAATTTCTGTGAATTTTGCTGGAAGGTTTTGATATGTTAAATAAATGCAAACTTTCTAGGTATACCTATAGTGCACTTTCTGGACAATTTTGGGAAAACGATTTTTGATTTAATACTTACACTAAGAGATAAAATCTGTAAAAATTATGTGAATATACTAGACATACATAGGTGTCACTGGTAAAATTTATAGAACCTCAGAAGCTTGTTCGATGTGTCACAAAATTATAAGAAACTGAACTAGATTCACATGAGAAACCCTAAACAAGTTATTAAATACCAATAAGCATAAAATCAGTTATGACATTAAATGAACTTATAAAATGGACTCTTAAATGATAAGCGATTATGAATTCATGTATATTCGTTAAAGGAGTGGCGTGTGTTTTCTTGTGATCCTTTCATTTACGTTAAGGTACAAATATTTCATCTTTTTCAGTAAGGATATCTCATGACTTGATCCTTGATTTTGATATTTGATTTATGATCCATATTTGGTTTGTTATTCATTCCGTTTGATATAAGATTCATTTCACTTAGACATTTTCTTAGTTGGGCAATAAATAATTGTTCCTTATGCTTATTTATATCATTTGTAGTGATGGCAAAAAAACCCGTATCCAAAGGGGACCCGATCCCCAAACCTGATTTGACTGGGGAATCCCCGAATTGACCAGGGATGGGGATGGGGATGGGGTATCTCCAAATTATGAAACCGGGGATGAGGCGGGGATGGGGATCACATAAATCCCCGACTCTGAACCCGACTCTGACTTTTTAATGTACAAATTTGTATAAATTATATGTATATTAATACTAAATGTACCTGTATATATGTATATATTGGTAAGTATTGACAAGTATCAACTTGAAGTATTTGTTGGAGTATGCTAGTGTCATAATAAATAATTATACGGCTAGATGTATGTGAGCCTATGGGGTCACACACTTATATACAGAGATACCATTTTATAGATTGTATTTATCGTATTTACAATATATAATCGTCTACGTAACTCGGTATCGTTAACGGGCCATTAAATCTTTTCCAATCACACAACAATTTACCATAAAGTGGCCGACCATAAGGCTTTTAGGAGGGGAGAATGGAACTTTTAAGGGGGCCTTGGTGTAACTTGTGAGGTGATAAGATAAAGAGGAGATTTGATCATACTTTTAATCCAATCACATAACAATTTACCAAAGTCTTCTCCCTCTCTCCCTCTACTAAAAGTGACGGCACAAAACTATTACCTCCTAGGGTTTTAGTTTTGATCCCATACCTTGCTTATTCTCTTGTAGTTTGTTGCAATGTAAAGGTTATAAGGCAAGACTAGCATCGGGTGGTAGTATACGACATGTAGTGTGTTTCTAACATTGGGAAAAGTCCAACTTCATTAGACTTTTGGTTTCTAGCATCCATTTGTGTGGTGATTGGTGTCTTGCAACCGGATTTACGCTTCAAAGGTATAAACCTTGTGTTTGTTTTATTGATTGATCATTATGGAAATATGAGATCCGTTGTTGGTGATGGTTTCTGCTGCGTTTATTTGTTTTAATATGTTTATTTCATTTACCATCACCTATAGTGGTATCACGAGCCATCATATGATGTCATATGATCATCTTGTATGCGTCAAAATTGCTAAAAACGCGTGTTTTTAATGGATTCAAAAGGATAATTTCAAAACAGCCCGTAAGGGTAATTTTTTGAATTTAATTCGACCCATATGGGTTCTTATGATCTGCACTTTTTGATCCCATGGCCATTTGTTATGCATATTCTAATTGGTATTCTTGTCGGGTACGTGTAAAATGGCCTAAAACGCATGATTTTGATCGATTTTGGAAACGGTTTTAAATCAGCCCCCAAACCTAATATTTCAGTGGTAAAATGATATTTTGAAGGTCCTAATATCAGTTGGTTTTGATCCTTAAGCCATTTGACACACGTACCAAACGGGGTTTTAATTCTTGTCAATTAATTTCTTCGTTTCGTTGGCTTAAATCTTTAATTCTTGTTATTTATTTTTGTTTCCATGGAAAATACATGCATGTTTGTCCATGGAATTAGCTAACACCTTGTTATGTATATAATATTATGGTATTATTATGTTTATATGCAAAGCCGATGAAAACCTAGACCACTTGTGCAATGAATGGTTGTGATTGTCGTTTATTTCTTGTTTTTGGGGTTTGCCATTGTTTCAGCCTTTATGTATAAATTTTAATTTGGTTTTTGCCATTGTTTGGGCATTTTACAATAGATACATAGTAGATTAGTTGTATTTTACTTTCTAAACATTGTAATCGAAACTTGGAAAGGAATGGCAAAGACTTAAAGACATAAAGGCGGAAAATGGCTGCTGGAACAAGCTGCAGTAAAATGGATTTTCTCGATGATTGGTAAGGTATTTTTTAACCAAATTATTGCTGCAGGTTCACAACTCATGGGCCCACAACTTTGTAGTTTTGTTCTAAGCTCGGGGAGGACTCCTTCTAGGCCTTTGGCCTCCGAATGCAGAAATTTTGGGCTAGCAGATTCAATTTTCATGTGCATTATGGGCTTCTACTTGTCCTTGCTTAGACTTGGAGCAAGTGGGAGTCCTCCATGTGGTTGTGTGATATGTCCCTCGTTGACTCTTGGTTCTCGTGATGGCTCACGAGGCCAAGCATAGGTTTTTTCATCGGTTAAGGCTTTGGATATTGTGGTTGTATGTTGGTTGATTTTCTTCTTATGTATGCTTTGAATATATGTAAATTGCAAATTGTTTTCTAAAAACTTAAAACGCAACACAAACCATTTTCAAACTAAGTCTTATGATTTAGTTTGACTAAGTTTAAATATGGATATAATTTAATATCATAGTTTTCAAAATGACACTTAAACTAGTTATGTATGTTATTCAATTTATGTATTGTCCAAACTCATTTATAATCCACGTAGGTTATATATTAGTCATGAAAATGGAAAACTCGACACACATAAATTAAAACAATGATTAGACTTAAGTTAAGAAGATTTTTTAACTTGTGCTATGAAGAATGAATGCATGCTTCTTTCGTACACCTTTTTTATTCACATCAAAAAGTTTTACCCAAAACAAATTTAAGTCATGCCGTCCAATCGCTTGAGAACACTTGCAATTACTTTTTACCTATGCGTGGGACCTAGGTTGAATTGTAACCCAAGGTGATTATTGTCTATGAGTGGCACCTAGATATATTTTCGCACGTTCTCAAATTGGATGACTTAATCATGTTAAGCGGTGAGACCTTGACCCGAGGCAAGGATGGGACTAAACATGCTAGCTTGACACTAGATGCTTGTTCACTAGTGCCATGGGTCCCATAAGGATCTAAGAGTTGCACTTGATTTGCAATTGTTCGACGTTACCTACCTATTGAATCTACCATTGCTAGCAGATCAACTGATGTGATGGTGGAATCTCAATGAGTATCTTAGCCTTTTCGTAAAATTAATTGTTTTAATATTATAAAGTTTGGGTAGTTAATTTAAAAATGGATTAATTATTGAATGATACTAAAGTTTGAACTTTGTTTGTTTTGTAGATGTCAACTCCAACTCAAACCATCAACAACTTGTCAATCAGGTCAATTCTCGAGAAAGAGAGATTGAATGGTAACAAATTTTTGGACTGGTACCGAAACTTGAGGATTGTACTCAAGTTTGAACAAAAGTTTTACCTTCTGGAACAGGCTTTACCTGAACCACTTGCTGAAAATGCCACTGCTGCTATGTGTAATGCCTACACTCGTAGGTTTAATGAACAACAAGAAGTGGCTTGTCCTATGCTTTGCAGCATGATCCCTGAAATTCAAAAGAATTTAGAGGACCTCATGATTTGACTTGATAACCGAACCGGAGAACCATGTTCAACAAAGCTGAAAGCAAAGAATTATTTGAAACTGTCAGATCATTCCACACTTGCAAGCAGGAGGAAGGATAATCGGTCAGTAGCCACATCATGAAAATGAAAGGCTATCTGGACCAGATGGAGCACCTTGGATACCCCATGCCTCAAATCCTTGGACTGAGCGTGATACTATCCTCACTCTCGAAGGAATTTGAGCAATTTGTGCAAAACTATAACATTCACAACATAGGAAAGACCATACATGAACTGCATAATATGCTCAAACTTGCAGAAAAAGCTATGCCCAAGAAAGCTCCAGTTGTCCTAGCTATCAAGCAAGGAAAAATCTAGAAAAATAACAAGGGAAACCGCCAAAGACTTGGCAAGGGACATGGGAAAGGCAAGGGTAGCTTGCGTACTCCCCAAACCTAAAGTCCCCCACCGCTAGTAGCACTGCCACAAGGACCCTTCCATTTACTGTGGAATGGTAGGGCACTAGAGAAGAAACCGTCCGGTGTACCGCTGAGCTAGGATTGAAGAGCAAAACTAGCGTATAATACATCGTATCTTCACTATAGAACACTATACGCTTTCCTAATAAATCCGGGTATATGATACAGGTTGGGGACTCACATTTGTAATGATGTGCGTGTGGTTTTAGGGAAGTCGAAAAGTTAAAGCATGAGCTTTGACTTGTAATGCTGGTAATAATAGCAATCGCAAGTAACCAAATGGGTTTATATGGAGCTATGATTTAATCCTTCCTAATGGACTAGTTATTGTTTTGAATAATTGTCATTTTGCACCTACTTACATTAGAGGTGTTGTTTCACTTTTCATTTGAAGGATGATGGATTCATTCATGTTTCTAATGGATTTTGGCATTTCGTTTCTAAGGATACGTTTTTTATTTTAATGCTATTCCTGTGATGGTATTTTTTGAAATTGATATGCGTGATCCTATTTCAAACAATGTTTTGTTGATATTGGATTTCACAAACACATCAAACCATTAACACAAGTGGGCGTATAAGTGGAATTCTAGAGAGAGAAAGTTAGAGGTTTAGGGAACTTAGTGAGAGAAAGTGAAAGATATTATTATGAGCTCCAACTCTACCTTGGGAGGTAGAGAGTATTTATAGTCTTACATAAATCGCCACACAACGGGTCGTGGATCGGCATACAAAGGGGTAAAGACCCGTCCGTCCTCCACGGTGTTACTTAACTAAATACTACTTAACACAAAATAACTATGACTACGAGCTTTCTAACGATTACATATACTTGAGGTGACCGACTCTTTAATACCGAGAATTTCTAATTCCTAACAATCTCCCCTAAGGGAGGTCACCTCAAACATATACTAAAATGACATTGAATACAATCGGATATTACATTAACAATTGATCTTGCATTCTTGATGTAGTACTTTGCTCCCAAGCTCGTAGTCATTGATTCCACTCATTGCATGTTTGGTTAATCCAAGTGGAGGTCTTTTCTCGATCCACGTGATAATAATGTTGAGCCAGATTTGAGATCATCGCTAATAGAAAATCTCTGACACATCCATTGTGGTGTTGGTATTATGTGATGTTGTGACATTTGGACCGACATGCTCACATTCGATCATGATATCTTCTCATCAAAGTAGAGGAAGCTTTAGTTGATTCATGATATTGGCAGCAGCGTAGCAGAAGCATGGAGTGAAAATATCGGAGTCATTGATGCACTAATCATGATTTCTTTGAGATGAATGTGTTAGGTGAGCATGCGGCTATGGATTGACCGCTTCATTCGATCACGAAACGCCGGGGTGTACCTCGCATAAGACGCTTAGTAAAGCGCACGAAAGTGTCTTTGATCACTTTCGATGAATTGAGGTACACGGCCCACTGCTGATCGTAAGACAAGTAATCGCTGTGATCGGTATAATTCGAAGAATTTCCTTGAGGGTTTCGCTGCTCTAGCCGTTCTCAAACCGAACGTCTCAAAGAAGACAACACGGAGTGAGTGAACCATAATTCGTCCATCGATTGATGAAAGAGATTTGAAAAACAATCGTATTGCTCAATAGAAATTGTTTTTGCAATATAACAATGGTTTTAATGAAAATCAATTATCAATCATAAAACACCTTTTGATTTGAAAATTAGTACACGGTCGACGTGCTAAATGAAAAGAGTTTTAAAGCACAAAGACCGTTTTTCAAAGGTATCCGTCAATCCATAACCTGAACCAGATTGATTCAAAAGATTGAATCGCCCCATTGTTTCGTTCGCTTGTCACATGGTTGATCATATAATAGATCTCACATGCCACCTACCAGAGCTTGTTAGATGTTGGCTCCGAAGGCTTTCCATCTTCATGGTATGTTTGCATATCACTCAGATGTTCCGGCAATACCACAAGGATAATGCGTAGGACTCAAGATATAATCTCTCTTTCCACATTGTGTGAAACAGAGAGTCTTCATTGAAAGTGTCCTAATGAGATTTATTGATGATCTCGTGGCTCTAGACTCAATTTGTGCATATTTGGATCCTATATCGAGACTAGGGAGAGGGCCTCATTCTTCAATATCAACAATCTCTAAGAGAAAGTCGATAGATAATGTCGGTTCCCGTGAGAATGAAACAAGTCCTTTTAAGAGGAACTTGAGTGGTTTGGGAAGTTGAAGTGCAGATGCCACCTGGGTCCATGACGCCTTGTCTTCAATACCATGTTACCATTTAGCATATGAATTGAAACCGGTTTCTGCCCTAAGGTTGAATAAATGGAGGGCTATTTGTTTTCACCCTTTCTCATTCAATTCTTTTTAATTCTTCAACCCCTCGTCTTACCGAGACTTCATAGCTAGAACCTTGTTGGGTTTATTCCAAGACTAGCTCAGCCTCAGTCCGACTCTTCCCATATCTCAATTTTCTCCTTTTATCATCATACCTAAGAACTCTACACTAACTAGTGGATAGTCCCCGGGTAGATCCCTCCGGTTCTGGCGGATCATGGGAACACATACCTAACCTTATCATCCTTATATCACCATACATAAAGTAAAGTTGGTCGGTCTTTTGGTATTGTTCATCTGCCATAGGAACCAATTGAAAACCATTTGAAAATCAATCCAGATACTTATGATATTTTATCAAAGCATTTTGTACTTGAATTGTTTTTGATATTTTTAGAAGAAGAACTCCCCCTCAACATGTGATTCAAGTATTTGAAATAGTTTTCCACACGGAGGCAAGAGAAAGAATTAACTTCTTTGATTACCATTTTCTAAAATATCAACATCACTTCCCTAATCGAATCAAGTAGATAAAGCATTTGGGGAAGGATGAGGTTTTCATGATTTTGCTCCCCTCAATATGTGCCTCGAGATTTGAAAAGAGTTTTGCACATACTAGAGGGAACCTGCACATTGAGATAAGTGATCACGTTTCAAATCATTGTGGTTTAAGATAGATGCTCCTCCTCAACATGTGCATGGAAAATTTGAAATCGTTTGTCACTTACGGGAAGGAGAGCTTGTACATCCTTATAAAACCATTTACCGAATTATCAGTTTAAATCCATTTAAATCACACATTCTCCCCCGATCACAATTATTAAATCATTTGAGATTTGTGATCTATTATAGATTTAAATTGATTTTGAAAGCTTTTAAGGAGAATTGTGACTTGATTATGAAAGCTTTTAACCGATAATGATCGATTTTAAGACTTTAAACTCCATTGATAAACATGCATGTACATCTTTTGAAAACAATTTAATGCCAAATAACTTTTAATTTAATTGAAATCATTCTCCCCTCAATCAATGACATAGGTTGTTGATTGAGAGATAGAGATTTTGACAAATAAGTCCCGATGATTATCAAAAATAGAGACCGAGTTATTTTTCAAAGCATTTAGTTTTCGGCAGATAAATGTTTATAGAATCAGAGCATGGAATTTGAAAACATGGTAAAACATGGCTCGGTTCTTTCTTTTAAAACCGGTTATTGCCTAAAATGACAATAAACCATTGTTTCTTTTTCCCATATATATATTTTTTTTTTTTTTTTTTTTTTTTTTTTTTTTTTTTTATTTTTAAATTGAACAACATCTAAAGTCCCGTCATTCTTTGAATGACAGACAAAGACCGTAGATATAATCGAACCGAGAAAACATGACAAATAGACAATATTTTTGAAGATTTTTCGAATTTTTTTCAGATTTTTATGGATTTTTGAAAGTTTTATATTTTTCTATTTGGTTTTATAGGTTTTATAATTTTGTATTTTGCTTTTTGAATAAATATATACAAGAGATAGATGAAGATAGACCTTTACTCCTCGTCTTCCTCCCGAAGACGTTTGAGAGTTTCTGGTTGAAGGCTATTCAAGCCAAGTCGTGGAAGAATAAACTCAAAACGTTCTCTTCGAAGAGCTTTGGTGAAGATGTCTGCTAACTGGTATTCTGACTTCACAAAATAGAGTTCCACCACACCTTTTCCACTTGTTCCCTGATGAAATGATGTCGAATGTCGATATGCTTTGCTCTTGAGTGTTGAACGTTGTTGCATGAGAGAGCAATAGCACTTTTATTATCACAAGACAGAGGGATTTTGTTGAATTCAAAGCCATAGTAGATAATTGAGATCTCATCCATAAGATTTGAGCACAACATGATGACATGGCTATGTATTCACCTGAGAGGAAATAGAAGTACTCATTTGCTTCTTTGAAGACCGACTCACAAGCTTATCACCCAAAAACTGAGCACCTCCTGACGTACTTCGACGTGTATCTTGACATCCTCGCATGATCGCATCGTGATAGGTCGTTAGTGACATACCGGTGTCCTTCGGGTACCATAGTCCCATATTGATGGTTCCTTGGAGATACCGAAGACCCGTTTAACCGCTTCAAGGTGCTTTTTGGTAGGCTTAGCCTAATATCTAGCACACATGCACACAAATGAACAAGATGTCCGGTCTACTAGCCGTGAGGTACATCGGGATCCAATCATACGATATTTTTTTGGTCTACCATGATCCCGAGTGGTCCTCATCTAGTTTGGACGTTCAATCATGGAGTGTCAACAGGGAGAATCAAATCCAAATTTCTTTAAAATCTCATTTGCATATTTAGATTGATTTATGAAAATGCCTCCGGACTTTGTGAGATTTGTAATCCCAAGAAAAATGACATTTGTCCCATCATTGACATTTGAAATTTGGAACCCATTTCATTTGAAAAACGATCACATTCATTGGGTCAGTCGAGGCAAAAATAATATCATCAACATATATTTGAACGTGAATTAAATGTTTGCCTCGACTTTCGGTGAACAATGTTGGATCAACTGCTCCTTTGCTGAATCCGGTCGATAGAAGAAACTTTGATAGCGTATCATACCATGCCCTTGGAGCTTGCTTTAAACCGTAAAGAGCTTTCTTCAGACGATAAACGAGTAGGATGCTCTGATTCACAAATCCTTCGGGTTGGCCGACGTAGACGACTTCGATCTCCGTTCGAAATGCCGTCTTCACATCCATCCGATAGACTACCATGTTCTTACTTGCGATTAGCTAAGAAGATTCTGATTGCCTCGATTCGAGCCACTGGAGCAAATGATTCTTCAAAGTCTATACCCTCCTCTTGACGATATCCTTTAGCAACTAATCGAGCCTTGTTCTTTAACACATCACCATGCTCATCAAGTTTCACTTTGAAGATCCACTTTAGAGCAATGATCATAGCACAACTGGAGCGGTACTAATTCCCATATATCTAATCGATCAAACTCATGAATTTCTTCTTGCATGGCATTGAACCAGCCGTCTTCATTCATGGCGGTTTTAACATCTTTTGGTTCGATCTTAGAGAGTACGAAGTTGAAGAAGCACCATAAGGCATCTGTTGCAAGTTGTTTCCGTGATGATCAGGATGAGAGGGATTTCCAATGATGTTGTCTAATGGATGATCGTGAGTCCATTTTCTGAGGTGTTCATGTGGCAGTTGTTGAGGGACTAAAGTAGCAGAGTCGATGTCTCCCGAAGAAGATGGTTCATGAAGATTCAGAGCAAATATGTTTTCAAATGGAGCATCTTCAAGATTAGCAAAGGGATTAACTTCATCATTGATGCCAGAAACAGTTCCATGATGTACATTTGAAGATTGATGATTTGTTGATGAGACAAGTGATCGCAGAGGCGCTTCTTGACTTAATGATATTGAGATTGGGATTGACTTCATTCACGTGAATATGAGCACCGGCGTAGGAATTGTCATCATTAGCACTTGGCACATAATGTTCATCAAACATAGGATCAAACAATTTCTTTAAATCATCTTCAGATGGAGGTACATATGGAGTTTCGAGAAGAATTTGGTACAAGGGATGAACCAATGGGACTGTTTTGAAGTGGGGTCCGGAATGGAGTGTCCAGAGCCATAGGACCATCATGATAGAAACTCTCTCTCACTATCTTTATCAACCCATATGTAGACAATTTGAAGTGACCACTCCATAAAGAAAAACTGATATACCAAACTTGAAATCAAGAAGAATTCCATGCATTTGCATCTTAAGCTCGCTTTAATTTTAACTTCAATCTCAAATAAGTATAATTGATTAACTCGAAGTAATCAGCTTGTTTCAATGTGCTCCAACACGTGAATAGACGCATAACCCGATGTACGCCATCCACCTAATGAACCTAAAACAAATGATTTCTCGACATGCATTCTTCCTAAAGGTATACATGTAGAGACTGATTCCGAAGATTCACCACAAATGTCTTCGTTTAATGAGGTAGTCATTTTCTTTAATGTTCATATGGTTGATTTATAGCAAGCACAATGAGAGGAACAATAATCCAGAAGATTTGCAAGGAATACCAAAGAGCGGATAATTATTCAATAATGCAACTTACAATATCATGATAGTCATTATGAACTTTGTGAAATAACCGAGATAAGGTTTCTTGAGAATTCCAAGAAGTACTTCTTAGATGGTGAACCTCTTGAGTCAATAGTACGGAGCATGAGCTTCGTAGTCGGATGATCAACATTAGGTTGGGTTGAAGGCATCATCAAACATATCTTTGAAAACAAATGAATCCCAATTATCCTTAGTATATATTCACTCATAATCACAAAGAATATACACTCATCATCATCAAAAATAAAGTCGTATAACCATTATTCAAACATCCATCATCATGTAGTATATTCACTCTTTTCCCCTCAAAAATTGCATCCGAAGTTGCCATTTTTGATTTAGCAAGTGAATAAGAGTATACACCAATGAACATAGATCCACTTGATGATTGAATGAGCTGGAAAACATGAAGCTTGTTGATGAAGAATGTAGATGAGTATGGCCATTCATGAGAGAATTTCTTTACAAGATAAAGCTTACGTAAGAGCGTACACTTTTTCTTTTCTTTGAAGAACGGGCCCTCAAGTGTTATCTCAAATAGACACCTAATGATGAAGAACGAGGCCTCAACCGATGTGAACAGACGCCATTGTTAAGAGCCCGCTATATGTTTAGAGCAGCTCAATCCAAATACCAAGGGATCGATTTGTAACGACCTTGGACAAATGTGACGAAGACAGAGAATTGAAACATTGGATCCCACGCAAGCTCATGGGTCCTTTTGGTTAGTACAAACAATCTTGAATCAGAGAAACCTAGGTGCAATGTCATTGTCACTAGGATGAATAGTAGAAGCATCAGACTTAGTCGAGGGACATTTTGTGCTTAATGGGATTATTCTACCAGCTGGCTTCCAAACCTTAACAGGCACTACTCTAGGCATAGTGGATCTAGTTAAGGGGCAAGGTTTGCCATTCGTGAATATTCACTGTTATTTCAATGAAATCCTACATTGGTAAAGACCTTCCCCTAGGTTTCCGTGGATTGCTTAACTGCTTTGCTCTCCAAACTTTCTTAACTGGTTATGAATCTTAGACCCTAAATAACACATCACATTTATCATGATTACCAGAAATTAAACATTCTTTGCATGTTTTGCAGACAAAGATAAGGCCTCATTAATTTTAGTGCTTAGAGCTAATACTAGAACTAACACGATTCTTTTGTTCAAATCAAACTTCTTGTCCCTATGGTGTTCTTTCACTTCCTTATCATGATCACTTTTAGTTTTGCGAATCCTATCCTTCTTTACATTGCTTCTAGGTTTTGACCCACTAACTTTAGTGTCAATCTTAACATCTGTAGAAGTAACGATGGGAACATTACATGGCTTCACTACTTACTGCATTCCTGGTCTAGAAGTGCTGGATTTGAAATTTAGGAGGCACATCACAGGTTGCTTGCTTGAATGTACTGGAACAAGGCATATCAAGGGTCACATGCTTGGCTTTAGGCATAGAACGGATTCCCTGTTTGGCACTAGGCATAGAACAAGGCTTCACAGCTTTGCCTTTTCACCTAAGGGTTTTGGACATGTTGCAATTACACATTCTAGCAACTCTTGAGATCGTTTGGCCTCGAGGCAAGCAAACCTAATTTCACTATCAAGAGGTTTGTTAATGAAATCCTCTTCGACAATCTCACGGAGACATTCTAGACTATCCTTAAGGTGAGCACAAGAGTCATGAAAAGCATGTTCATTATTCCTAAGATGAGGAGGAATATATTTAATCGTCACGTTGTATTTGCAATCTAAGGGTGACTTTGAGACAACATTCTTATTGAAAACAAGTAGCTTCCCATTTCGACTTCTGATTCTCAATTTCCTTTTGTAAAGACGTTATTTTTCGTTGTTTTGGTCACGGGTGACTTTCATTGAATCATATAACTCTTTAAAATGTCGTTTAACTTTTTCATTTTCTTCGAGAAAACTCTTGTTTTCCTTTTGTAATGCATTAACTAAGTTTTGAAGATGAAAAGTTTGAGAGATTCGAGAATCTAAAGGAGGAGGCATTTGGGATCCAATCATATTGTTCTTTTCACCCTTTAATTGAGAGATTTGGGCTTTCAATCTTCGATCGTGTTACAATGAGCTTGAATCGTTCATCACGTTTGTTAATTTCATAAACTGCATCAAATTCAGGAGCATCCAAGGATGTCTTGATATTTGAGGTTTTAACATTTTCTTTAGATGTTGATATTTTAATTGCAAATTAAAATGCTCAACTTCCAGTTTAGAAAAATGTTTAACCAAATTATCATGATCATCCAGTTCAATTTTCTCATGCAATTTAGAATTAGATTTTTCAAGCTCAATGACACGATCATGGGAGACTTTCAGAGCAACTGATAATTCATGAAATTGAGAAGCATTAATGGAACAATTGTAGCAAAGGTAAAACACATCTTGAGTAATACATTCAGAAATAAGATTCTCATTCAAGGTATGCAAGTTCTTCCTCTCAATCTCATTATATTTTAATGCTCGCCCATAGTCACTAACCTCAACTATCATTGCATCAAATTCCTTTTCCATTTCTTTAATATCCATTTTATCCCCTTTTTTAGACTCTCAAAATGATCTTTTAGTTGTTTAAAGAAAGGCATGACCTCTGTTAAATAACATTCTTTCATTTGCTCAAAACCCCTTTCCCTTCAGTTATCCCAGTGGGTGTGATCCTTTTCTTACAAGTTTTCTCAAAATCAACAAATAGTTGAAGAATAACATATTGACTGATTAAGGTCTTGCTCTTAGTGGCAATAGTTCTAGGAACTAAATGCATTGGTGTATTTGGAGGATACACACGCTTTAGGAATTTCCTACAAGGGGGATTCTTTTCAACAAGATTTTCAGCTTTTTGCAAGTCCATATCCTTTTCCCAGAACACTTGTTCAGGGGTCAATAGATTCTGAGGCTTAAACATGTTTAAGGATATCCAATTTTCCTTAGTGTAATCATGGGGTTTTATCGTTATCTTGTTCTTTACACTCGGATCTTCTAGCTTCTTATTCATTTTCTCCCTAGTGACTTCATCTGATTTCTTATCTTCCTCGCACTCAAGCAACTAGGTTTCTGTCTAGGCTTAAGGATCTCATTACCATCATACAGCACCTTATGAGCATTTCTAGCCTTTTTAATTACCTCTGGATTAGGTTCCTCAACAAGGGAAATGCTATGCTTATCGCTTAAGACTCTATGCTTAGTGATCATGTGAGAAGTCTGAATGGTATTCCCTTGTACGTACAACTTATTTTCAAGCTTGTTTTTCAAAGTTTTTAGATTGGAAAAATCATTCAAAAGTTTTGATTCCTTAGCTTTGAATTCTTGCTTAAGCATTTTCACATTTTCTTGAAGTTCTTGTTTTTGCTTAGCGGTTTTAGAAAGCTTTTCTTGTAAGGAGTTTAACTCTTGTTTTAATACTTCTCTAAACCTACTTTTTCTAATAGTTGTAATGATTTGGTCATCCATTTCCCGCCACGGGTGGTCAACTCAAACTTAGAGCACTGTTCATAAATAGCAACCTGATCCTTATATATGTTAAGCCTGGTGTGGGAATCATCGGCACAAATGCAAAGCGTACTCATGCAGTCATAATCATCATTTTAGTAGAAGATGCACAACTAGGTACAGCAGTTAAACATCCATGTAACTTACATTGAGCATTGACATGCACAAAATGCGATTGCATCTCTATCTGGGTACATCCAAGCTTCCATGGAGTGCGTTCCTTTGCATTAACTTGCACAAAGTTGTGTCTGGTGCAACTCTCTCTCTTGTGAATTTGAGCACGAAGATTCCATTTTTCCATTATCCGACTCATCATTTTTGTTGTCATCGACATTCGTGATTCAAAGAACACCCATTCTTCAACATATACATTACCCAACTTATCACAACAATCTTTCAACCGCACCTGACACTCATTCACGTCTTCATTCTTTTGAGCAGATTCTTCAATGTATTTTTTCACATTATCCATGAGTTGGATAAATGTTCTAATGAATTCTCAATTTCCATTCCAGATGTTTTTGAAGGAAATTCCAGTCAAGTGTTGATCGTGAATCACGATCAATATTCCCCATCGATGAAAGGTGAAATTGTTTGTAGATTACTTGAAGAGCTGCAGACCGAACCATCCTTTTGAACCTCTTTATTGGTAAGTTGCGTTTTAAGTGTTCTAAGTTCAACAAAGAAGCTTGTCAATGTAGGTAAGTCCTCGCGGAAAAGAGCACTACATGTTCGATCCTGCCTATGATAACAGTTGTATGAGGTGCATATGAAGTATTGATATGGCTCAATGCTGCATTCCATTTTGGCAAGCATTCTTCATTGTACTTTAACATGAAGATCTCATCCTCATTGTCAATTCAAACATCTTTAACCGCTCGTGGTAGCATACTTTATCATTGTTGTCCACAAAGATCATACAATTTAAGCACTTCAAAATCACCGGGTCTAGAGTAAGACATGATATGGTAGAATGCACGGGATTTTACAAGTCTATGATTTAAACCGAGAAATAGAATCTTTCGCTGGATTTTACTAAAATCAAGACCAAACCGTTAAGCAATGACCAATGGAATGTGTTAAGATGACTGATGGATCGACACAATGATAGACAATTGTGTGTTAGGACTTATGATTGTTTGTGGGATAAGCAGAGATGTTGTTTGGTTGAGATTTGGATTGGTTGTTGCACGATTTTCTCGAGAAATTTAGGTCTAAAAACTTAAAAACCTCAATAACTTCTCGCTCAGAGCGATTTAGCCTCTTGGTGTGACATTCTCCCTGCTCACGGTCGCTTTGATGGGTAGAATAAAACGAGTTACGGATCAAAATTTATAGCCGTTTGAAGTTTTGTCGGAAAAAGTCAACAAGTCGCTAAGAATTCTTGAACCAAGTCGCTAAGACCAAGTCGCTAATCCTCTAGTCGCTAACACCTTAATTCAAGCATACCACCAAGTCAAAGTAAACATTGCAAGTCGCTAATAGTAACTCGCTAAGCACAAGTCGCTAGCAAAATTTTGGCAAAGAATTCGCTACTCAAGTCGCTAAAGATACAAGTCGCTAAAGAGCAACTCGCCACAAACCAAGTCGCTACCACCAAGTCGCTACCCGTAGTGGAAAGTCCACTACTTGTACTTTAAGTCGCTAGTTCTAAGTCGCTAGGTCTCAAAGTCAGAATCGCTACAAATTTGTGAAGCAAGTCGCTACTAAGAAAAACAACCGCGGGCTCAAGTCGCTAGCAAGAAAATCTCAAAAACACCACTTTTCAATCCAAAACAACCCAACCACGATGATTCAAGCCTTCCAAATCAAAACCTAAACACTTGTGATGATTCTAAACACAAAAGTACTATCAAAATCCAAACTTTAACACTAGAAATCAACCAAATGATGCAAAACCACTAAACTTTTTCAAACTCAAAACCACCTAAAAACCACTAGAAATCCAAAGATGTGCAAGATATGATCTAACCATGGCTCTTGATACCAATTGTTGGATATTGATTTCACATACACATCAAACCATTAACACAAGTGGGCATATAAGTGGAATTCTAGAGAGAGAAAGTTAGAGGTTTAGGAACTTAGTGAGAGAAAGTGAAAGATATTATTATGAGCTCCAACTCTCTACCTTGGGAGGTAGAGAGTATTTATAGTCTTACATAAATCGCCACACAACGGCTGTGGATCGTGCATACATGGGTAAAGACTCACCGGTCCTCCACGGTGTTACTAAACTAAATACTACTTAACACAAAAGAACTACGACTACGAGCTTTCTAATGATTACATATACTTGAGGTGACCGACTCTTTAATACCGGGAATTTCTAATTCCTAACAGTTCTATATATAATGTTAGCAACAAGAAATCCAAATGTAACATGGATTTCACTTTTCTATGGCATTTCGCTTCCTTGCCATAAACAAGAAACGATACACGGCCGCAATATGATATTTTTAAAATCAATCGACGATAAGTCCTTTGATAAATGTGTTTCTTGCATATCTGGTAAAGACCTACTTGGACTCATACATACAGATGTATGTGGCCCATTTAGAACCATGTCTAGGAAGGGGCTAACTACTGCTACTTTCTTTTATCGACGATTTCAAATATATGGTTATGTTTACTTGATTAAACAAACACATGAAGTATTTGAAACGTTCAAAGTATTTCAAAGTGAGGTTGAAAATCAACTCAACAAGATCATAAAGGCTCTTCAATCCGATCGAGGAGGTGAATATATGAGTCAAGAGTTTTTAGATCATCTAAAAAGGTGTGGGATAGTCTCACAATTCACTCCTCCATATACACCACAACATAATGGTGTATCTGAAAGGAGAAATCAAACTTTTCTTAGACATGGTTCAATGTATGATAAGTCTAAAAACGTTGCCAATGTCCTTTTGGGGTTATGCTCTAGATTCTGCTGCCGTGATACCAAAGATGGTTCCAACCAAGAAGGTAGATAAGACTCCATACCTAAATATGGCATGGGAAAGTCCTTAACTTGTCTTACTTGAAGGTCTAGGGTTGTGAGGCTCTCGTGAAACGAGACACGCCAATCAAACTTGAGTCCAAGTCTATCAAGTGTATCTTCGTAGGATACCCAAAGGAAACGATGGGTTACTACTTCTACTACCCACCCGAGAACAAAATATTTGTTGCTCGGTATGCTCAGTTTCTTGAGAACAGTCTCATTTCATAAGAAGCAAGTGAGAGCTCGGTAGACTTTGACGAAATTCAAAGAGAAGATGCACAACCTTCTAGTGACACTAGTGAACATCAAAAAGAGACTGAACATGAAAATGTCGAGCCTCATAGAGATGTTGCTCCACCGTAGATCCAGAAGGATATTCTCAAGCACCCGAAAGCAATATGGTTTTCTATGTCGATGCCGAGGAACATGAGTTAAGGGATCGTGGTGAACCTTCTAACTATCGATGCATTATCGAAGTCCTAACACGTATAAATGGCTCAAGCTATGAAAACGAGATGCAATCCATGAAAGACAATGTTGCTCGGGTCAAGGTTGACCTACCTCCTAATGCTAAAACCGTTAGAGTAAATGGCTCTTCAAGAAGAAGACCGGCATGGATGGCAATGTACACACCTATAAAGCTCGCCTAGTAGCAAAAGGTTTCACTCAAACCCACAGATTGACTATGAAGAAACCTTCTGCTTGCGCACGCCAAAGCTATTAGGATTCTTATAGCCATAGCAAATAATACTATGACTATGATATTTGGCAAATGGATGTCAAGACGTACCATCTTGAACAGTCACCACCGAATCTAAGATGTTTATATGGTGCAACCCAAGGGCTTCGTGAATCCTAAACATCCTACTAAAGTTTGCAAGCTTCAAAGATCCATTTGTGGATTAAAGCAAGCATCTAGAAGTTGGAATAAGAGATTTGATGAGGGAATCAAAAAGATTGGTTTCGCTCAAAACCTCGATGAGCCATGTGTATATATGAAAACTAGTGGAAGTATTGTCGTATTCCTAGTCTTATATGTCGATGACATATTGCTCATGGGAAACAACATTCCAATGCTACAAGATGTAAAATCCTAGCTTGGAAATTGTTTTGAAATGAAAGACTTAGGAGAATCTCGCATACATACTTGGAGTCAAGATTCACCGATAGATCAAAGCGTTAATCGCTTGAGTCAAAGTGCATACATTGACAAAATCCTAAAGCGATTTAGGATGCAATATTCTAAATGTGGAAGTCTTCCAATGCAACCGAACATGAATTAGTAAGTTCAAGAACCCTCTACACCAAGAGGTGAAGAGGATGAGGGAATCCCATATGCTTCCGGGCTGGTGATCCATAGTATGCGCGTGAGGTGCACTAGACCATGTAGCGCCTCTCGTAACCTGACGAGTAGGTTTCAAAGAATCTAGATGAATATCATCGATCGGGCCATAAACATATTAAAGTATCTGCGAAATACTAGAGATATGTTTCTTGTTTATGGTGGTGATGACAACCGCCAGCTCAGCTGTCACTTTCTATACCGGTGTCGTTGGGAGACGCATCGTGATGATACCAAGTCCCATACTAGATTCGCTTTCATCATGAATGGAGGCCAGCACTGAAGAGTTCTAAACGAAAGCACGATTGCAATGTCCCTACAGAATCGTATACATTGTCATTCAAGTCGTAATGGAGGCGATTTGGATCTAAAAATTCATTCCAGGGCTTGGTGTTTTCCCCAAAGAATGAACTCACCCATGGATATGTATCGCGGATAATATCGTGTCATTATCATTGAAAATGAACCTGGTGTTCAAAAGGGTGCCAAACACTTTCATTGGAAATTTCATTACATTTGAGAAGTTATCAAAATTGGTGATATTCGTCTTCTAAAAGTTCACACAGATGAAAACTTAGCTGATCCTTTTACAAAGGCAATGCCTTGCACGAAACATGTTGAGCATGTAAGGAACATTGGCTTCACCAGCTAGTAGTCTCATGTAGACTGCTTATTTTAGTATTTGAATAATTGGAATGTTAAGCAGTTTATATTTTATAATGAATTGATGTACTGGTTATTATCGTTTTCATTTATATCAATTGTATTCTATATTTGCATGTTTAAATCCATGAAGGATTTATTTATTCTAAATTTGTCCATTGTCGGTTGACGGTACGGGAGTATCATCAAATTAAGGCAAATGTGAGCGTATTGGTGATTAGTTGCCAAACTCACATGTTGTTCATTGTGATGAACATTAGATCAACCAACCTACGAGTATTCACTGAATGGATCGGTGTCAATAGTGAATCTCGAAAATGGTTATGTCTATTATCCTTAGACTTGAGATGCAAGCAGGTCTTGCATGTGTGGAATTTTATTCCTTGATATGGTTAAACGCTTTCGTGAACAAGGTAGTTATAAAGGCCATTTTCAGGAGTGATTTGAAGCATATGAATGACACATGCAGTCAAAATAGGATTTGTTCCTCCACATGATTTGAAGTTAGATATTACTAGGCCCCTCGATGAATTAAACAGATGTTTGTATGGCCGTAACCAAATGAGATTAAGATGAATCTTAATCCACATGGTAATCTTGTTCAATATCAAGATCAAGAACATAATAGTTGAACCATTAGAATGACATTTGATCCATGTCTAATGTTCAACATGGTATCTGTAACAAAGGTATATATGACATATAAACCATTTTATCGGATGTTTAAGAAACTAACCTCACATTACTCTAGGGCATTGGTTGTTGCTAGATCGCAACCTTTGCTTGTATAATTACTTGACTATTATGACGTCGCAAGTAAGAGCTGTTGGAGTATGCTCATGTCATAATAAGTAATTATACGGCTAGATGTATGTGAGCCTATGGGGTCACATACTTATACAATGTGAGATACCATTTTATAGATTGTATTCATCGTATTTACAATATATAATCGTCTACATAACTTGGATTGGTAGCGGGCCATTAAATGCTATCTACGACTTAATATTTTTGGATTGGACCAACAATGGGCAAGCCCATTGTGGGCCCATAGAATGGCTGGCCATAAGGCTTTTAGGATGGGAGAATGGAACTTTTAAGGGGTCCTTGGTGTAACTTGTGAGGTGATAAGATAAAGAGGAGATCCGATCAAATCTTTAATCTAATCACATAACAACTTACCAAAGTCTTCTCTTTCTCTTCCTCCCCTAAAAGTGACGGCACAAAACTATTCCATCCTAGGGTTTTAGTTTTGATCTCATACCTTGCTTATTCTCTTGTAGTTTGTTGCAAGGTAAAGGTTATAAGGCAAGACTAGCATCGGGTGGTAGTCTACGACGTGTAGTGTGTTTCTAACATTGGGAAAAGGCCAATTTCATTGGACTTTTGGTTTCTAGCATCCATTCGTGTGGTGATTGGTGTCTTGCAACCGGATTCAAGCTTCAAAGGTATAAACCTTGTGTTTGTTTTATTGATGGATCATTATGGCAATATGAGATCCGTTGTTGGTGATGGTTTTCGATGCGTTTATTTTTTTTAATATGTTTATTTCATTTACCATCACCTATAGTATTTATATATGACTTTTAATGGACCAAAATCATCAAATATTTTAAAAAGTTAAGCACTAACTACGTATTATCCAACCAATATTTTGTCTGAATATACTCATTCAATGCACTCTATTTTTATATTATACATGATGTTCCAATGTATATACAATGCATTAAAGTTGGATGACATTTTATTAGTCCAACTATGTATAGTGTGCGCTTTTTAAGACATTTTATAGGTCAGTTCTTTAAAATTTCGATTAGTTATGTAATTTTTATACTTAATTCATAAGTTCCAAAAATCCCCGAATCCCCGTGGGAATACCTAATCCCTGTTTGGGATGGAGATGGGGATGGAAAATGAATCCCTGATGGGGAGGGGATGGGGATGAGAGTGAGAAACAAGGATGGGGATGGTAAATACGATCCTCGATATTCCCCGCCACGTTGCCATCCTTAATCATTTGCCTTATTCTGTTTCCCGAGCTATTAACTAGTCATGGAGGTACCATGATCATGTCATTGAGGCACCAATGGCATGACATAGTTCTGTGGAGGTGTGATTAGTCCACGGCGTTCCCACTTTGTATGCAATATAGCACCATGGTCGCCATTATTATTATTATTATTATTATTATTATTATTATTATTATTATTATTATTATTATTATTATTATTATTACTATATTGTATATATGCACAGTCTATATATATATTTTGCAGGGTGCGTATGGATGCATCCTAAGTACTTAGTTGTTTTATGTTATTTGTGAATGGACTTGTGTGTGCCATACACCCCATTTAAATTTTGGTACATTCGAGCTACCTACTCCATGTACACATTGCTATTGCAGGAGATATTTATATGTTTGATTATTTGATCTATTCATGTATCATGTTTAGGCATATGTTTGGAGCTCGTGGGCATTTCCTTATTATTCTTTGATTTCTTATCTCCTGTCTCTCTATTATGACTGTTGGAATCACTCCTAAACCATATTCAAGTGTTAGTTACTCATATGTAATAGTTAGCTTAATTATGGCATTTATGTTTGTTATTAGCCTTAAGCTTATGTAGAAGGCCCATGAGCTTAGGCCCAAGCCCATAGGAGAAAGGAAGGGACTAGGAGTGTTGCCCTAGCTTCCCTCCTATAAATACTATGTAATAACCCTCACTTGAGGGTTGGTTGTTCAAGTTTTTCTTTCATTCACATCTTACTGTAACCGCCCTTATCATAACGTGTGTGTGTGTTTGGTTTACTTGTTCAATCGCTTTATCTCTTTTTGTAAGCTTGTGTTATAAAACTAGTGACCTAACAGTGGTATCAATCGCCAACTAGTTGGGTGAAATGTTTTGTTTTTGAAGTTTTTTTGTTCTTGGTCTTACGCTGCAGTAACGGTTGATACTTTGGTTCGCTTAAAACGTCTTTTTTACACTTTTGAATCCAAGATTCTTGTACTTTCAACGTTTTAAGGTGTTAAAATACTTGTTTTTGGCAAAAAGTTTCAAACTTTATGCGTGGATCGTGGTTTTTAAACTAGTTTTTATACGAGGGTTTCAACCTACGCATAACTGCTTTTAGAGCTTTGGATCATCAAGTTTCACACTTTTGTGTCTTTTGGTGTTATTGAAGCTATTTCATCACACAAAAACTGGTTTAGAAACATCTTTGGGCATTATCATTTTTACGAGTAATCCTACGCGTAGCAAAACCCTAAAACTACGCGTAAGGTTATCCTTGGTTTGATCTTCGTTGGTTTATCCGTGTTTTCTTGCTTGGATAAGCCTAAAATACGCGACTTTGGATATCTTTTGCATCTTTGTGAAGTGTAAAGATCACTTGGGATAAAACCCTAAAATTACGCATAAGCATAAAGCTTACGCGTAGAAATCCTACGCATAAGATTCATCTTACGCCTAAGCCTAGTCTTACATAAGATAATCCCGCCTAACTTTCACTTAACTTTGTGTCTACGCATAACCTTTAGCGTCTTTTCCCTACTTACGCGTAAGCTAAATCTACGCGTAACTCTTCCTTGTTACGCGTAACTTTGGTGTTTTTACGCATAAGTGCTACTTGGCTATTGTGATTTCTACCCCTAAGGATACTTCATCAACAAAGGTTCATTCGACTACAAAGATCCAATTTTACCAACACAAGTTTATCAACATGTCACAACCACCATACTCTAACTATTTCCCTTACACTTATTCTCAACATCAACAACAACTTAAGTCCACCAACATCAACAATGGTATCAACAACAAGCAATTTATCAACAACAATTTAATCAACAACATACTCCACAACTTGCTGCAATTCCACAACCTCAAATGGTTCAACCACCACCAAGTCTTCAAGTTCAACCCTACACAAATGAATTCAATCAACATCCATCAAGGAACACTATGAAGGAACCCACTTGGTTTGCAAAGATGTGTGAAGCTTTAAGCGGCCAACAATCAATTCATGAGGCTGGATCACTTGATAGACCTCCAATGCTCACTCAGGAAACTACGATCAATGGGTGATAAGGTTCTTTAGGTTTTGTGATCTAAGAAGCCACATGGAAAGTTCTTAAAGAAGGTTATCTTGGAAGGTCCATTTGAGATGCCTACTGTCATTGTACCCAGAGATCCAAATGCTATTCCACCAAGAGATGAACAAACAAACATTGCTCATCTGCGAGACTTGAATCCTCAAGAACTTCTACACTATGAAGCTGATGAACTTGCAATGAAATACATCCTCTTAGGATTACCTAACCCAATTCTTCGAAGTGTTGATGCTCAAAAGACTGCAAAGGAAATGTGGGATCATATTCATCTTCTTATGGAAGGATCTCACTCAATCGAGGAGATTTGGAATCCAAAATTTACTTGGCTTATGAACACTTCATGATTGAATCGAGAGACACTAGAGTCATATCATCATCGATTTTCAGACATCATCAATGATTTGGATAAACACAACATCATCATGCCAAGAATCGCGGTGAATACTAAGTTCCTGAGTAGTCTTGGTCCTGAATGGGAGAAGTATGTCATTTTTCTCCGTCAAGCGAAGAATTTGCATCATTCTACATATGGATTGTTGTACGATTACTTGAAGCCTCATGAAAGGAAGTTGATAGGGAAAGGATTCTCCGTGCTCAAATTGCTCCACCGACACATCCGGAAAATCAACAACTTGCCTTATATGCTCAAACAGGTTATTCTCCTCAACCAAAGAACTCAACCAACGCTACAATCACACCACATGATCCTTCACAGCCTCACTCTCAACAAACTCAATTGGTTCCATACAACAACAACAATGCTCAAGCACTTGTGAGTGAAGCTAATGAGGAATCGATCCGTTCAAGCATTGCAACAAGTATTTGCTATGATTGCTAATGCCTTTAGCCGTTATACCAACAAATCCAACAACCGTATTCGTCCTCATCTAACACAAGGAATCAAGTCATTGTGAACAATGGACGAGTTGAAGTTCGAATCGTGGTTATGGTCGCCGATGGGCGGTGGTCAAGGGTTTAATGCTGAGGGTAGGAATAACAATCGAACTCAAGTGGTGGAACAGGGAAATGCTCAGAATGGGTTGAATGGTCTTCGATGCTACAACTGCAATGAGAAGGGACACTGGCTAATGCATGCCCAAAGCCAAGGACTAGGGGCAGTGCTTATTTCAAAGAGGCTCTTCTTTGGCTCTTAAGGATGAAGGCTGGTGGATCTCTCACGAGACAAAAACGAGCTTTATGGCAAATGCGCACTCGGATGATGATATGGAGGACTTGCGGGCCAATGCACCATTATGTTGATGGCTAATATGCATGAGTTACACATGAGTGACACAGGGCCCGGTGTATGACTTGATGGCTTGTCTCGGTACACGAACAAACCATATTTATCTCTGATCTCATATCTCCGCCAACATCTGAATCCGGCAAGGCTCACAATGTTCAAAATGAGTCGTCCACATCTCATTCCGACGATTTTCAACTAGACCCGTAGTTATATTTGACGATCAAGATGACCTTATGGTTTACCTTGATAATCAAATTGACTCCGTGGTTATACTTGAGGATCTAAGTAATGATCATGTTGAGACTCACGTTGAACACGCCGAACTTTTGCCTCATCCAGTTTTTGCTCGTTTAATACAAGACCAACAGACCATAGTGGAAAAATGTCATGCCATTAATCGGGACTTGAAAAGCAAAAATGCACTGTTAACCAAGGATTTTGAATGTTTACAAAAGCAACTCAACTTTTTCAAAACTCAAGAAAAAGGTGAAAACGGTTTTGAAGCGACCTTTGCCAAATCTCATCAAAATGAAAAATATTTAGAAAGACAGGTCGCGGATCTAGCGCTTGAAGAATGCTTTGTTATCTGAAATAGAACAACTGAAACATGAACATAAAAAGCAAATTAACGCTCTCACCTTGGAAAATCAAAAGCTAAGGCTGAGTTGTTAACTTGTCAAAAAGCAGTTCTCTGCATACAAAAAGCATTCAACGAAACGAATAGATGATCATCTTGAAGAAATCATCGGCTTGCAAAACAAACTTAAAGAGTTTAAAAGTGTTGTTTACAAACATGGCGAGTCGGTCACAACCATTGAAAAGTTTACTTTAAAACCCAATCCAAATGGATATGGACCGAATCTTGCCGATTACAAACCTAAGCTTTCAACCAAAGCATTCAAACCAAATCCGAAGTTTCCGGTCACGAGAATATAAAATTGATAATTACATTATGAGTGTTGTTAAATCTCATCGTCAAGAGGAATTAGATGCAGAAGACGAGAGTCGATCAAAATTAGAAAAAGTTGTTTACAACAAACCTTTTAACTATTCAAAAGCGGTCACTTTCGTCACACCAACGGATTCTTCTAACACACCAAGGATTATCATAAAACGTCCCGAGTCTTCTAATGATAATCCCAAACCAGATTATGCACAAACTTATGGTCCTTTACCTTCCATCGGTGAAGTAAACTCAAAACACGAAAATCGCAAAAATTCTTGATATTTTGACCTTTTCATGGCTGACCTCAAAACTTTACAACATGAGATAGAATATCATTATCAAATCAAAGTTCAACACTTTCAATCGCCTCTAGCGCGAGAACAAAGAGACATTTTTGAGAAAAATCTTTTACCAAATGTTAAAAATTTGAAAAGTTGTGCATTGTCTTGGGAAAGGGACTTTCATAAGGAACTTGGATTGATGAAGGTCGTTTTTGAGAAAATAGAAACATCTATTTCTAATACTAAACGTAAAAAGAAAATGTTGAGAAAAGATGTTGATCGACTCTTGGAAGATGTCATCTGTCCTGATGTCCATAATGTTGTGTTATTGAATTCTTTGTCATATGCATTTGATTATATCCTCGATATTGTTGATTCGTGGTAAATGTTGAGAACACCGATAATGTGCTTGGATCGAGTCCTTAACAGTTGAAAACAAACGATTGTCAAACGAACTTTCAAATGCAATACGCCGTCTTAATTGGTGTCAAAAAGATATTCACGATCAACAACTTGCTTTTCAACACAAAATCTCCCAGCTATGTGCAAAATCTTCGATCCTAAAATTGAGCAATTAGATGATCAAAGCGTGTCTTTTAAGTGTCAAATCTCAAAATATGAACAAGAACTTGTAAAAGTTAAAAAGGAATATGGTGTCATATTTGATTTACTCAAAAAGACTCGTGATGAAGCATCAAATGAACTTGATCATTATCTTGCACACACTAAAGAAGTTATGCATTTTGTTTGGAAATATTCGGTCACTCTGAAAATCAAGATCTGATTCACACTATCTTCAAGTTAAGAGAAATGTTAGGAAAGTATGAACAACTTCCGCCACCGTGATTAAGAGAGTAGCACCAGTAACACTTAGTAATCATGAACCTAGAATCCCTACTGCCAAATCACAAGTTGCTAACGTGCTCCTCTCTATGAAAGCAGGAATAGTTGCGTCTTTTCCAAACGTCCCAGCACTTCACGCCTAGGAGCACTACATCAAAGAATAGGAAGTTGCGACCTAAGAAAAGATCAATAAGGAATGCTAAAGTAGAAGAACACCCTAGGACTATGAATAAGACTCACGTTGCCTCCACTATAGATATTGCGTCCGGCAAATGTAATAGAAATAGTGATGTAACGAATGCTAAACCGTTAAGTACTTTTGATATTCACCGATGCACCTTGTGATTTTTGTCGTAAAAGTATGAATTCTGATTGTCATGATAAATGTGTTGCTAAAGCTATCATCTCGTTTAAGGAATCCTAAGAACCGGAATACCTCTAGGCCCACTAATCTTTCTAAGTCCTGTGTTGGTAGACCGCCTCTTTAGATTCTAAGAAGCGCTTTTGCTGTCCTCGTAGCTCCGTTTCACCTCCTAAGAATATAGTACCACCTAGTGCATTCACTAAGACTAAAGCAAATACTAGTTGGAGATGGCGGAAATGGATATATAACACACTAGGATTTAAGTGGATACCTAAAGCTATTGATGTGTGTATATCTACTATAAATGCTATGGAACCCTCTAACATTTCGGGTTCCACATCTACTTCTATTCCATCCGTGGTCGTCAGATGTGTAATGCAGGTGATGAGATCATTCTCTGGATTGTTGATATGCGGATGTTCCCGACACATGACAGCAATCTTAAATGTTATCAAACTTTATTGCAAAGTTCATTTACCGCCTTTGTCGAGGTTAGGAATGATCACTTCGTAGCTATCATGGGCTACGAAGACTATATCAATGGGAACATCGAAATTAGCAGGGGTTATTATGTGGAAGGCCTCGGTCACAATCTGCTTTTGATGAGGTGGTTCTGTGATGGAGATTTGGAAGCTGCTTTTCGGGAGAAAACTTGTTTCATTCGTGATCTACAAGGAAATGACCTTATGTCGGGCTCGCGTAATTCAAGTCTTTACACTATCTCTATGCAAGACATGGTTGCTTCTTCTCCCATCTGCTTACTTTCAAAGGCAACATCAACAAAATCACGGCTATGGCACCGTCGTCTCTCACATCTAAACTTTCAAACCATCACCAACCTTGCTCGACACAAACTAGTTGAAGGACTCCCACGATTTGGGTATTCTAAAGATCACCTTTGCTCGGCTTGTGAACAAGGCAAAAGCACTCGTGCTCATTTTCCTTCAAAGGTGGAACACGACTCAAAGATGTGCTTCATCTTCTTCACATGGATTTGTGTGGCCCGATCGCTGCAAGCGATCAATGGCAAACGCTACATCTTAGTAATTGTTGATGACTATTCACGATGGACTTGGGTCTACTTTCTTCGAAGCAAAGATCAAGCTCCACGGATGATCATCACCTTTCTCACGAAAATACAAGTTCAGCTCACGTAACACCGCTTACAAATCGAAGCATGAGGCAGAATTTGTTAACCAAACTCTTCGTGAATTTTATGAGAAAGTGGGAATTCAAGATCGAACATCTATTGCACGCATACCGAACAAAACGGAGTTGTTGAAAGCGAAACCAACGTTAGTGGAAGCCGCAAGAACAATGTTAATCAATGCTAAACTTCCAGTTACTTTATGGGCGTAAGTCTCTACATGCTATACTCAAAACCGTTCTATGATTACAAAACGCATACAACAAAACACCTTTTGAGCTTGTCCACATCAGAAAACCGAATCTCAAACACTTTCATGTATTTGGATCTCTTTGCTATCCGAATAATGATCGTGATGACTTTGGAAAGCTCAAAGCCAAAGTTGACATTGGAGTCTTTATAGGATATTGTGATAATTCTAAAGGTTTCCGAATCCGGAATCGTCGAACAAAGGAGGTTATGGAAACGATTCATGCTCATTTTGATGAACTTACGGAAATGGCTTACGAAAGTATAACGACTTGGAACCCGGACACAACCGCTTAAACTTCCCCAACCCCATCATCACCAACAAAGCCCCATCTTACTCGTCAACAAATGGAAAGGTTATTTGCTCCGCTGTTTAGTGACGATATTGATGAACGTGCTCGTGTGTATCCGCCGCTTCGGCTTTCAACCCGATAATACTCTTATACCGATACACACGCTACAACAACTACGATTGAAGAAGCACCACCAATTGACTCCAACACAACGGTTGAACAAACCGCTTCCAACAATGATGAACCGCCTGATGATGTTCTGAATGAAGTACCCCCACCTGCAGATTTTGATCCAAATCCGTTCTTTAACCCGTTTGCTAATGAGACTGCCGCACGGATGTCGCGAAATCTTCAACAAACCATTTGAATCCTCAAAATCTGCATAATGTATACCAACATCAACCCTCCACACATAGATGGACGAAAGACCATCCTCTCGAAAACATTATTGGCAACCCGAATCAACCAGTCGTTACGAGACAACGTCTTCACACAGGCGGTGAACATTGCATTTATGCACTCATCACCGCCAATTCGAACCTAAAAACATTATAGACGCAATGACAAAGGACAACTGGATTGAATCCATGCAAGAAGAACTCAACCAATTCAAACGCCTTGAAGTATGGGAACTGGTTGAAAGACCATCAGGGGTCTACGTCATTGGTCTAAAATGGATTTGGAAAAACAAATTGGATGTTGAAGGGAATGTTATCCGAAACAAGTCACGCCAGTGGCTAAGGGTTATCGCCGGAAGAGGGAATAGACTTTGAAGAATCTTTTGCTCCGGTGCTGTTCGTCTTGAGGTCGTTCGGATATTTTAGCGTTCGCGCTCATATGAATATGACGGTCTTTCGGATGGATGTCAAAACTGCGCTTTCTCAATGGACAACTAAAAGAAACGGTTTATGTCACCAACCGTATGGATTCGTTGATCCAGTTCCCAAACCATGTCTACAAACCAACAAAGCTCTTTATGGTCTCAAACAAGCTCCTCTGGCATGGTACGATAAGCTATCATCTTTCCTCATTGCCAATAATTTCACCAAGGGTCGGTTGACCCAACTCTTTTTATACAATATCACGGGAACATATCTTAATTGTTCAAATTTACGTGGATGACATCATTTTTGGGTCAACACATAAAAAGTACTCAATCGCTTTTGCAAAACTAATGAAGAAACATTTTGAAATGTCCATGATGGGTGAACTTACGTTCTTTCTAGGACTACAAGTTCATCAATCACCCGTGGTATTTTCTTGAGTCAGTCCAAATATGCCCTTGAATTGTTAAACAAATTTGGAATGAAAACTCAGTGACACTATGCCACACCCATGGCTCATACCAAGAAGCTTGACGCCGGTTTACATGGGAAATTGGTGGACCCTACAAAATACCGTAGTATTATTGGGTCTCTCATGTATCTAACAACTAAGACGATATTGTCTTTGCCGTATATCTTTGCTCTCGTTATCGGTCGCGACCAACTGAAACCCACCTCTCTGAGGCTAAAAGAATCCTCCGATACATAAAGGGAACCATTAACTTGGGGATCGGTATCCGAAGGATTCGGTTTTGAACTAATTGCTTTTTCGACGCCGACCACGCAGGATGCTTAGACTCACGGAAAAGTACCGTGAGCTTTACAATTTTTGTGATAAACTGGTGTCATGGCAATCGAAGAAGCAGGATTGTACATCGCCGTCCTCAACCGGGGAGAATATGTAGCCATGTCGTGCGGTTGTGCTCAAGTCATTTGGATGAGAACACAACTCAAAGACTATGGTTACGTATTTGACAATCCCGATGTACCGCGAAATCGGAAGTGCCATTGCATGATCTCGTGCAACTCGGTTCAACACTGAAATCAAAGCACGCGATCTTCGATATCATTTCATCAAGGATCACGTGGAACAGTGTATCGTTGAATTATATTTTGTGGGTACGTATACCAATTGGCGATCTTCTCACCAAAGCCTTGCCTACCGCTAGGTTTAATGAGTTAGTCCACCGGATTGGTATGAGGTGTTTGACTCAAGAGGAATTGGATGACCTCCTAAAACAGTCTTAAAAACCTGTCAAACACCAAAATCTTTGTTGTAAATAATTTTTCAAAAACAAAATACAAAAATATAAAATCTGATAAAACAACAAAAATATTATTCTAATCTATTTTTTCTTTCAACATGGCAAGTACATTTCTTCCATCAACACTCTAATCTTTCAAAATTCAATATTTTTCCGATCAAGTGTTGAGGGGGAGAAAATAAATACTTAACCATTTCAAATCATCCGTGTACTTGCATGTTTTCATATCCCGGATGTTTCTTTTATCAATGGTGGTAAACTTTTCTGGTTAAACTGACACTCCTCGGACTAAAATTTATAACCTTTCATCATTTATTAAGTCGAGGGGAGTGTCGTCAAAGTTTCTTTCTTAAAATCTTCGTTTGGTAACCAAAATGGAAGTTAAATGGCTTTGTATGAAAAAGGAAAAGGTGGAGGGACCAAAGCTGCCAAAAGTTGAAAGTCATTTTAATAAAACTCTTTCACCTAACATTTCACTTCACATTTATTACTCCTAACCAACTAATCCTACGCATAGAAATCATTCAAGAAATACCAAGTTTTGATCATAAATCTGTAAGTGTTTTTGCGTTTGTAACACGTTTTTAAACATTGGTTTTGATTTTCAAACGAATCCAACGTTAAAATTACGTGTATTGTTGATTTTGTGTTATACGCATACGCGTAAGAACACATGATCATACTTATGTGTTTGAGGTTAAGATAAATGGGTCAAAACGGTTCTTTAACATCAAGAATACTGTTAGGAATTAGAAAATTCCATAGTGAAGTGTCGGTCACCCCAAATATTATCTAGCATAAGTTAGCTCGTAGACATATCGTTAGTTACGTTATTTATCAGTTTATTAGTTAGTTATTAGTTTATTTTAGCGTAGTGCAACACCGCAGGAGGAAGGACGGTCTTTACCCACTGATACCGATCCACGTGCCGATAGAGGGTCGCTTACTTTGTAACTATAAATAACCCTTCCATCCATGGAAGGGGTGGTGCTTTTCAATCTAACATTCCATACTTTTGTATACCAAGTCTCTAGCAAGAAAACACCCAACTCTCTACTTCTCTCTCTAATTGCAAACATGTATTTTGATCATCCAAGACCACCCGAATCATCAACACAATAATATTATCGATCCTACAATTGGTACCAGAGCCAAGGTTCTTGTGTTATGTTGATTTGTGTGGTTTCGCATCATGGTTATGTTGGTTTTTGGATCATGTTCAAAACTGTTTTTAGCACTATTTTTTGTGGGTCGGATAATGTTTTCCGAATACTTTCATGGAAAACTGTTTTTTTAATAACATGGTTTTTCTGTATCCTTTTTTTGGTCATCAGATAAATGTTATGGTCAATATATGCTTTTAACTTTCTTGTGTCATGTCCGTGAACAATACTATTGTCTTACCATTTTTTGTTATCATTTCTGTGAAGTAAAAGTGGTCAAACTGGTCATAATATGTGGTCTAACATGATAAAAATGGGTCAAAATAAAGTTTTTCGTATGCACTTTTCTGGGTCTGTTATGAATGAAGCCGGAATACTTGGTCGGAATAATCGCCGAAAAAAGTCAACTGGTCATGTTTAGAGCGACTTGTCTTTACAAGCTGTCTTGATTCATTGTATATGGGTAGCGAGTTGTGCTAGCGAGTTGACCATAGCGACTTGTTATTTAACAAGTAGCGATTTATGACTTAGCAACTTGACTCAAATACCTAGCGACTTGCTTAAGACCAGTGACTAGTATTGGTTTGTAGCGACTTGGTTAAAAGAAGAAGATGTAAAAGAATGACCATGACCACAAAAAAACAAATACCAATAACAACAATATACTCGACCTCAGTGTAAAAACATCATCAGTCCAAGGCGTTTTAAAGTAATGCAAGAGCAGTATACATATCACGATGAATCCAAGGTCCAAATCAACAAATCCTAGACCTAGCCTCATCCCATAACCCTCTCATCCACTCCTCAACTCTCAAACAAACAAGACTCTAAACGAAATTGCAAACAAATCTCAGATCGAGACAATCTTTTTTATCTTTAAAAGATTTATAATTGTCCCTTCATCATCACTGATTGTGAAGCTTCGCTTCTTGATATTCGAAACAAGTATAAAAAGATTTTTAACAATATTGTTAAAATCGCTTTATTTTTCGCCTTCACACAACATCAAAACAAATCGAATACCATTCTCCTCGAATGAACCCTACCGAGACCCAATCAGATCTTGAAGCCAAGACGCGATCTTGATTCGAACTTCAATGAAAATAACAAGAAAGTGGTACGGGAGTGTTTGTGTGAGATACTTTGGATGTGTTATGTGTATGAGATTAGAAGGAGATATGATTTGATTTGATGTTAAGATGTAATCAGTTTGTGGTGAGATGCGTTTTAGGGAGGAGGGAGGCGTACTGTTAGTATGTTTTAGGGTTAAGTACAATGATGTGTGTGTAGGGTTAGAATCTTTAATACCAAAGTATTAGGGTATCTTATAACCGTATAATGTGGTGAGTGGATCGGGTTATAATTCTTTTCAATGAATCGTGGGCCTACATAAATCGGTTATCATGAAATGTTAGTCATTAAAATGGGCCTTGTGATTTAATTCAATTTGGGGATAAGATAGGCAACTTGGACTTGGTTTCATGCGTTATTATATGCATGACCAAATATGTTGGACTGATGAATCAGGTTAATTAACACTACAATATATGTTATATGAATTTTATATTAAGTATAACATTATTGATTAATGAGTGGTATTTTGGTCTTGAAAAATATTCACGGAGGATACACTGTTCACGGCTTGATCGAAAAATTGTAAAAATGACTACGGGGTTCTTGTACGGTATCTCTTATTTGGTTTTAAAGTGAAGGTTTCCGGGCACGTTTACTTATTTCGTCTTCTTTCTTTCTACCCTTTCGCGAAGATGACTTGTTTGGGCTTTTATAGAGTGTGATAAAGACTTGGGCATTTAATTACGGTTGTGATTCTTTCTAGCTTAACCCACAACGTAATTATCACTTCGGTGTCTCACTCAGTTGAGAATGTCAAGAGGTTTTGTATATTGGGTACACCGCTTCTTCTTCACAAGGATTAGTACAAGTTTAAGTAACAAATCAGGGGATTTTCACTTCATGATCAAGTCTGGCATATCGGGTTTACTTCTCAACATGGTCACTACAATAGCCGACAGATTGCGTGAATGATGTGTTTACCAAAGTGTTGTTTGGATGGTTGATGATGTTGATGATGTTGGATGATGAACCGCTGATGAACCGCTGCATGTTCCCCTAACACGTGATATTCACCAAACCAAAGTTGTCATAACACATTCAAGTTTACATTGTTACTGAGCTTTTGTCTTGATTTTGTAAAATCCCGTGAAAGAAACTATTTCTTGGTTTAAATCATAGACTTGTAAAATCCCGTGACAATGGAAACATCCCGGTAAAAGTAAAGTGCATTTTCGGATCTATCTTACGGTTTATTCTTGGTTGTGTAAAATCCCACAAAAGAAACTATTTCTCGGTTTAAACTATAGAATTGTAAAATCCCGTGATGATGGAACCATCCTAGAGAAAGGAAAGAGTATCTCGATCTTATTATGTCGGTGCTACGGTTTCTACTGCCAAGAAGGGATAAAAGTGGTGTACTTCATGTATTGGATGTGTGTTTGGATATTCATCATGGCGCTTTGTTATTATATGGTTTTACGGTGTTATGTGCTACTAACCATGGTCGGGATGAAACCATTATCAAAGTTCATTTAATTGTCAAAGAAGGCTAGATTTGAGCAGCGTAAGATGTGACAACGGCGTTCAAGATATTTATTTGAGGTTGAAGTGAAATATCACGGGCAAGTGTGCTTAGTATCTCAAGGTATCGGGGATGGATGGATGAAGATTCTTCAAGATCCTTGTTCAAGCTTATCATTAAAAACGAAGACTTGGAAATCTAGTTATTGTTGGGTGTCTTTTACCTTTCTTTTACCACTTGGGGGAATTGGGCTCTTACCACCTCAAAATAACTATCACTTTAAAGAGTTACGCTTGTAAAGTGCTCGTGTCACATTGAATTATGGATTCTCAAGAGGTGATGTACGTCTATTACTTGATGGTTGGTTGGTTGAAGAGTATAGAGTACTTAGAGATTCAATGGAGCATGAATTCTCGACCGCTTCTTTGTTACATATGTGCAAGTTTAAGTCACGAGTTCGGGATTAGTTTACTTCAGGGTCAAATTCATCATATTGGGTTTTCTCCATCACCGTCACGACAAAAGAGCCTACTGAATGATAGTGGGGTTGATTACTTGTTTTGCCAAGAGATTGAAAAGAGAGAGATTATGACGTATGAACACAGTTCATACCTCGCTTCTCTAAAGAAAGAAAAGTGTACTGCGTGCACTTTATCTTCAAAAAGAAGAGAAATCTTCTTATGACGTATGAACACAACAGTTCATGTCTCGTACTCTAAAGAAAAGAAAAGTGTACGTTTCAAAGGCGCTTATCTTCCAAAGAAGAGAATCTTCTTATGACGTATGAACACAACGGTTCATGCCTCATTCTCTAAAGAAAAAAAAGGAATGCTTTCAAGGCGCTTTATCTCCGAAGAAGAGAAATCTTATCATTTATGACCATTCTCATCAACATGCTTCATACTTTTTCCATGCTTCACCATCAAGTGAACCGGGCTACCACCGATTGTTTTCATTCCACTTGCTCGACTATAATGAAGATGGCTTACATCATGTGCTAATTTATGGGAGTGTGAATAGACTACATTATTGAAGATATTCACTTTTTAATCAAGAATGGCAACTCCGTATGCAATTCTTGAGGGGGAGAAGAAGTGTGATTTTTTAGCATTGTTGATTGATATTTGAGAATTTAAATGGTCATACGGCTCTAAACTCATGTAAGAACCGAGCTTCTTCTTATCGGGTCATCTTCACATGGAGTTTTCTCTTCTAAGAGCGCTGGTTGACATCTTCACTCGGATTGATGAGTTTATCGACAAAAGTGCTTCGTTAATGCTTCAATGATATCAACATGATGATTCCGAACAAACTCTGCTCTTGTTTGATGTGATTGGTAAGTTTGGTGTTACCATTTTGTGTGTTCGTCCGCCCGATTGTTGATTTCTTGATGAACATCTTCGTTTCTGTTTGATTGGGAGGGATTTTAGTTAAAGGGGATTTGCAAGATGTAAGTTAATTGGGATGCTTTTGTGATACTTTTGGTGTGAGTTGAAGATGTTAACACTCTATTCCCATTCGAACAATCTTGAAGAAGGTCGAGTCTACCGTTTCTACATTTCTGCTACATGTTAGAAGACTAAAGACGAGTTGCATTTGATTATCTAAAGACTTCTTCTTAATCTGGGCATTTATCATACAGATTGTCGGTTTATGGGAGGTTGTTATGACTATTGTTATATTGCACTCTAAATAATAATCCGCTCGTTGGTATTCCTTTACCAAATCTTCACGGATTATTGTTCATGAAAAATGATCCGCTCTTTGGTATTCTTTACCAAATCTTCAATGATTATTGTGAACTCTGTAAATCAACCACATGACCATTAAGGAAAATGACTTCCTCATCCGCTTGAATACATTATTGATGAATCTTCCGATCTATATGTATATCTTAAGGAAGATGGAATTGATGTTGAGGAATCATTTGTTCCGGTTCATTAAGTGGGTCAATGTACATCCGGTCGTACATTTACTTCGGAGCTAATCATTTATCACCTATTTGAGATTGAAGTTGACTTTCACAAAGGCGTGTTCTTATTTGATAACTTGCTCGGGCTTTAGAATTTGAGTTGAAGACTTGGTTTATCTAGTTACCAGCAGTCGGGCTGGATGGTTGAAGACCGGTTAACTATCACTATTAGAGTTACTTTGTTTTACTCAAAGGTCACACGCATATGACTGTGTGGATAATCGCAAGAGGTGTTAATGTCTCATACTTTGTTTGGGTAGTGAGTACTTAGAGATTTGCTTGAAGCATAAATTCTAGACACCGTTCTTCCATCATTAGGTGCAAGCTTAAGATACAAATGTGGGGAAGTTGACTTCAGTCTCAAGTATGGTATATCGGGTTTTATTCTTCAGTGGTCACTTCAAATTGTCTACATATGGGTTGATTAAAATAGTCGAGAGAATCTTCAAGAATTTGATTCTCACAAGAGTTCAAATGTTCTTCTCAATATATTTCTAGTATACGGACTTACAAAGAGTTGAGACTAAATGTCAAAACCAAAGAAGGCGTAAGGAGACGAGCATTTAAACGCGAGTAAACTTGATGAACTTAATACTTCTAAGTAATTGAAGATACC
Source organism: Chrysanthemum makinoi (assembly GCA_910596185.1). NCBI lineage: Eukaryota > Viridiplantae > Streptophyta > Magnoliopsida > Asterales > Asteraceae > Chrysanthemum > Chrysanthemum makinoi. The sequence continues at coordinate 258,466,388 of OU343220.1, forward strand.
TCGGGAAGACAAGTGTTATTACCGCAGAGAAACTCAAGGTTTGACTCATGACGAGTAAACTTGATGAACTTAATTCTTCTAAGTGATTGAAGATATCCCGAAAAAACAAATGTCATGACCGCAGAGAAACTCAAGGTTTTACTCATCAAGGCGCTTAGTGTTAGTATTTCAACTACGGGGGAAGTGATGTTAGAGAAAGTTTCGATGATAAAAGAGTACACTAGTGTGTGGTGATCTCGATGGTATTGCAATGATCAAGGGAGAGAGATTGTGTACATTGGGGATTCTCACCGAATCACTTGAGTGCTTAATCATGATTCGAGATATAATCACTTATTCCGAGTTGACATCCGCAGAGATTGTCATCCGCAGAGATAATCGCTGACTTGGCCTCGCTTCTTCAATGTTATCGCTTATTCATTCCTTGTGTATTGGTATACTTCGATACTTGAGCTTCATACGATCATCGTGGAAGAAAATGTGAACATGGGGAGGTGTTTTCATTCCCCTCATGATGTGTATTCGAGAGCTCTTGGGTATTGGTGTACTTCGGGTTCTTGAGCTTCATACACGATCATCCGGAAGAAAAATGTGATCACGGAAGGTGTTTTCATTCCCCTCATGATGTGTGTTTGGGAGAGTTCTTGAGCATTATACAAAGAAATTGACCGCTCAATTCAACTACTTGGGGAATTGTTCTCTTGACACCGCTTGGAATGGATTGCTTCGCACTTCAAAGGGAAAAGAAATTTGAGAAGATTATTTAAGTGGGGATGAAACGCTTGTCGATGTTCTATTGGATGATATAACCCCGAATGGAGAATTTCGATTATCGGTCTTAAAAGGAGCAAATGGGATTTATGATAATGGTGTGCTTCTCAGGCACCGCTAAGGAAAGCTTGAAATAGAGCTTCGAATCCGCCATCACATGATTTTCGGTTCGGGGAAGCCGCCAAAGTCTCACTTTCAAGTGGCTCAATTTCTCTCTCATTCAAGAGTCTTGAAGCTTTGGTGGTGAATGTTTAGGGATGATGACTTCTATCTTCTACAACGGGTCATTCGATATCTTTATCTCGGTACTCGTATCATCATCTTCTTTAACTATATCATCTATTCTATCCTTGTAAATATATTTTCTAAAAAACCAAATAGAAAATTATATAACCTACAAAAACCCATAAAAATCGAAAATAAAAATACCAAAAATATGTTTTCTCAAGACATGTCTTCTCGTATCGATAACATCTACGGTCTTAGAAATGTCATTCAATAATGGCACGGACTTTAGATGAAGTTCGAGCAGGAGGTGTAAACATTCTTTTCCAAAACATGTCACAAACTATGGCTTGCGCTATTCTAATCAGAACCGTGCTTAAACTATGGTTTGCTATTATTTCGATAGCAACCCGCTTCTTCATGAAAGGAAAGTGTCAGCGCTAAACCAATTTTCAAACATTTCTGCACTTATCCTAAAACAAAAAGGAAAGTATGTCAAGGATCTTGTTCCTACACAAATGTTTTTCCGTCTAAAATTCTTCAGAAAAATATTTGTTGTTTTAAAAATGGTGGTAAATAAGTTGCTTAAAATCAATCAGAGTTTTTATAAAATTTGGAAACTCAATCAATGACTTCAAAGACTTTTAAAATATTTTATAAAATGAGTTATTGGTTGGGGGGAGAATGTTTTCAAATCTATATCTTCTAACGAGCTTTCTTAACTATCCTAATATGCTTAATTAAAAATGATGTTAACCTATGTTGAAGGACTAGGTGCCTAGGATATGATTGCTAGGATTAGATGATTAGAGTTTGATGAACACATTATTCCCATACATTTAAATGATCTGATTGATATGTTGCATTGACTCTCATTAGTCGATTGTTGTTTGGGTGATGTCGACCACCATATATCAGTATGTGTGTTCACTAACGTATGCAGGTATATTGGTATATAAGAATATGTTCCCATCCGATCCCATAATTGAATATGATTGGATGCCGAAAGGAAAGGGTAACTATATCTTGGGTTGACAAATGAAGAAACGGAGCTTAATTGGACTTCTATGGAGAGTTGGCATAAATGCAACGTAAGAGGTCTCACCGCATCGCCAGATGGTTTTCTTCTAAGTGATTGAAGAAACAGAGCTTAATTTGACCTGCTTGGCATTCAAAATGCAACGTAAGAAGAAGTCTCATCTGCATCGTAAGACGGATTTTCTTCCAAACCCTACAAAGAACAACAACCGTAAGCTTCTCAACCATCTAACGTATCTTTGTGCAGGATACCATTTTTAAACAATTTTGAATAATTTGATTAAATTGTTTTGAAAATGGAAAATATTGTTTTGAAAATATATTGGACTAATTTTTGAAAATCACCGGACTTCTTTTTATCAAAACCTAAGTCACTCAATTATTGACTTCTATCATGGATTGAGAGGGAGAGTGATTTAAAATAAAATATTTCAAACGATATTTCTTCACAAAAGTTCCGTTTTGTACAATAATTATGTGGTGATCTAAAGATTTAATGTTATGACATGGTATGATTTTCTTTAGAATCAAGATCTTTCAAAATGAAATTTTTTCTATTCTTGTTTGATTGTGAAATTGTTTTATTTTACCTAAAAGATCTCTTAAAACAATCATACCGACATACTAACAATCTTTAATGTCTTAAAATGGTCCTTATCTATCATTTTTCAAAGTTAAATCAAGCCACGTCTTTCCCCAAAATCTTTTAAATGATTTAAATCAATTGGGATCACAAATCTCAAAAGGTTTGAAATTTTGATCGGGGTAGAGATCGTGAGTTAAATCTCTTATCTGCTTAAATGGAATTGGTTTTAGTCCTTTAAAGGCACTCCTGCCTCCATGTGCCAAACGATTTCATACACAATGCACATGTTGAGGAGGAGGATTTATCCAAAAACATGATGAGTATTTAAACCAGGCCACATATTCTCCCATGTTTTCTAAACCGTATTAAATCACTTGGGATCCAAAATCTCAAAGGGTTTGATATTTTTATATTTTTGATCGGGGGAGAATTTGTGATTTAATAATGAAATTTGATAAAAGGTGATCGATTTGATTCAAATGTGCAGGTTGCTCTCTCAAATGTGCTAAACGCATTCGAATCTCGAAGCACATATTGAGGGGGAGCAAATGGTTTCTTAATTGCTTGTGTGATTGTGAATGTGCTTCAAAAGAACTCTTGCCTCTATGTGATAAAATGATTTCAAATATCCTATGCACATATTGAGGGGGAGAATTTACCAAAGAAAATCAAATGGCTTTTTCCACAGAAATTGTAATCAAGAAATTAATTCTGTCAAAGAACTCTTGCCTCCATGTGCTAAACACTTTCAAATCATATGCACATGTTGAGGGGGAGCATTTCTAAATAATCAAAACAATTAAGGTACAAAATTCTTTGATTTCGTATCACAAGTACCTTGATTGATTTTCCAAATGATTTTTCAATTGGTTTTATGGAAGAAGAACAATACCAAAAGACCGACCAATTTACTTTATGCATGGTGTTATAAGGATGGTTAGGTTAGGTATTCGTTCCCACGATCCCCATGAGCGGAGGGATCTACCTAGAGAAAATCCACTAGATAGTGTAGAGTCCTTAGGTATGATGAAAAAAGGAGAAAAATGAGAAATGGGAAGAATGCGGACTGAGATAGAGCTAGAACCTGAATAAACTCAACAAGGTTCTAGTTATGAAGTCTCGTAAGCAATCAAGGTTGAAGAATGAAAAAGAAATGAAATGAGAAAAGGGTGAAAAGAAATAGCCCTCCTATAATTCAACCTTAGGGCGTAAACCGGTTCAATACATATGCTACGGTGGTTACTAAGGTAACACCGTATTGAAGACAAGACGTCATGGACCCAAAGGACGACCGCACTAAACTTCCCAAGATACTCAAGTTCCTCTTAAAAGGGCTTGTTTCATTCTCACGAGGAACCTACATAATCTATCGACTTTCTCTTAGAGATTGTTGATATTGAAGAAGGAGACCCTCTCCCTAGTCTCCGGCATAGGAACCAAATGTGCACTATTGAGTCTAAAGCCAAGAGATCATCCACAATATCTCATTAGGACACTAAATTCTTGAAGACTTGTTGCTTGGACAATGTGGAAAGTAAGATTATATTAAGAGTCCTACGATTATCCTTGTGGTATTGCCGTAACATCCGAGTGGTGTAAAAGTATTCACGAAGAAGATGGAAATCCTTCTAGAGCCAACATCAAACAAGCTCTTGGTGGGTGACATGTGAGATCTTTCCAAAGATCAAACTTGTGACAACTGGATAGAAACGATGGGGCGATTCACTTGAATCAACCTTGGTCCAGAATGGAATTGACGAATACTTTTGGAAAAACCGTTCGATGTGCAAATCTTCTTTTCTCTAGCACGTCGAATGTGTACTTATGTTTTCAAACACAAAAGTATCTCTGATTGAAAAAATACTTTGGAAAAACCGCTCGATGTGCTAATCTTCTTTCTCTAGCACGTCGAATGTGTACTCTTTAAATTCAAAAGTATTTTGATTTAAAAGTTGATCTTTCTCATAAAACCTTCGTCGTATTGCAAAACTCTTTCTTCTAAGCAATACTCGATTGTTTTCAAATCATTTTTCATCAATCGTGAATCTCAATTGTTGGTTCACTCAATTGTTGTCTTCTTTGAGACGCCCGGTTTGAGAACAGCTTAGAAATACCGCTAAAACCCCGCCAAGGAGATTCTTTGGAATCCTACTGATCACAGCAAGATACTTGTACTGATCAACGAGGAACCGTGTACCTCAATTCAATGAAAGTGATCAAAGACACTTTCGTGTGTTTTATTGCTAACCTCATGTTTGCGTGTACATTTGGATGGTTGCGTACCGATCGAATTGAGGAGTCAATCCAAAGCCGCATGCTCACAAAATCCACACTTAATTTGAAGAAATCATGACTGGTGCATATCTACATAACCTGCTCGATATTTCATACTATGCTTCGCCACGCCAAATATCATGAACCAAGAAGCTTCCGCTACTCTAATGAAAAGATGTCATGATTCAAAAGTGTGAGCATGTCGGTCCGAAAGTCACAACATCACATGATGGCAACACAATAAAAGGTGATCCAGAGATTTACGTGTCATGATCTCAATGAAAGCTCAAAGATCATCAAAGATGTGGATCAATTAAAGGCCTCCACTAAAAGTACAAATTATGCGGACTATGTAGTGTCAATTGCTTAAGCACAAAGATTACGGAATTGAAGAATTGAAGTCTACGAGCTCAAGAACAAAGTCAAGAATAGAATGCTAGGATTCAAATTGTAAAACATGGGGTGACCTCCCTTAGGGGGAGATTGTTAGGAATTAGAAAATTCCATAGTGAAGTGTCGGCCACCCCAAATATTATCTAGCATAAGTTAGCTCGTAGACATATCGTTAGTTACGGTATTTATCAGTTTATTAGTTAGTTATTAGTTTAGTTTAGCGTAGCAACACCGCGGAGGAAGGACGGTCTTTACCGACCAGTATACCGATCCACGTGCCGATAGGAGGTCGCTTTACTTTGTAACTATAAATACCCCTTCCATCCATGGAAGGGGTGGTGCTTTCAATCTAACATTCCATACTTTTGTATACCAAGTCTCTAGCAAGAAAACACCCAACTCTCTACTTCTCTCTCTAATGGCAAACATGTATTTTGATCATCCAAGACCACCCGAATCATCAACACAATAATATTATCGATCCTACAAATACTATTGTTATCCTCTGAATCCACCCAGAAACACAAAATGATGGTTTTTCAAAATTAGGGTTCTTGAGTCGAATTGGGTGTTTTCAAATGTGAAGGTTTTTGGTCAAATAGATTGTTGTGTGATGTTTATATCATGTTGAATTAATGTTATCCGTGCCCTATAACAACCCGAAAACACTAATTAAGTCAGCATTAGAAATTAGGGTTTAATGTTCTTGAGTTTGGGTATTTTTGATTCACCATGAATTGGATGTTAAAACTTGGTTATTAGACTCTCACAACACCTAAGACCTACCAGAAAAAGTTTGGTGCAATTTCCATGGTTAGAAATCTTATGCGTAATTCATAACCCTTAGGGTTTTGACCTACGCGTAAAATGGTTAACATGTTTTTCATATCGTAATCTGTTTAATATGACTATGCATGTTAAGATTGCTGATTTGATGACTTTATTTCAGGCTTGCTACGCTTAAAATTCATAATCAAGGTCATTTGAATCTCTACGCATAAGGATCACCTTACGCCAGAGAAAGTTACGCGTAGAGAAATCCACGCATAACTATTACGTAAGGTTCTACAATGGGACTACGCGATCCGTGAAGGATATGCGTAACAAGGACTTCGATAAGGTATACTCTTACGAGTAAGCCTTACGATAAGGTTATTATACGCCACGCGTAAGCTCTACGATAAGGTCCCTTTTCCTACTGCAACATTTCTTACACGTAAGTTAGATCCCACGCATAAGCTTTCACGCCAGATACAACCCTGCTTACGCGTAACTTTATCATTTCTACCTAAGCCCGATTGACCTTAATTTTGAATTGTTACGGTACAATCTTGTAAATAAACCAATCATATCGCCACATCAAACCAATAATGTCACTAATAAACTTAAACGCTTGATATGTTGTGAACTATAAGTGATAAAATAAACTTTAAAAATTAAAAGTTAACTAACTCACAAAACGTTTCACGACATCATTGGACTATTAGACAAACAAGTGACTTAGGACTCAATAATCATTAGCACTCTGACATTAAATAATTAGACAATAAAACCTTCGTGGACTAACATTATGTCTTTCGATATGTTGGTTCTATTGGCTAATGTTATTTCGAGATCACGACATGGTCGCACAAATGAATGTGGATGCACCAAGTTCTCACAATTGTCGACATCTTCCCAATGGCTATCCTAGAAAGATTGGAAAGAACAACCTTAGCGTTGACTTTGAAACCCTCACTTGCTTAGAATCTTCTTGTCTCATTTCTGTGGATATTCTAAGGAATCATCCCTACCAGAAAATGCTCTCACACTCGCTACAAGATCGAAATCTACATTCAGCAATTCTAGAATTCAATGCGAGGATCACAGTCAAAGTGCGTGACAAGGATGACACTTAATCACAAACAAGTCACTATCACTCCTGCAGACTTACGGGCCGTACTTATCATTCCGCATATCGTACCAACCTGACTTCTTTGCCACACCTCAAGAGACAGCTCGCAATTTCTACTTGATATTGGCTATGATGAAGCGTCGGGAATTATTAACAAGCACTCTCACGTGGAGCTTAAGAACATTCCTCAACCGTAGAGAACACTCTACATCATCATCACTAAGTCTGCTCGTCGCGACAAGGCTATGAGCATCCTAAGCTCATGGAACCGCAAGTCTTCCGGTCATTGATCAATAAGAAGGACATTGAAATCGGCACCGATATGGGATGACATGATGACATTTCACAAGAAGCTTGGCTCAAAGATTCCCTATGTCGATACACTAAGCTTTTGATCCAAAGAGCACTTGGGCTTAATCCCGATATTCCCAAGAGGCTCAATGACCCTCGACATCACGACGTGTTGTCCGAACCTATCCTTTCTATCCGAATCAAGGAATCGACAACAAAGAAACAAGGTGCCGTGCCGCCCGATCACCTTCTCGACTAATGAAATCAAAAAGCTTGAAACATACAAAAGGTATCGTGGCGGCAAGAAGGCAAAGTTGGTCAACTCGATGAAAAGCCTTATGGAACTCCTACCGAGAACCGTAAGAGGAAGTGCCGAAGTGCAATAAGCACAAAGAGTCAAAGGAAGGTCCCAAAGAGGAAACCTACTCCAAAGAAGAAAGTTCTCCAAGGAAGCCGCCCTATTCCTACACCTGAACCACAAAGAAAGCTATCGGACTAAAGCTCAAGATACACAATCGGACGAGGAGGTCCACTACTCAAAACAGAAAGGATGACACTCCATCAGCATCCAAACCTCCTAGTCCAATAGTCAACATGGCAAAGGAAAGACTCAGTACTTGTGCCATATGATGAAAGCTTCGTGAAAGTGATGAAGAGCAACTGATAAATCATACAGAAGAAGTTCAAATTTTTTAGACTTCAACACGTTGCACAACAATTTGCTCAAGAACAAATGGGTGGCCCCGAAGGGTCAAGTGGTGCAGCTCAACCTTCACCAGTCCGAGCGCGTTAATCAACCCGATAAGGGATCCGTGCCACCACTTTGGTACAACAATGACTCGTGAAGATACTCTTGAGTATGATTTTGAAGAACCGTAATCCGAGAAGTTAGAGAAGGTAAAGCGATGAAGAAGCCGCACCTAAAGCTAAAGGCGATGAACAAGCTAAGACCGCAATGAAGAAGATGTTGAGTATGATACGCTTTCTTCTAGATACTCCTGACGCATCAAAGGAAGAAACTTCGAACCACCAAAGGACCCAGAGTCTCCTCACATCTCATCATCAGATTCTTCTTCTCACTCTTCACCACCACCATCAAAGAAATCAACCAAATCATCATCCGATCAAGAAGAAGCCAACTCCATCTTGGATCTCAATCTAAGAATCGAATCGTAAAGCCGTCCAACAAGTCGAAAGAAGGACATGCTCTCTACGTAAAAACTCAATTGGTTTCTTCACCAAATACGATTCTACATGATGAGAATGACAAGATGCAATGAAAGGGAGTATGTACAAGCCGTGCGTGATGATCTACAAGGGAAAATGGACGAATGATCGAAGGCTACACTCACAAGTACCTTTCTAGATATCGCTCCTAAAGTCACTAGGAGATTTTTACCGACATATATATCCAATCTTATGCGATAGCCAAGCAAACTATAAGATCAACACCCTTAACCGCCACAATCAATCCATCGATCCCTTAGTTTTCTCGGATAATGAATTGGTGGCCAAGCTTGTCACACAAATGTCTAAACGATCTAGGACATTTACTTCTGATGAAGGAAAGTTGTTTCAAGCATTGCTGGACTACCAACTCCAAGCATGCAGAGTCGGGTTTAAAGGTCTAAACGTCCAAGAGACGATGAAGATAAGGATCAGGATAAGAATGATGAAGCTAAACGACGGAAGAAGTATGGTGAATCATCTTCCATGCCACCACCTCCCCAATGGCCTCCTGCTAAACAAAGGTCTCCTCCTCGTTCTTCTACAGATAAACCTCGATTCTTCTCGAATTGCCACCCCTAACTCGTAAAACCGGTGATCACTTTGAGTATACGGGTGGTGACGATGAGGAAGTCCGTGAGCCACTACAACAACCCACCTCTCCCAAACAAGTACGAAACCGTAATCATCATCTAGGCCTTCGAAAAGAAGAAGAAGACACCTCAGACCGACGTCAGATCATGGCTAGATGACGATAAAATAGAGGAATTTGAATGGTTTTCTACACTTGTTAACTCAACTCCCTACCCCAAGGTCAAGATCCGTAGACGGTAATACATAGGAGCATGCTAAGATTATGCAAGAAAAGTTCCATGTGAAGAAGATGACAAAATCCGAAGTTGAGGCTAATCAAGAATGAAGCTTTTCAACTGTGGAAAGATAGCTCGAAGTGCCATCGAGGTTGAAGATCACCTTGAAAACATTGCTCGAGCTATGTCTAACAACATGGATTGGCTCAACCCGCAAGCAAACATCGACTTCACCAAACGGGACAATCCTCCATACTACACCGACTAGTCAAAACCTCTACCAACAATTACAACCAGATGAACCGAGGATTCCATTCGATATTTCTTCAACAAAGACTGAATTTCTTTCTACATGGTGGCGATGGTTCAAGGAAATACGCTACATTGACACTTCCATTCCCAGCTAGCCTATATACTGAATCGCATAGCCATCGAGGAACATGCCAATCACTTGTTCTCTAACAAAGTGGAAGCATACGACCGAGATGCGTTGTAATGCGGGATTCATCATTGGTCGGAACGCCGAAGAATCTACTACGTAGCCGCCAGTTCGTAAGTCTCAACATGCGATTCAGTTCTAAAAATATCGCTGCCATCAAACACGTCGATCTTTCATCTAAGTGGGACTACACCTTCCTAAAGAATATCGTGGTCAAACGACAAGATGAAAGGGATTATGCATTTTCTAAGTTTGACTTTGAGAATTTGTCTATCAACCACATCGAAGACATGTACCTTGCCAAAGTACAGGGTCGTATGAGACAATTCTCCATCGGCACAACGTGAATTCACCAAGTCATTGCTCATCTTCATCGATGATAGTCATAAAAGAACGTGTAGAAGATCTTCACTTGCGCTGAATCTTATCGTGACTCGTAAACTTCACTCCACCACGCCTTGATCTACCCGGACATCAACTTCCATAATATACGCCATCACGAAACCTTTTCGCCATTTACCGTAGTCAACTTCAAAGAAATTGCATGATGGCGTACAGAGATCTTCATAAGTTTGGAGATCACACTTTGAAGATGGTTAGGACGGATTACTTACCGGTTGAAGGATATACACCAAAAGATCGGGTCTCCTGCTTTATGGAATTCTCAGATCGAAGGGACGCGGAAGAGGATCATCACCATGATTGATGAACGGTTGTATAGAAGGGATCGCCTAGAAGATTGGAAAGCTATGTTGGTGGTCGACCTGTGAGAAACATCATCGGCTTTCAACGCCTCGATTCACATTCCTCGCGACATCTCCGACTACCGTACCCCTTGAACCGCTTCTTTCATTATAAATTTGGATGTATGATTGTTTATGTCAATGGCTTGTGCACACATTACAGTGTACAACCCGTATTTTGTAAATAAAGGACCGTGGTACGCCTGCCACAATCCTTATTAAAAGAGCGAAAGCTTCTTAATTTTGAGTAAAACCTATCAAACCTTTCATTTTTCAAGGTTTTGCTCAAAAGAACAAGTACTTTCCCTTATGATTTTCAAAACCTCAACCGTTTATATCACTTATTGAGGGGGAGTACTTGAATTCAAACTTTGTTCAAAAATTGTTCACAGTGGTCATTCTTCCCACAACACTCGAAATGGTCATATTTATTCTCAACTTTTCAAAAATAACATCATATATGCCATTTTTGAGGGGGAGAAAATAAGTGATAAAAATATGTTGTGTCAATGCAAATGAATCTTTGTGCTATAGACTTAACCCATGAATTGACGAGATCTTAACTGTTAGTAACTCGAAAAGACTTGTCCTGGGACGTAATAATTTCAAGCTAGTTCGCTAGTGATGTAAACGTGTCTCGCAAAGGACTTGTCGAAGTAGAATGTACCATTCGAGAAACTCTTGGTAGACATGAACTTTGACGGGGTTTGACAACCTTTCGAGGATTGGCCACACCTTCAAGGTAGTTATTAGAGCTAGTTGTCACCTAAAAGTCGACAATGCAACTCTTAACTATGCCACGTAACCGTGTCTCTAGGGAATGTCTATCTTGAGTTAATCAATTCAAAATGTGCGCTTCTTTCCTCACTATGCATTTAACCATTTAAACTCTTAAGCACAAGTAGAGGGGGAGTATTTATGCAAAATCTTATCTCAACAATGGTACTAAAATGTTTTCATTCACAAACACTTTGAGAGATTTTTCACAACAGTGGTTTTATGGCAACATAGGTTAGTCATGGAGTTATAGGTGACTAAGGTTAGGAATAACCGTCCTATGATCCGCCAGAGCCGGAGGGATCTACCCCAGAACACCACAAATAGTTAGTATTTAGAAGTCCTTAGGTATGATTGTAAAAAAAAGGAGAAAATGAGAATCGGAGAAAGAAGGAGTTGAAGAATTAAGAAGAAATGCAAAGAAAAGGGTGAAAAGAAATAGCCCTCCGTGATTATTCAACTTAGGCATAATCGGGTTCAATTCATATGCTACTGGTTGTCACTTATTGACGCCGGTATTGAAGATTAAAAGTCGCTCATGGACCCAAAGGACGATGCACTAAACCTTCCTAGCCACTCAAGTTTCTCTCAATAGAAGCTTGTTTCATTCTCACAGGGAACCCTACGTAACCTATCGGCTTTCTCTTAGAGATTGCTGGTATTGAAAAAGGAGACCTCTCCCTAGTCTCCCCAGAAAACCAAAATGCATTATTGAGTCTAGAGCCACGAGATTCATCAAAAGATCTCTTAGGTACACTTGACATTTCATCACTTGATATTCAACAATAAGAATTTCAAGTGGTACATTATCAGGTCCTTCACAGATCTTAGCAATCTGTCGAGAACATTTATGAGAGGTTCACATTTGTGATCCTCGGTGATTGAATGGAAACTCCCGCCGTGGTCAACATCAAACGCTCGAATAAATAGTCGCTTCGCAACTCCCCGTGGATTGCGCTTAGTGGTCTCAAACGATCTACAGTGAGGTGATGCGTCGTTGTACCTCACCGACTCATCTCAATCGTAGGTGTACTTCGGTACATATCGTGTTATCTCACTTGTGGGACTCCATTCGAGAACGGCCTTTGTGAGAATTAGAGTTGTGTTTTCACACTATGCTTTGTTAACACTCTCAGTTCAAACTTGTAAGAGTCGGAATCCGCTTATTACTAACCGCTTTTATGTTTTCTTATGGAAGCTCTGAGCGAATGATCGTATTGATTCTTCTCATGCTCACTTATATCATCACTAATGGAAGTTCTATCCAAAAGCAACACAACAATCAAAATGATTCTTCGCCAAATCAAAGAATCTACAAAGTTAAAGACTTACAAACTTCATCAAGATCAATTCCAACGCCAAAGAGCGTGTGAGCATGTTGAAGAATGACGTGGAGACATCAGAGCGCGAAGCACTGAAAAGGCACTTGATGCAGATAATAACATACTATCACTTTCATCACAAAGAACAATGATCAAAGAACAAAGTTAAAGATGACGCCAAAGCATAACCGCTCAAAGAAAACTATCTCTGCTAATCCGGGAGATGGTTCAAATCAAGGCAATTCTTCTCACAAGAAAGAAGAATGTGAAGACGTCAGAACTACTATTACATCAACGCCACCGTTTTTTTCATCACCAACACTTGAGGAGGAGATTGTTGGAATCACTCCTAAACCATATTCAAGTGTTAGTTACTCATATGTAATAGTTAGCTTAATTATGGCCTTTATGTTTGTTATTAGCCTTAAGCTTATGTAGAAGGCCCGTGAGCTTAGGCCCAAGCCCATAGGAGAAAGGGAAGGAGTAGGAGTGTTGCCCTAGCTTCCCTCCTATAAATACTATGTAATAACCCTCACTTGAGGGTTGGTTGTTCAAGTTTTTCTTTCATTCACATCTTACGCGTAACCGTCCTTATCATAACGTGTGTGTGTGTTTGGTTTACTTGTTCAATCGCCTTTATCTCTTTCTTTTAAGCTTGTGTTGTAAATCTAGTAACCTAACAATGACATATGATTCACTTGTCTCTTAATCCATTTGATTCTTATGACTTATGATTTTCTGGTTCAGCAGGTTCTAATGACTTCGTTTCACTTACTTATTCATATTTAGTTATCCATTTGTTTATATCTATTAATTGGGATTTTTAAACTCAGTCGTATTTCTTTTTCCTGCGGTAGGTTTTAGGAGAGAAGTTGGGATTTGAGTAAAGAGTGCATAGGAGTCATTAGTGGACCACCCTAAAGATAGTTTTCCCAATTGCTATTAATATAGATTCGACATGGCTTTTTGAGTTACCTTTCTTTTAGACTTGGTTTAGATTTGTATTTTAGTTTGGAGGTCATTATGTTTCAGACTTAGTATTTTATTATTTCCTTAGAATACCTTTGTAACCTTAATATTAATAAAGTCTTCCGCTTGCTTATGTTCTGTTGACGCCATAAATGTGACATTTGACCCATTCTTGGATGGGGGTGTTACAATCCCCCCGTCGTACTTTGGGAACTAACACCAATCATCTTATTTTCATCAATCATTATAGCAAGTTTCATGGCATGATTCAAGCCTTCAAGTTGCATAAATCGAATCGTCGATCGCAATTGTGTTTTAACCCTGGAATGAAAGTTCCCTCCATGACCTGATCGGAAATTCCAACCAGTTGTCTCGCTAACGTCTCAATCAAGCTTACATACTCGCAGGCAGAACCTTTTTATGTTATCGCCTAAAGTTGCTCATACAAAGTACCCTCTTGTGACGGCTGAAATCTCTCCAAAAATTGTCTCTTCAATCCTTCCCATGAACGAAACGGTGATCTTGCCTCACTCCAACGAAACCAATCTAAGCTTACCCCTTCATACACAGAACCGCTACCCTAAGTTGCTAATCCGGTTCAATGTCTTAGACTTCAAAATACCTTTCTACCATGTAGATCCATCCATAAGAATCCTCTCCATCAAATAATGGCATCTTAAGCTTTCGCATACGATAATTTGACCCGTGAAAATTGCCCCTGTTGCCATGATGTAGCGTTCCAGACTCTTCACAACGAACATAAGCCTCAAAACGGTTATCATTCCTTAGACCCTACCCCCATGATTTGATCCCCTTGGTTTTTACTTGTTTGTAGGAAAAGGAAAACCAAGATCGTCAAATTTTATAGAAGAATGATTGGGACCCTCATTAACTTGTATATAAGCCCCAGTAGAACCCAGCTTGGAGAACTTTCTTCGTTGGATAGCTTGATGGTTGATAACATATTCATCATCTTTAAAAATTGATGCTCCATCGCTGCACTTAATTCTGATTTCACATTTCCTAATTCTGATCTAACAGCTCCCAATTCTAGTCTCACGACTCCAACTTCTGTTGAAAAGTACTTATGTATAGCAGTGAATCGCTCGTTGATCTCTTTCCGGTGTTGATTGGATTCTTGTTAGAATTGAGTAAACTCATTACCAAGATCAAAAACCTTATTGTTGGTCGTGGTAATGATTTCCATATTCTAGAATAAATCAGATATTTTTGTGGTTGATGAACAGTAGCCTGTGAACAGTTCTTTTCTTTTTTTTAAAAACCCTATAATCGATCAGCTCTAATACCAATTTGATATGAACCGGATCCATAATAAAATGAAAAGAAGAAAATAAACAAGATAGATGATTTATGTTAAAAGATAAACCGACCCTCAGCTGATGGTTTATATTAGTGTGATAAACCAATTTCCCAGTTGATTAACAAATCAATACTTAATATCCATTCAACATAATCAAAGTTACATCCCTAATGCCCTATTTATAATAAAAAATAACATAATCCTAATACTTGTAGGATAAGTAAAAGACTTGTCAAATCCTATATAAAATTTCAACTCCTAATAATTATCTAAATATAATTAATATAACCAAATAAAAAATCAGTTCATATCAGCTATACATAACGACAATTAACTTTTGACACCCTCAAAACGACAACATTTCCCACGCCATTTAATAATAAGTATAATAACGTGCAGTAAAACTAACAAAATATACGTACCAAACACATGCGGCAAGGCGTGGGTGACTCACCTTGTTATACAATATACATATATCAATCAATAAATAATAAAATGATTACAGAATATTGCATATTTTAATCGGCTGATATGGACTTTTAGTGTATATTTTTTGACAATAGTAACATTTGATATCTTTTGCTAAGATTTTGTGTTAACCTCATTACAATAATCTTTATAAGTATAAAGAATAAAGTAGTTATCATGAAAACTTAACATGTGATTGTTATCATAAGGCTAGCCCCAGTAAGGGGATTCAATCCCCTTACTTTTCACTGCCACGCCTTTCTCAAATGATTCGCATGCATTAGGTGCCCTAGTAAGGGCGACCAAGTTCATTTTTTTTTTTTTTTTTTTTTTTTTTTTTGTAAAAAAAAACATTTTTAACACAAAATAAAATTTCATTAATAATTAAAACGTTACATAATAATTCAAATAAAATTAAAACATTACGAAACTTATTAAAACATTACAACACTTATTCAAAATCTAGGTTGTGTCGCCTTTGATCGCCTCTTTGAGTTTCTCGTTGTTTGGCGTTCTATTGCTGGGCAAAGATGGGTCGATTACGCAAGTAATAGAACATGAGATCGATCATATTTCTTTTGAGCCTCTAATTCAACTTTTCGTTCTTCCAGTACCAATTTTTTGTCTTCCCTTTCTTCTCTTTGTTGTCAGTAGCTCCAACTCGATTTGCCGTTGTTCTAGCTCTTTCTTCTTCAAACCATAGTAAGGTCGCTTAACTCCTTCTTTTGCCCGAATGCCACGGACTTGATCTTGCCCCACTTCTAAGAACACCTTCCATAATCCTATCTTTCAAGACTCAAGATTTCTTTTTATTCTTCTTTATGCATCACGACCAATTGGTTTAGCAGCACATCCGAGTGCACATCCGAAGTCGGCTTGAAGTCCTTGCTTTTATGAATCATCTTGGCTTAAAAGCCGACATCTCATTATCCTTCCAAGCGAATGGTCCTCAAATCGCCAACAATGCTCCAAAACAAACGGATGACCACACACTAGTTGGTATTCATCACACGCCCGTGTATAAATAGTGAGGTCATTCTCACCACTTCCGTAATTCCCCACAACATTGTTGTAAATGGCACAAAAGTGACCAACTCTAGGATCTAATCCTATTTTTCCACTTTGTAATGATAGAGTTGTAATGCTTCTTTCTCCACGACCTCCTTCCGAAAGTATGCAATGACTTTCTGCCAAAATCCTTTAGCATTTTGGTTGTTTCCGATTACACTATTCTCGGATACATCACACCAACCGTTGCACAAGGCGATCTCTTCTTCTTTTGGTCCAAGGCAACGAATCATTCTTGCCTTCTTTTCTCGACAACCTTCTTCTTCGCCTTTGTAGCTCGTTTCTTTGGTTTGACCGGTGACGTCTCTTCTCGACATTCTTCTTCTTCTACGCCATCAAGGTTGACCGAATCGTGATACTGATCCATGAGCCAACTGCACCAACAGTGATACTCTTGAGCCGGATAACCCGATCCATCTGCCCAGCATAAAATTAGGATTGTTGTACAATTGGTCGTCGAAATCAAAACCCTCAAGATTGATACGGTTAACCGGAGAATATTCTTGATAATTTGAATATGAAGACGTTGATGAATCCATTGTTGGACGGTAAGACACGCAGTGTGACCCATACATAGATTGGTTGCTTCGACGGGAGTAGCTTTGTTGTTGTTGTTGTTGGTAGTGGATGTTTTGTTGCGGTTGAACAAATGGACGATTCATACTAAATGGATTGTTAGGGTGTTGTTGTGGAGCTTGTTGGGATTGATATTCGAAAGCAAGGGGTTGGAAATTGATTATTGGTGAGACACCGGTTAACCGGAAATTCGGATCCGATGTTAAAATATGCGGGACGTTTGTGACAAACGGATTTTCGGGCTTTGGTTGGTGGTGTTTTCTAGACATTTTTATAAAGAGGATTGTGAGATTTTTTATAGAGAGGATTGTGAGATTTTTGAGTTTTAGTGTGTAAATATGTTGTGAGATTTGTGATGAGATTTTAGTTGTATTTATAGGGTAATGTTTTTTTTTTGTTTTGGATTGCAACGTACACAAGATTTAAACTTTGGAAATGTCGATCGGCTACACGATTTAATTGGGTAATATTGGAGGCGATCGATCAAGGCGTCACATTGAAGCGATCGACACCCAATCGATCGTCCTAGTGCCTCGATCGATGGAGATTGAGCTTCATTGGGGGTAGCCTAATATGTTACATATATTAGTCGATAAATAATAAAACGATTACATAATATTGCATATTTTAATTTGGTGATTTGAACTTTTAATGTCTTCCTGTTGACAATAGTGACATTTGATATCTTTTGCTAAGATTCTCTCTTAACCTCACTGTAATTAACATGAATAAAAATCTTTATTGTAATAAGAGAAAATACAAAATTGAAAATAATTTTTCGAATAAAACCAAAGGTGAGCGACACGTCTCTCTCACTTTATTTTATTAAAAAAATCCGTTAAGGGGTATAATGGTCGTTAGACCCGTTTTTGCTTTTCCACCTCAAATTTCAAACGCACATATCTTTTAAATGATAAACTTTTAAAAAAAACCGATTTCATCATAATTTTTAAAATTTGATTATCTTTAACTTGCTATGAATTTTGTTAATTATTTCGAAACTTTTTTTTACATATTCATTGAATCTTGATTTTCTTGATGTTTCGTACCATTTTCGACCCTATTTTTAACCTTGAAAATTGTCGAATCAAAAAATACTTAAAACACGAAAGTTGTTGATTTTGGTTCACTCTTTACACAGGTTTTTGAATCACTCAAATCCGATATCATATGAATAAGATATCACCCATTAAAGATGACGTTTTACTCATATTTGTTGCACACAAGGTGTTTAATGAAATGTCTATCTTAGATTGTTAGTGTTAAATTGCGTTACTAGCTGTAATGTTTGTACCACAATGCATTATTAATCATTTTATTAATGTAAGATTCAAAAAGTGATGTTTTTAATCATTATTTTTTTTAATGTGCATTTTGTTCATCAGTTAGTTAATCATATTCGTCAGTTAGAATTGTTCATCAATTAGTCTTTGTTCATTAATAATCTTGTTCAAGACTGATGAGGTGATGAACAATATTAACTGATGAATAAGACATAATTCTGTTCATCAAAACGAGATTTTGTTCATCAAAAAATATCTCTCATCAATAAAAAGTATTGTTCATCAATAAAGAGTTGTTCATTTGTTCATCAACAAAAAGTATTGTTCATCAATAAAAAAAAATTGTTCATCAGTTCTTTTTATTTTTGTTCATCAGTTAAATCACAACATTCATCAATAAAAAACATTGTTTTCGTATACTTTGGTCATTAATACAAGCGTTGTTCATCAATATAAAATGTTGTTCATCAAAAAATTATATTATTCATGAGTTTATCAGTTTTCCAAAAAATTCATAGTGTTCATCAGTTGTCTAAAGAAAATCACAATGTTCAGGTCACATTGTTTATCAGTTCATCAGTTGGTTGTTTGTTCATCAGTTAGTATGTTCATCATGTAGTCTTTATTCATCAGTTAAAATAAACTAAAAATAACAAAAATAACAAAAGATGTATTGTAATACACTATTAGTGCATTTAAATATACTTTATAAGATAAATCTCTTTTAGGCATTTTATCAAACACTTTGTGTGCACTAAATATGACTAAGACGTCATCTTTAACGTGCGATACCTCACTCATATCATACTTTTGAAGTTTAAGATGAAATTAAAAAAAACGAATCAAATAACCAAAATACCCTCTTACCGAAAATACTAAATTCAAATGACCAAAATACACTCTAGCAAAAGTATGATATCGAGAAGTATTTATGAACGTATTTTGAATTTTTTAGTTTGATGTATGATAATTCTAGCAACTCTCTTTTGAAAGTAAAGTTCTCTAAAATGTACTTAACCATTAAATATATTTATGAATTTGGTGTGAATGTACCCCATATGAATATCTATAAATAGCCTTCACACTCTACAACAAAGACCAACTCAACTAAAATAGTCGATTATGAAAAATGTCGCTTAAACAAGAGGAAGTTATCAACCACGGAATCGGAATACAAAGTCACCGGGTACATTTAGGAAAAATCAAACAAGACTACATATACAATTTTTAGAGACCGGGTGCATTCACAAAAAATCGGGGTTTTGTAACAAAATTAACATTACGAGACAAAATTCCATTAGAATCTCGGGATCCGGCAGGAACCCCTATGGTTCTGTCCCAGGAAGTAATTATTCGCCACCTTACCAACTTTCCACCCAGTATTTGGGGTGATCAGTTTCTTATCTATAATGAGGTAAAATATATATTACTGATCTCAACAATAACTATATAACTTTGTAGTTGAATCATTACAACAATTTTCATTATGATTTCTTGGTAAATGTAGCAAGAAGATGAAAGCGGGATAGAACAAACGATTGAAGATTTGAAGAAAGACATGCGTAAACATTTGAAGGTTTCTTTGGGTACTCCAACAGAACATACGAATTTGCTGAAGTTAATTGACACAATCCAACGCCTCGACATAGCGTATTATTTTTAGGTTGAGATTGAGAATGCCTTACAATACATTTATGATACATATGGTAATAAATGGAATGGTGGTAGCTCTGCTCTTTGGTTTCGACTCTTGAGACATCAAGGGTTCTATGTTTCAAGTGGTGAGTATCTATAACTTCAATATTTTGATATTGCAAAAGAAGCCAACATTTTTTCATGTGTTTATACAGATATTTTTAGTTAACGATGTGCAAGGCTTGCTTGAGTTGTACGAGGCAACCTATATGAGGGTGGAAGGTGAAGGTGTACTAGATGATGCTCTTGTTTTTACACGATCTCGTCTTCAGGACATAGCAAAAGATACTCTTGTGAACAACTCCACTCTCTCTACGCAAATAGAGGAGGCGCTAAAGCAACCTCTAAGAAAAAAGTTGCCAAGAATAGAGGCATTGCGCTACATTCCGTTCTACCAACAACAAGATTCTCACAATGAGTCTTTGAAAGGTTTTATAGATATTTAAATATATGTATGTCCGGATTCGAACTCGAGACTTCGGGATTGCACACATTACGTATGAGAGTTGATGTTAATAATTAATATATAAAATGTTATTATTAATTATTAGTCACGAAATAAAACATAACGATAGTTAAATATTTAACGAGGTTTAGTTAACGGTCGTTAAATGTAAACTACGAGGCCTAAGAATGAAATTAGTGGACAAGACGGATCCGGAATCCCTTTGGGATGGCTTGGCCGGTCGTGGGCTACCCAACCCAAGGAGGTGGGATTTCTTGGTCACCAAGTTTGAGAATGTATATATACAAACCCTTGTATTCATTATTCTCCTAATCTTTGATCACCAATAACCTAATTTCTTCCTCCTCTCCTCCCTCTTGTCTTTGGCCGATCAGTTCCAACCCTCCCCATAGGGTTTCGATTTTCCAAACTCAAGAAACAAGTGTTTGGTTTTATTTGTGATTCAAGGAACTAGCTTTTCACATCAAATCGCTAATAGTACGTGTGTACGAAACGAAGGACAAGCACGCTTGCGACTTGTAATCTTGGTGGTCTGAATTTTGTGTGGTCGAATTTAATAAACTCTAATGTTAGGGTTTTGGGTTTTAGTTCTTGTTCAATTACCGTTTGATTCTTGAATTGCTAAAAGGTACGCGCTTTTCTTATTCCGGTTAATTACTTACATACATTATTCCTATTTACTTACTGCATGCTTTAATTATGTTATTTGATTTTATATAATTGTTATGAGTATTAAATCCCAACAGGGCATCAATTGAGCCAAATATGATGTAATTAATTACCTAAACACATAAAAATTGAATCTTTATGATTATATGCATGCTTTTTATGGTTTCTAGGGTTTTGAATTGGAAACCCTAATTTTATTTATATAGGGTCGATTACCCTTAATTTTATCTAATTAGGTTTTAATTTTGTAAAACTTGTAGAAACCCTAGGATTGCATGCTAATTTTATGGGGTTAATTAATGAATAATTGTTATGTGCCATGTAATATGCGTATCTTGGGTGATAATTGTTATGCGGAATCCATGGTGAAACATGCATGTTTTGCCATGGAGTATTGTTATGCTATAAATTGTTTAGTTGATACACACATGTTCTATTTATTTGATAATTATTGAATTGGGGAAGACCTTAATTATAACTAATAAAAATTGCGTGCTAATTGGTATATTATTAACCTTGGCTTACGCAATCGACTTGTCGATGTATGTGGCTCATCTACCTTGTAGTTGAAAGCCTTAGTTAATGTATGCATTTATTTACTTAGAATTGTTTATTAGAGTTTATCAAATAGTTATGCATGTGGCTAATTTTTTTTACATATGTTAAATTGTTTAGTTATATGTTTATATTATTTGAGTGTGTTTAATTTTATTAAAATGCTTTTTTTGTTTATATATTGTTTGACATGTTAGTAAGCAAAAGGGTTTTATGAATAAAAATTAAATAGACTAAATAATGGTGAAACTAATTTGTTATCTAAGAATTATTCTTGAACTTTTAATCGATTGATGCGACTGTACTAAATGGTTAGAACGGCCCACCCACTAGAACAAACTATAAAGGGGTTAATTAAGAAGTGCGCACAATGCACCTGAATGGATGTCTAAGGTTATGCTTTTACGCCACCTCGGTCCTCTCGCCCCTGTGAGTTCGATTGGAGCTACCTAGTATAACCATTCTATGCACGAAGCATCTTAGTGCAAAGTTGTAAGTTTCTCAACGCATCGATTAAAACTTTGTAGAATTTAATCTTAGCAATTAAAATACAAATAAGTTTTTTCGAAAATTTGGTGCTATAAAGTTGTATGCATGCTTCTTTATACATAAGTTTTGATTACACATCAAAAATTGTACCCTTTAAATTTAAGTTTATGCCATCTAATGATATGAAACACTTGAAGTTGTAATTTAGTTATGTGAGACCTTGATCTAGATTACAATAACAAGGTGAATTATTTTGTTGTGTGAGACCTCACTAATGATTTGCAGTTTCTAAATTAGACAACTTAATTAAGTTAGTTAGTGAGACATATGACTTAAGGCATAAGATGGGATAAAACATGCTTACATTTTGCATTAATTGTTTTGGCAAAATTGTAAATCCCATATTTTCTAGGAATTGCAAACTTGTTTGTCAATTATTGTTCTTCGACAATTACCTATTCTATAATTTCATCACTAGCAGATCAACTGATGTGGTGAAACTATGATAATGAGGGTCCTAGATTCAAGGAAAATTCTATGGTTAATATGAATATTGACCTAAGGGTATTTTATTTTCTTGAAAGATTTAATTATCGAAAATACTAAAAATTGAATTTTGTTAAATTCTTTTAATTGTATTAATGCAACATTAAACCGTAAACGTGGTTTGAGCTTTGGTAAATTGATCTAGTTCTGTTTTCAAACAAAGTTTGATCAAGAAAAATTTACTAAAAAGACAAACATAGACTCTTTTCCATGGAAGAAGAGTGAGACTTAATCCTATTCCTTTTCATGATTGAGAAAGGTATGTTAGGAACATTAGAATTGTCTAAATTCTAATATAACTCATAGCAACTTTAATAGTTAAGAAAATTGCACACCATATTTTCCTTAAGAGATTTCATTACCCTCTGTTGGTGATTGAATTCTTATATGACATTTTGGTCAACTAGAAAACATGTTTGACATTATATGAGTTATTACATTAGAATCTAGACTAATTACCACAAATTTGGTAAAAGACAAACTAGTATATTTTATCTAGTTGGTTTTGTTTTGACTAATTGAAGGTGCTATACATCATTATGGCGATGGTAGACCTATTAAGGAAGAAATTGCATGCTCAATTTTTCAAGTTAATAGCATTGATGGATGATTCATCATCTACAGAGTAGAATACACACTTTTACTACCTAAGTAATTGTTACGAATGGTCCACAAAGGGTAATAACGTATAGCACGCTATTTTCAGCGTTAATGAAACACTTACAATGTTGTCACATCCAGTTGGGGTATTATGGTGTATTACTGAATAAGACATTATAGTAACGTTGTTAATTCATGGGTGAGGAGTTACAAGATTTATTATCTTGGTAGTAACTCAAGTTATTTCTAGATTTTCTTGAAATAATACATTACGTTCAAAAATGTAGACATTCATATTCTCAAGGATAGTCTTGAACGTTTCCTTGATAATTAAGTGGTCCTACATCTACTTGTAATGCTTATATATCTGTGACACTATCATATTGCTCACATAAACAAACGAATGTCATGGTGTTTATCTACTATATGTTGTTGTTCTATGCACAAGTGGGAGAAGTATTTATTGTGTGCAAAGGAACAACACATACAACTATGATTAATGGATTCTCTTGATCGTAAGGTAAGAGATTAACGTTCTAATAAGATTGACTTGTTTAGAACATGTGTTAAGATTATAACATAGACTACTTTTATGTCTTATGTCATTCAAAAATATAGAAACACTTGAAGTTACAATTTAGTTTAAGTGAGATCTTACTGATTGTAATCTCAAGGTAAATCTTCACTTGTCGTGGGATCGGGCGTGGATGCTTTTACAGTTTCTTAAGTTGGACACTTCATGGAATGACATAATTAAATAAAGTAATACTATCTTAAATATTTATGTATTTTAGAATGACATAAATAGATAGAGTAGTATATTAACTTGAAAATAAATTAATTGAAACCATGATGTGGTGTTCATAATTACTTTAAATTATAAATGTTTATGTGTTTCTTTGTAAAGTCACAAACATGAAGTCTTTTCATTATTACAAGACATATAATACAAAGTAATACGTTAACTTGTTATGTCTTCTTATTAAGACATAAAGTCATTGGTAAATGACTTATAACGTATAATGAGATTATAACTGTTTATGTTTTCTAGTTGAGACATGGACATGAAGTGACTTGATCAAAAGTACTTGAGTTATAAAGCATGCAATTGGCTTGGAATTTTATTTTACCATTAAGATGATTTAATTGGTAAATAGGTAAGCCAAAAGGAATATGTTTATCTTACATATTGTTAGATTGTCTTACAATATTAATTCTAATGAAATACTGTATGTATATGGAATGTTCAGTTAGAAGAATCAAACATTTGTTACATTGTTTGATTCAAGATAACTATATCTTCTTTTCTTCCAAAATTTATCAAGGTTAGAAAATTGAGTATTGATTGGATATACTTAATAAACTCAAACCTAGAAGATTAATAAGACACCATTTTAGTATGGAATGTAATGAATCACATTGAGTCTTATATTGAAGTTTTGAATTGTTAAAACTACTTATGGAGTAGGTTATTAAGCGAACAAGATTTACTGAACTGTCCAATGTGTTTTTGTAATATCCCAAAAGAAAACAATTTGGTGTTGTTCTACTTGCTAAAGTATTTATAGATAGTCTTTAAATTACAAAAGCAAGTGGGAGTTTTGTTTAGATCTTGAAGAGATTAAATTACAATTACAAATCACATAATCTTCTAAAATACACTAGTGAATATCATGATGAGGTCAAATATGATATACCTCAAAATGATGGAATTCTCATTCATAGATCCGCAAGGATATCTCGGATATTTGATATGATGAGAAATATGAATTACATGATCATTGTAAACCTGTTAATCATAATGATACATTACCTAATATTGAATTGTGGTAAATTATTCATACTATGAATGTTAAGATGCTGTCCAAAGAGATAATCAACTTTGTAAACTTGGTTTATCTTAATAAAGATGAGTTTCTTCAAAGGAAGGAAAACCCTAGCGGTTTAAATTTTTTGTGTAGAAATCATATGGACAAAATTGTACATGTGTTTAATGCATGGCTTGTGACAAGATTATTAATCACACTTAAGCGATTAACTATGATTGAATATTCTTTCCTTGACACATTAAATATATAATGATTATAATTGTCATACTTAATTTCATTTATATGAAATCTGACAATGAATATAAAAAAAACTCTTTGTTGTGTGATTACTTTTTATGGGACGATAAGTAATACAAAGGAGTTTTATGAATTCACATAATCTTTAGAAATGTACAAAAGGCAAGAATCCATTAATGGATATATGCATGCATCTAGGAGATGATTCTTATGTTTAACTATTAAATCCAAGTTTTGGTTTAAAATTAAAATAAGATAATTTCTAAGTATTCCTAAAAGCTAGTGGGAGTATTATGTTTATTTTCTTTAAAATCTTATATGATGGGTAGTAACATTCCATCTAAGCTAAATGTTAAGTTTTAGTTTGGAATGAAACTTCACATGAAAGATTTAGAAAATAAGACATACAACCTTGGAGTATATGTTTATTGTTAATAAACATGGCGGTATTAAATAAATGAGTCTAATAGAACATGATATATCATTTGGAAAATGGATATATAGAACATGAATGAAATCTTAGTTTGACATAAGTATTTTTCATGTACATCATGTTATTGTTGTATCATGCTTGAATGCAAGATGATTTGACAACATTAATATCTAATGAAGTTATTAGATAACTAGTGTAATGAATATTCTAATGGAATATGTTTGAATTTAGAATTACATTCCTCAGCCTGGATTTGCTCTCAAAATTCTATGGATGAGCACATTAAATTGTTGCGTAATTGTCATAGCCAACAAACTTGAAAGTTTGGAAGGCATCAAACATTACAATATAGATATTGAAGTTTATGGATATTTTAAAGAGCATATTGTTGTTTGTATACAATGATGCTGGTTTAATTGAGATGACACTCAATACTAGTCATGGGAGGATTTCATCCTTGTAAATGGCCATGTGAACTAGTTGTGCTCAACTAAGAGCATAGTTGCCTTATACAATAAAGAATAAGAATACTTTAAACTTTAAAAATGTTTGAAAGTTTGATTGTCATAAATTGGTGCTTGAGGATGTCACACACTTTATGAAATATTATGTGGCAATATCAAGATATTTTGAATGTACACATACAAGAACTTCACTAGTTGAATTCTTGAAATAAGTATTCTCAAAATTCCAATAGATCAAAGTTAGTTGAAATTATGCCTTGTCAACAAGTATGATTGTCATTACTTGATGCATAATTCATTAACCAATATTATCATGCATTGATCTATTTAGTATTTGGATAAGGATGTTTTGAAAAAATATTATTTAAATAAAATAAAATATTGGTTATGTTTATTTTCATTTTCTTAATATTATATCCTATATTTGCATGTTTAATCCGTGAATAACTTATGTTATTCTAAAAGTCCGTTGTCGATCAATGATGTGAGAATGTCATTGAATTAAGACAAATCTGAGTTTTGGTAGAATATACTTTAAGTATATTGATGCGTGGACATGCCAAATTCACATGATATTCAATGAATTGAATATAGGACAGATCCCAACTTTACATGATGATACTTTATGGATCTTTGTCATTAAGTATATCATGAAGTGTTTATCCTCGTGAGATACCGATAACTGATATGAATATATTGCATTTGTGTAAGATAGTCTAACGCTATCCGTAACTGGTAGTTATAAGGGCTATTTTCGAAAGTGTTGCAAAGTTCATGAGTTATGTTTGTAGTCAACAGAATTTGTTCCTTTGAATTTGTTTCAAAGCTTAATACTATATTTGGGCCCCTCGTAGGGTTGACAAGATGTTTGTATGGCCATTCCCAAGATCTATCTGGAATACGTTCGGATGATTGGTAATCTTGTTCAATCGAATACAACGAGAAATGAATATTAACTTGATGACTTGATCCATATTCATAGTTAATGTAGTATTAGTAAAAAAGGATAAGTAAAAATGATGAATCATTAAATGGTTTTTTCCAGGAGACCATACTCGATTTGATCTGGGGGCATTGGCGTGTGAAAGCTAGACTAACCAATGTCATTACTATATTTAGTAATATCCAAGTGGGAGCTGAAAGGTTTTATGGATATTTAAATATATGTATGTCCGGATTCGAACTCGAGACTTCGGAATTGCACACATTACGTATGAGAGTTGATGTTAATAATTAATATATAAAATGTTATTATTAATTATTAGTCACGAAATAAAACATAACGATAGTTAAATATTTAACGAGGTTTTGTTAACGGTCGTTAAATGTAAACTACGAGGACTAAGAATGAAATTAGTGGACAAGAAGGATCCGAATCCCTTGGGATGGCCTGGCCGCTACCCAACCCAAGGTGGTGGGATTTCTTGGTCACCAAGTTTTGAGAATGTATATATACAAACCCTTGTATTCATTATTCTCCTAATATTTGATCACCAATAACCTAATTTCTTCCTCCTCTCCTCCCTCTTGTCTTTGGCCGATCGGTTCCAACCCTCCCCATAGGGTTTCAATTTTCCAAACTCAAGAAACAAGTGTTTGGTTTTATTTGTGATTCAAGGAACTAGCTTTTCACATCAAATCGCTAATAGTACGTGTGTACAAGAACGAAGGACAAGCACGCCAGCTTGTAATCTTGGTGGTTGACTTTTGTGTGGGTCGAATTTAATAAACCCTAATGTTAGGGTTTTGGGTTTTAGTTCTTGTTCAATTACCGTTTGATTCTTGAATTGCTAAAAGGTACGCTTTTTCTTATTCGGTTAATTACTTACATATATTATTCCTATTTACTTCCGCTGCATGCTTTGATGATGTTATTTGATTTTATATAATTGTTATGAGTATTAAATCCCAACAGTCTTTGCTTAAACTTGCCAAGTTAGGGTTCAACATGCTCAATATTAGGTACTAGGCTAAGTACCTAGTTCCATTACTATAGAGGAACTACTACCCTTCACGACACAACACCTAATCTCAAGGAGATCTACTCCTTGTTACACCACCACGGATATCACCATCCTTGTAAATAAACAATACATATATGTATAACGATGCAAACACGATTAAATTATGATTTGATTTATACCACTACCTTGACAATCACTAATGCCTTTTCTTAATCCTTTAGCATTCTTCATAATGCTTAGACATCTATGATGAGCACCTTTCACTAATGTTTTCATCTTGACACTTTTGGCATTAGTCACTAATGCCTTCAACCCAACATCTATGGAGAAAGGAAGAACTATCAACAAGAGAACCTTAGTTGTCTTGATGATGACGAAGCATGGCAACTCATGGACTTGAGCTTGCACGTCTTCAAGAAGTGGTGATCTCTCCTTAAAGAGGAACCTAGAAGATCACACAAAAACAAAAGACAAACTACATAGATCATCTGAGGTTAGAGGGTTAGAATACTTTGGGGAAGTATGTGTGTAAGTGTGATAGTTAGAAAGAAAGAAATGGCTCTCTATTTATAGAGAAAATTTTCATCGTTCCCAGGATCCCACGGATCCTTCCACTGGGATCCGGCTAGCAAAAACCAGGGATCCGTGGAACGCTCCTCTTTGCCCATGGGTATTTTTGGTTATGGGTCATGGGTCATGGGTTAATCCATGGATCTTTAGCTAGATACAATGTATCTCTTGAGTGCTCACCAAGGGTTCAATGTATCTAGACATTCTCTTGAGTGCTCACCAAGGGTTCAATGTATCTAGACATTGGGTATGGGTCAATACCATGGGTTATGGATATTATCCATATATGATATAAGCATGATGTCATGCAATGGGTTATAGGTCAAGCTCCATGGGTCATGGGCTTTGGGTTGTACCCAACTACATTCAATGTATTTTCCAAATGGGTTATGATACTTAAGTTTCTACCCATTTATATTACCCAATATACTACATACTAGTTATGTGTATATTTTACCCAAATATGTAAACACTAGTTGTTGCTCATATGTAATATTAAATCTTAAAATCACTTATACTTGTTTTAGTGTTTTATGTGAAAATGTGAATATGTTAGAAACTATTAGTTTAAACTATTTACGTATTTTATTTGTTTCGTTAAAATGATTTTACGTTTGTTATCGACAAAACATTAGAAGATCGTAAAATATAAATAAACGTTTTTACGGCTTATTTGTATTAACAATCCTCCCTTTTGTTGCGACAAAACATAAAATTATTTTAGGAAAAGCCTAAATTTTAAAAGTTTGAATTGTAGTTTTTACTTCTTCTCCCCCTTTTTGTCGAAACAAAAAGAGCCTTGAAAGAAAGCAACACATTGTTTTAAGAAAATCGTGAATGAAATAAAAGAGGTAGAGAGCAAGTAATGGAAAGGATCTCGTCTTTATTCCCCTTGACGAGTCCATCCCTAGGTAAGGGCGTCAAGAAAGTAATACTAATCTAGTTTGTTTGCAACTAAGTTTGCAAAAGATTTCGTCTAAGTGACGAATGTGCTCCCCCTTGATGATTGCAATTTTGCAAAGGGATGTCGAGAAATGTAATCCTAATATTGCAAGTAATTTGCAATGTATTGTTTTGACACAAAGCTCCCCCTAGCTTTAGGGTGTCAACTACTTCAAGTGTAGATTGAATAACTACAAAACAAAGGTTAAGAAGTATAATGCACAATTTCCTGCATATGTGATCCAAGTTAGTAGAAAAATAGTTTTCTGTTTCACGGATCCCATGGTTCCCTCCTAGTAGGGATCCGTCTGGGAATTTTGAGGGATCCCAGATAGTGATGATTAAATTAAGCAATGGTGATGTAACAAGTAATGTTAACATCAAAATGAGATATGTATTCAACCAACAAACATATACTCAATGCAATATGGCAAGTAAACTATCATTCAATAAAACATAAGAAATGATCAACAAATCTCTAAAAACTAAGAGAATGATTTAGCCATATTCTACTAATACTAATAAGTGACCCAAAGCTTAAGAAGCAACAATGTGCTTGAGTCTAGGGATGAGTAGACTTGTTGATTTGGTCCAATCTTTCAAGAAGATGATTAAACATGAAATGCAACTCATTTTGTACTTCTTGAACAAGTCCTTGGGTGTTTAGACAATTAGAGCAATTATTGTCTTGATTAGGAACAGGATGTTTGGAGGAGGTTCTACAAATGATGGTGGAGGTACATTGAGTAATTTAGGATGAGGTTCTACTAGTAATGAGAGTGGTGGTAATGGAAATTCCTCCATATGATCAAGTCCTTGGTGGTTCAATTCCTTGTTTCCAATGATGGACTAGTTGGTGATGTAGGTGGTTCCTATTTTAACGAGAAGGTTGGTGAATGGGAAGTTCTCGGTGGTGAATGCTCTAATGAAATAGAGAGGCTCTAGAAGGAGTGTAGTCCATGCTCTAGGAATGAAGTTTTAGACGTTTTGCTAGAACTAGGTACGTTTGGTTTAGAGCTCGATGATCCCTTTTCTAACCTAAGAGGTTTAATGCTATTATTATGCGGTTCTCTTGGCAATTGTTGATTGGGTTTTTTGAGGTGAGATTCTAGCACTATTATCTCTACGGATGATGATTAGGTGGATGGGAAGTCCTACCATTTGTGGGTTTAACCGAGAGATGATTCGTTGAGGAAATTCGTACAAACACGAGCAAGGTTCTTGGTTGGATGAGTTAGCACAAGGAGCTTTCCTCATGATGAAATGACTAAGGAAAAGGTTTCTAAATGCTGAGAATTATGTTGTGTTTGATGACTAAGGGATTCTAGCAAGATTTA
>OU343220.1:258497757-258513961 GCA_910596185.1 Chrysanthemum makinoi
GAGTCCGGGTTATTTTCAAATCAATTTTGTTTTCGTTAGATAGCAAATATTTTTCAGAAGAATCTATAGAAGGAAAAATATTTGGAGGGAAACATTTGTCTTTTTGGCGACAAATATTTGTATTTATATCAGAGCATGAGATTTCAAACATTTAAATTAAATATGGCTCTGTTTTTTTTCTTTTAAAAATTGGTTACTACCTGAAATGACAGTAAACAACTATTTTTCTCCATTCCTCTTTTTTTTTAATGTACATTCGAACTTCATCTAAAGACCTAAGCCATTATTTGAATAACAAATCAAAGTCCGTAGATGTTATTGAACCAAAGAAAAACATGAAAAAAATATTTTTGGAAATTTTCAAGATTTTTTAATTTTTATGGATTTTGAAATTTTATAATTTTCTATTTTCTTTTTGTGGGTTTTATATTTTTGTATTTTGCTTTTTGAAAAGATATGTACAAGAGATAGATAAAGACAAACTCAGTTACTCCTCATCTTCCTCCTGAAGACGTTTGAGTGTTTGGTGCTAGACTTTTAGACCAAAGTCGTGGAAGAATAAACTCAAAACGTTCTCTAGGAAGAGCTTTGGTGAAGATGTCTGCCAACTGATATTCAGTCCTCACAAAGTATAGCTCAACCACACCTTTTTCAACTTGTTCTCGAATGAAATGATGTCGAATGTCGATATGCTTTGCTCTTGAATGTTGAACGTTGTTACATGAGAGAGTAATGGCACTCTTTTTATCACAGTACAGAGGGATTTTGTTGAATTCAAAGCCATAGTCAGATAATTGGGATCTCATCCATAGGATTTGAGCACAACAAGATGACATGGCTATGTATTCAGCCTTTGTAGAGGATATAGAAGTACTCGTTTGTTTCTTTGAGGACCAACTCACAAGTTTATCACCCAAAAACTGAGCACCTCCTGACGTGCTTCGACGTGTATCTTAACATCCTGCATGGTCGAGATGCATAGCGTTAGTGACATACCGGTGTCCTTCGGGTACCAAAGTCCCATATTTATGGTTCCTTGGAGATACCGAAAGACCCGTTTAACCGCTTTAAGGTGATTTTTGGTAGGTTAGCCTGGTATCTAGCACACATGCATACAGCGAACAGAATGTCTGGTCTCGGTGATAGGTACATCAGGGACCCAATCATACTACGATATTTAGTTTGGTCAACCATGATCCCTGAGTGGTCCTCATCCATTTTAGAGCGCTCCACCATGGGAGTGTCAACAGGGTCACAAGAATCAAATCCAAATTTCTTTGAAATTTCATTAGCATATTTAGATTGATTGATAAAAATGCCTCCGGGACTTTGTGAAATTTGTAATCCCAAGAAAAATGACATTTGTCCCATCATTGACATTTAAAATTTGGAGCCCGTCACCTTAGAAAAACGGTAACATTCATTGGGGTCAGTCGAGGCAAAAATAATATCATCAACATAGATTTGAACATGAATTAAGTGTTTGCCTGACTTTCTGGTGAACAATGTCGGATCAACTTCTCCTTTGCTGAATCCGTTGGATAAGACAAACTTTGACAGTGTGTCATACCATGCCCTTGGAGCTTGTTTCAAGCCATAAAGAGCCTTTTTCAAGCGATAGACATGAGTGGGACGTTCTAGATCCACAAAACCTTCTGGCTGACTGACATAGACGATTTCTTTCAGGTCTCCATTAAGAAAGGCAGTCTTAACATCCATCTGATAAACCACCATCTTCTTGCTGGAAGCATTAGCCAAGAAGATTATGATTGCCTCAATACGTGCAACTGGAGCAAATGATTCCTCAAAGTCAATACCCTCTTCTTGACGATATCCTTTTGCAACAAGTCTTGCTTTGTTCTTCAGTACATCTCCATGCTCATCAAGTTTTACTTTGAATATCCATTTGAGAGCAATGATCATAGCACAGTCAGGAGCAGGTACCAATTCCCAAACATCAAGACGATCAAACTCATGAATTTCTTCTTTCATTGCATTGAACATTGTCTTCAGACATTGCAGTTTTAACATCTTTTGGTTCGACCTTTGATAATATGGAATTGAAGAAGAACCACAAGGCATCAGTTGCAAGTTGTTTACGAGTGGATACTGGGCGAGAAGGGTTTCCAATGGATGATCATGTGTCCATTTTCTAAGGTGTTCGTGTGGTTGTTGTTGAGGAACTGAAGTAGCAGAGTTTGGATCTCCTGATGAAGATGGTTCTGAAGTTGGTTTAGGAGAAAATATGTTCTCAAATGGAGCATCTTACGAGAAGCAAAGGGGTTATCTCCATCATAGGTGCCAGAAACAGTTCCATGATGTACACTCGATGATTGAGGATCTGATGATGAGAATGAGTGATCTGCAGTAGGAGCTTCTTGACTCAATGACACAGATACTGAAGGGTTGTCCACATTGACTTGGTTAGAAGCAGCCTCTGTTGAAGGATTAGACTGATAATTGGCAATAGGTTCATCATATTCATGAAAAATTGGATCAAACAATTTCTTCAAATATTCTTCAGAAGGAGGTACATGGAGGAACTGCTGGTGAGGGGTTTTGTACAAGGGAAGACCTAATGGGACTACTTAATGAATGTTGTGATGCGGGTCCAGAACTTGATTGTCCTGGAGCCATTTGCCCAGACAACTCATCGAACGTGACGTGAATAGTTTCCATGATATCCCGGGTTCTTTTGTTGTAGATTCGGTAACCTTTCCTGTTGGGTGCATAACCCACAAAAACTCCTATTTCTGCTTTAGCTCTTAAGTTTCCTAAATCTTGACCATCATTTGTTGGGTAGCACAAAGCACCAAACACACGAAGGAAGGATAGATCAGGTTTTTGATTGTGGACAAGTTTGTATGGAGTTTTTCCATGAGTTGTGTGGATAAGGGATCGATTTTTGGTGTAGCAAGCAGTGGCAATCGCTTCGGCCCAGAGAAACATTGGAACCTTTGAATAAATTAGCATAGTTCTTGCAGCTTCTACAAGAGTTCGATTTCGTCTTTCAACTACACCGTTCTGTTGAGGAGTGCGTGGAACACTTCTTTGATGACTAATTCCAATGCTTTCATAAAAATGACTTAGTTCTTTGTTAACAAAATCAGTTCCATTGTATCGTTCGAATGATTCTAACAGTCTTGTTAAGTCGAACCTGCAGCTGTTTGATAAGTTTGATGATGACGTCTTGAGTTTCATCCTTTGTCCTCAAAAACTTAACCGAAGTAAATCAAGAGTAGTCATCAACAACGACTAGCACATATTTCTTCCCATTAATTTTTTGCACTCTCATTGGTCCGCACAAATCCATATGAAGAGTATGAAGAACTTCCATAACCGAGCGAGTTTGCGGTTTGGGTTTATGGGCATATTTCTTGCTTTTTCCTAATTTGCATGCAGAACAAAGGTGATCCTTTTCATATTTTAGTCTAGGCAAGCCTCTTACGAGGTCCTTTCTTACAGGATCATTTATGGTGCGAAATTCAACTGATTGAGACGACGGTGCCATAGCCAAGACTTTGTTTTAGAGGCCTTTGATAACAAGAAAATTGGAGAAGATCTCATCATGTCTTCGATAGAGATGGTGTACAAATTGGTTCCACGTGTTCCTTTCAAAAGTTCAACACCATCTAAATCTCTAATGAAGCATGTATGTTTTCGAAGGCAACTCTAGATCAGAATCACAGATTGACCGAGCCGAGAGAATAGATTATGACCAAGACCTTCAACATAATATACCCTGGAGATTAAACTATCACCAACCACATAATCCCCATAACCCATAATTGCTCCAAAATGGTCGTTTCCAAATCTAACAGTCCCGATAAATTTACTCACGAAGTTCATGAGCCATGAGCGATCTCCAGTCATATGCTTGGAACAGCCTGAGTCCAAGTACCATAGAACGATTTGAACGACCTGCAGTTGAACACAGACAAGAATGGATAACTGGATAATTGGGATCCCCATGCAATAATGGGTTCCACTTGGTTAGTAGCAGTGATTGGAACACCCACATCAGAAGCAGAAACAATGGAGTCGTTAGGGATAGATGATGTGCTAGTGTACGTATTTGACCTATTCAAAGTGTGTTCACTTCTTAAAAGAATAGTTCTACCAGTAGGCATCCATTTCCTAATGGGCATTGTCTTAGTAAATTTAGGGCATAACTCATTAAGATTAAATTTGCGTCCAGTAGGTATCCACTGATAACCTACATTACTGAGTTTTCTTCCTGTGGGTTTCCAATGTTTTCTAACATTCTTCCACCATTGCTTTCTAGCCTTCTTAACATGCTTGTTGGCATTAACAATTTTAACTGGGTGTTTAACAGCATTAGTCACATCAATCACACCATATACATGATTAGTACCAGAAGCCAAGCAATCATCATTACATGTTTTGCAAGAAGTATTTGATTAATTACGATACGCTTATAGCTAATACTAGAATCACCGTTTGTTTTATTCAACATAGTTTCAAAGGTGAGTTCTTACTATTCTCACCTTGAACATTCCTAGCTTGCAAGGTCCTATCATTCTTTGTGTTGCCTTGAGGCTTTGACCTGCCCGCTTTGGTGTCACTTTTTACTCCTGTAGAGGGAATGGGAACATTAGTTGGTTTTGCTACTTTTGCATTTGAGGTTTAGAAGTGATGGGATTCTAAACATACTTGAAGGCACATTAAAGTTCAACACTTTCTTACACTTTGGGCATAGAGCAACTGGCCTTGCATCACGACTTTATCTTTCTCACATAAGGATTTAGGACATGTTGCTCTTAAGCATTCTAAAAGTTCCTGAGATCGTTTGGCACTCGTATGCAAGCAAACTAATTCACTATCAAGTGGCTTATTTATGTGATCCTCTTCTACAATCTCACGGAGACATTCTAGGATATCCTTAAGGTGAAAGAAATAGTTATGAAACACAAGTTCGTTATTTCAAAGATGAGGAGGAATGTATTTACAGTCACAGTATATTTAGAATCTGCAGATGATTTTGATGCAACATTCTCATTAAAGACAAGTGGCATTTTCCCTTTTATCTGACTCTTCAGATTCTCAATTTCCTTTTGTAACGAAGTTAATTTTTCATTGTTTTTGTCACGAGTAACTTTCATTGAATCGTATAACTCTTTGAAGTGTCGTTTGACCTTTTCATTTTCTTCTAGAAAACTCTCATTTTCTTGTTGTAATACGTTAATGATGTTTTGAAGATGAAAGTTTTGAGAAAATTGAGAATCTAAAGGAGGAGGCATTTGGGAGCTAGTCACATTGTTTTTTTCGCCCTTCAATTGTGAGATTTGGGCTCTCAATTTTCTGATCGTGTTACAATGAGCTCGAATTTGTTCATCACGTTTGCTTATTTCAAAAACTAAATCAAATTCAGGAGCATCTGAGGATGTCTTGATATTTGAGGTTTTAACATTTTCCTTGAGATGTTGATATTTTAATTGCAAAGCAAGATGTTCAACTTCTAATTTAGAATAATGTTTGACCAAATTATCATGATCATCCTGGTCAATTTTATCATGCAATTTTGAATTTGTGGTTTCAAGCTCAATGACACGATCATGGGAAACTTTTAATGCAATATTTAATTCATGAAATTGAGATGCAGTAATAGAATGCTTAGATAGAAGATATAAAACACATCTTGAGCCACACAACTTAATACTAAGTTCTCATTTAAGATATGCAGATTCTTCCTTTCAATTTCATTATATTTGAGTTCCAGTTCATAATCATTGACTCACTATCATTGCATCAAATTCCTTTTCCATTTCTTTAATATCTGAGTCTATCCTTTTTTGAAGACTCTCAAATTGACATTTTAATTGTTTAAAGAAAGGTATGACCTCAGTTAAATAGCATTCTTTAGTTTACTCAAAACCCCTTTCCTCTTCAGTTATCCCTGTAGGTCTGATTCTCTTCTTACATGTCTTCTCAAAATCAATGAATAGTTGATAAACAACATACAGGCTGATTAAGGTCTTGCTCTTAGTGGGAATAGTTCTAGGAACTATATGGATTGGTGTATTCGGAGGATACACAGTAGCTGGAGGCATTTTCCTAAGGGTAGTGGTTGTTTCAACAAGTACATTTGCTTTTTGCATATCTATGTCCTTTTTCCAAAAAACTTGTTCTGGGATTAATTGAGTTTGATGCTTAAACATGTTCAGGGAGATCCAATTTTCTTTTGTGTAATCATGGGGTTTGATCGTTATGTTTTTCTTTTTACACTCAGGATCTTTAGCTTTTTATCCATTTTCTCCCTAGAGGCATCTTCTAATTTTCTATC
The DNA here is from genome assembly GCA_910596185.1 of Chrysanthemum makinoi. NCBI lineage: Eukaryota > Viridiplantae > Streptophyta > Magnoliopsida > Asterales > Asteraceae > Chrysanthemum > Chrysanthemum makinoi. Next base: position 258,504,062 of record OU343220.1, read on the forward strand.
CTCTTCCGTGCTTCCGATACATGATGGTGTTTGCTGATATAGGTCAATTATTATATAAAAAATATCAAATACGAATAAGCGAGAGAATTACAAATCAACCCTTTAGGAAAAAGGTCAACACTCAAAACCCGCGAATACTCGATAAGTGATACCGGGCAAGTGATTACCCGGGTCGTTTCCCAACGAGGAGTGAATTGACGGTTACGTTTGAGGTTTGTTATTAAAATGCTTGAATGGATCGGGATTTACATTTTGGTTACGTTTCAAATTTTAAAATTAAGCTACTGAATTATCGGGAAAGTAAAAGGCAATGGAATCCTAATAAAGCTAACAGTTAGTAAACATTAGGCTAAAATGCAATTAAAACTATTCCTATTGTTACCTACTTCAAAAATGTAAAAACGAAAATGCACGCGTAGTAAAAATGTCAAATAAATGCAAATGAGACCCTACGAGTGTGAAATTAATTCTCCTACTTAAGAAATGACAAAATAGAAATTTGGGATTTTTTTTTTTGACTTTTTAAATAATTTTTATCAATTTAAAACTACTTAATACTAATTAAATGTTTAAAAATATTAAATGGTTTTCAAAAATTATGAAACTGTTTATAAAATAATTTGAAGTTAAAACTCAACTAATAAAAATAATATTTGATGAAAAAGCAGTTAAAGAAATATGTAAAGTATTTAGGCTGATTTAAATAAGCTAATAAAATAATTATCCTATTAATTTATTAAATGAGTAAATACTAACATGAAATAAGCAACTGGTCTAGTGGTTATTGGGTTGGTTTATAAAGCTTTGCAGGATTAAGGTGGAGGTCAGGGGTTCGAGTTCCTTGGCCTCTACTTATTGAAAACTAATTTTATTTTATTTTTTATTTTTTTTATTTTTTATTTTTTTTTATATCAGTTAAAATGACTTTTATAAAAACTAACATTTTTTTTACTTCAAATTAAGCTAAGATGAAACTTGTTTAAAGTAATGTAGCAAGCACAAACCAATGATCCTAAGATAAGCTATGAATTACAAGGGCTAAAAAAAAGAAAAGCTATAAACTAAGGAAATGCTTAGACTAAGAAATCCTAATAGCACTAGAAGGGAAAGGCAGCAGTTGGATAAAAGCTAAACTAGGTGAACTTATAAGCTAAAAGGGAAATAAATAAGCAATAATATGCACCAAGTTAGGCAAGATTTAAGACAAACCTAGTCTAAATTTAACTAATAAGCACTAAAGGAACTGAATAAGCTAAGTCCTAACATTGATAAGCTAAAAAAATTGAGCTAAGTTAGCTGCTGCAACCTGCAGTCCCAACAGAGCCCAATGGGGCTTATGAAAGCTTAAAACTAAGTGACTAAATGAACTTTAAAATCCTAAATAAGCTTAATTAGTAAAACTTGGTCTTATGAGCATTCAAAAAAAAAACATTTTGCAACTGATGGGAAACTCACTTGAGCTTATTAGAGGCTGTTCAAAAGGGCTGCAGTGGGCACTAGGGACTGTTTAGAAAAAACTTGTAAGACTCAAACTTGGAAAATTGACTTGAACCTTTAAAAAAACTTTAGACTAATGATAAAAACAACACTTAAACTAATATTAGAACTTAACTGGGACAGTTTTAAACTCAGCAAATAACCAAAGTGGTGAGTACCCCACTTTGCCAAACACCCCTTTTGAGGGCAGAAAACTAAGAAATGTTTTTCCAAAGTTTGAACTTAAAACAAATTGCTGTCAAATGACCAAAAAAGAACTCAAAAGAACTTAAGGAAACTCATCTAATAAGCTTAAATATGAAATTTGAACCAAGACAATATCAGAAAAGGAATAAGCAACTTTCATAAAAAAAATTAAAAAAACTGAAACTGAGAACACAAGCTGAAATTAACTGAAATTGTTGATACAAAAGTTGGGCGTTCCTTGTTTGGAGCTCCGGCTCTCGTACCAATTGAGAATTGTTGCTTGAGACCTGCGCACTAAAAGACAAAAGACACCGTTAGGCTTACCGTGGGATTATTTCCCACGATTATCCTCCCGTGAGTAAGTAATCGGTTTAGGGTTTAAGGTGAATTAGGGTTTGAGATTGTACCTTAAGCAGGGATGTGATTCCCTTTATACACACGGAATCCTTGTTGGTTCCGTGTTCCTCAACCTTCGGCGTATTCCACCTTAATCGGTTGGGAATGATTATCTTCCTATTTAGAAGATATCGGATATCTATTCCATCAATAGATTCGGGCTTGGGCCTTCATGAGCCCAAATGTTTAGTCCGCTTAGCCCAGTTCGTATCGGGCCAAGCTAGTATTGGACTTTAGTCGGGTCCGTGACCCGGATATAGACTATACGTCATCATGTCCCCAGTCTAGTATGCGCAGTGCGTAACTACGGATGCTAGACTAATTATTGTAGTCGATTAAAGACAAAGCGTAGCAAAGAAGCTAAATTAAATCCTCATGAGACATTGTATCCGTCCACAAAACGAAGCAGGCACCTCGTAGAATCGGGGAAAGGTTATCGTATTACCGTGTCCCATCAAACAATCCCAACCACATATTTAGGGTTGGTAGAGTCCACGCGTGTCGATCGCCGTGTGGGAGGAGGAAGGTTATATAATCCCTTACTTCATTTTCACCGTGTTCACACGGTAAAACAAAACGCCATCCGCCATTTTCGTAGGTGCAAATACTTTCAAGCCTTGATACCGAAATATCCCTAGGTAATAGCTATTGCGCCTTTGTTTTGTAGTATAAACAACACCATGGTTAGGAATTATCGGAGTTTTACGTCGGATATAACGGAGGATGAGCTGCGACAGTTAGCGCCCTCAGTATTATATTCCAGCCAGTACATCCGGAAGTTTCGGCTGCGAATGCGTCGATAGCGGATTTCCCGATGGGAAGATTGGGGTATACACGCGATTCTTTGAATTCGCAAATCAGCGCATACCACTATCGTTATTCTTAAGTGATGTATTGAATTATTACCGCATACACTTGTCCCGGTACCTTTGTATAGGTGCGAAAACTAATTAATTCGAGGTGAGCGCCATTTATTGGCCATTGACCCCACAATCCACTCGTTGCGTTTACCACACCACGTGGTCAAACGGGTGGTTTCCTTGCAAGCTGCGGCCACTCCAATGTTTTATCACGGAAAAGTTAGACGCCAGCTCGTAGAAATTGGAGAGAAACCTTTTTCAGGTTGGCGACGCATGCTTTCGTCTCGTTTTGATTTTACTCTAAGGGGACACTACCACCAAGGATGGCGCCCCTCCGATCATACAATGCAAGAGGATGCGAAACATAAATCTGGCTGCATCCCTATTAGCTCTACCCAGGAGTTCTTGGTGCATATTGGCACAGTGCAATTATTTTGGCGATTCAGAAGAAGTTCCTATATTCGTAGGGCTGATGGTCGGGGTAGGTGCTCATCTTTCGTACCCGTTAGTTATATTAATGTAAGTTGTTCACTATTGGCGCTTTACCTATCGTGAACTGTTTGTATTCTTTTGTTGTTGCGAGATGGACCTGTTCAGCGTTGTGCACACCGACAAAGCCTATCAATGTAGAGGGTGGGGAACACGACCTTTGAAAGAGGGAGAAGAGCGCGTGCTTGTTGCGGCGTCGCGTACCCTAGTGTTGGACATACAGGAGAGAAAGTTCATCCGTTGTGCTCAAGCGACACCATTACGAGTGTGCCTAGTTCTCAATCCCTCTCCTCCGGTGCAACTGCGCCCTTAGCGGTGGAGCATGTGGAGGAAGTGTAAGAGGAGGAAGAAAGTCAAGGATTGGAGCGCAAAAGAAAGCGGTGCCGGTGGCGATAGTGCGCCACTTTCGGAAGAAGCGCCGGTTGTGGTTAGTGTGGAGTCATCCTCTAGTGATGTTGCGTCGCGCCCACCCTCACCCGACACATCTATTCTGCGTAAGTGTGGGATAAGATTATGTACCAAAATACCTTAATATATTACCTTGAATAACGAATTGTTCTGCGTCATGTTTGTAGGTTTGAACAGTCCGCAGGAGTCGCCCCCCAATCAAGTCCAATTAGGTTTGAATCATCAGGGCTGAGGAGCCAAAGCGCTGAGCCTGGGTCCTCTAGGGATGCACCCATGGGGTAAGCCGGTCGAGGATCTGGTCTGTCTTGCTTCATGCTAAAGGCAAAGTATTGGGAGAGTCTAGCAGTGGCTGAAAAAGACCAGCTAATTGCGCCTTTGGAGCGAGTGGCTAGTGCTAGGGGTGAAGCGGAGACTATGGGGTAAATGCACGCACAAAGCTCATTTAAGAGAAAATGGCCCGATGTGCCAAATAAATCAAGAGCGTCACGGAGGCCGCGGGATATAATCTTCCAGTCATTGGGCCATGAAATATTTGGAGAATGGTAAAAGCACCGACCTCGGCTTGAAAGTTTGGGCGCCATGGAAAACGCCCTTGAAACTTCGGAGATGAAGTTGCGCAAGTTAAGTCACGGAATATGGCGAGGAATTATATCCTCAACTCCTCGTAGACCATTGCGGAGCCTTGGATGGCTCATAAGCCATGGGCTTCGTTCTGCCTTGCGTTAAGTACCCTAGAGTCGAAAAGAGATGTGGGTTGACTCTTTGGGGATGTAGTTAAGCGCTGGAGCGTGGGAAGCGAAGCCATTGAGAAGCTGCATGAGGCTGAGCTTCTAAAGGTACCCGTTGAGCATGTACCTAATTATGACACGGCTTATGATAATCGGTGCCGCCATGAAGAATGAGGGACTTGGAACTCCCAAGAGCTGCTGAATCTGGGCGTGTCGGGATTATCGATAGATGTTATTTTTGCGGTCGACTCTAGCACGTCATCCACGGTTGGAGAAGCCGTTGTGCATGGACTACTATCTTAACCCTGATGCATCCCAACGGTGATGCGTGCCTATATTCGCCCCAAGGATATCTTGAATCCTTTTGTCCTCGAGAGGAGGTCCCCTTGAAGCAAGTGTTAGAAGCGCATTAGACAAGGCTTGCTCGGAAGAAGGTATTAAGGAAAGGCTGTGATGTGTGGTATGCGTTGCGCACCTCCCTCGGCGACGGGGTGCGTGAGTGTTGTTACCGTGGCCCGTCGAGACGCGGATTTGTTGGAGGAGCTGGAGAAGGTTGGTAATGCTGCTAGCCGCTTGGGTAGTTCCTCCTTGAAGCGTAGTCATAGTTTGTAGATGCATCCGTGTGTAACTATCTTTGGGAAATAACTCATGGTTATGAAACAAATCCTCTTTTGTTAAGTGTTTGTGAATATATTTTGCAAGCTGCGTATCGATTGTCTTTGGCGTAAAAAGTATTAGGCCGTTACATGTATATGCAAGTGTGTTAGGTCACTAGTTTTACAAACACAAGTTATAGAGAAAGAGATGAAGGCGGATGAACAAGTAAATCACACACACACATGTAAATAATAATACGGTTTAGGCAAAGAGTATGAATGAGAGAAAAACTTGAACAACCAACCCTCAAGTGAGGGTTATTACATGGTTTATATAGGCAAGGAGCTAGGGCAACACTCCCTCTCCTTCCTTATTCCTTATTGGGCTTGGGCCTAAGCTTATGGGCCTTCTACATAAGCTTGACCTTAAACAAACATAAAGGCCATAATAAAGCTACCTATTACATATGAATTATAAATACTTGAAATCTGTTTAGGAGTGATTCCAACAATCTCCCCCTCAAGTATATATGAATGTAAACGGTGAAGGCGTTTATGTAATAGTAGCAGTTGGACGTCTTTTCGACATTCTTCTTTCTTGTGAGAAGAATTGCCTTGATTTGAACCATCTCCCCAGTGTAGAGATAGTTTCTTTGAACAATTATGCTTTGACGTCATCTTTAACTTTGTTCTTTGATCATTGTTCTTTGTGGTGAAAGTGATAGTATGTTGTTGTTGTCTGCATCGTCTGCCTCAGTCTCGCTTCGCTGCTCGGTGTCTCCACGTCATTCTTCAACATGCTCACACGCTCTTTGACGTTGGAAATCAATACTTGATGAAGTTTTTAAGTCTTTGACTTTGTAGATTCTTTGATTGATGAAGAATCATTCTGATTGTTGTGTTGCATTGAGATAGAACTTCCATTAGTGATGATGTTGGCTTGAACATGAGAAGAATCAGACGATCATCCCGCCGAGCTTCCATAAGAAGAAAACATTTCAAGCGGTTAGTAATAAGCGGTTTCCGGCACTTACAAGTTTGAACTTCGAGAGTGTACAAAGCATAGTGTGAGGACACAACTCTAATTCTTACAAAGGCCGTTCTGAACTGGAGTCCCACAAGTGAGATAACGCGATGTACCGAAGTACATCTATTGAGATGATGAGTCACGAGGTACAGAGCATCACCTCACTAGACCGTTTGAGACACACTCCGCGTAATCCACGGGGAGTTACGAAGACTGCGCCGATGGCTGTTTGATGTTGACCCCGGCGAGGAGTTTCCATTCAATCACCGAGGATCACATATGTGACCTCTCATAAATGTTCTCACATTGTGATTGCTAAGATCGTGAAGGACTCGATATGAACCACCGATGATCTTATTAGTTGATCATCAAGTGATTAAATGTCAAGTGTTCCTAAGAGATCTTTTGATGAATCTCGTGGCTCTAGACTCAATATTGCATTTTGGTTTTCCCGAAATGGCGGAGACTAGGGAGAGGGTCCTTCTTCAATACCAGCAATCTCTAGGAGAAAGCCGATAGTTTACGTAGGGTTCCTGTGAGAATGAAACAAGCTTCTGTTGAGAGAAACTTGAGTGGATAAGAAGGTTTAGTGCATTGTGTCACTGGGTCCATGACGACTCTTTAATCTTCAATACCGGCGTCACTAAGTGACAACCAGTAGCATATGAATTGAACCCTGTGTCTGCCCTAAGTTGAATAATCTGGAGGGCTATTTCTTTTCACCCTTTACTTTACATTTCTTTTTGATTCTTCAACTCCTTCTTTCTCCGATTCTCATTTTCTCCTTTTTTATAATCATTCCTAAGGACTTCTAACACTAACTAATGGTAGTGTCCTTTGGTAGATCCCTCCGGCTCTGGCGGATCATAGGACAGTTATTCCTAACCTTAGTCACCTTATAACTCCATGACTAACCTATGTTTGCCATTAAAACCATTGTATGATAAAATATCTCTCAAAGGGTTTGTTAATGAAAAACATGTTTGAACCATTGTGAGAGATGATGTTTTGCATAAATACTCCCCTCCACATGTGCTTAATAGTTTTAATGGTTAAATGCACAGTGAGGAAAGAGCGCGCACTTTTGAATTGATCCACTGAAGATAGACAATCCCCCATGAGACACGGTTACGTTGCATAGTTAAAGAGTTACATTGTCCGCTTTTAGGTGACAACTAGCTCTAATAACTACCTTGAAGGTGTAGACAAACCTTGTAAGGTTGTCAAACCCGCCGAGTTCATGCTATCAAAAGTTTCTCGAATGGTACATTCTACTCAGACAAGTCCTTTGCGAGACACGTTTACATCACTAGCGAACTAGCTTGAAATTATTACCCGTCCCAGACAAGTCTTTTCGAGTTACTAAAAGTTTAGTACCGTCAATTCGTTGGTTAAGTCTGAGGTACACAGATTCATTTGCATTTTGTACAACATATTTCTTATCACACAATTTTATCCCCCTCAAAAATGGCATATAAAATGTTATTTTTGAACGTCTTGAGAAATAAATATGACCATTCGATAGTGTTGCGGGAAGAAGACCACTGTGGAACAATTGGTGAACAAAGTTTTAATTTCAAATACTCCCCCTCAACTAGTGATATTAACGGTTGAGGTTTTGAAAAATCATTTGGGGAAGTACTTGTTCTTTTGAGCAAAACCTTGAAAATGAAAGGTTTGATAGGTTTTACTCAAAAATAAGAAGCTTTCGCTCCTTTTTATAAGGATTGTGCACGAGGCGTACCACAGGGCCTTTATTGACAATTACGGGTTGTACACTGTTATGTGTGCACAAGCCATTGACATATTTAATCACACGTCCAAAATTATATGAAGGAAACAATTCAAGGGGTACCAGGAAGTGTAGTGATCTTCCAGGAATGCGCAAGGGAGTTGAAAGCGGTGATGTTTCTCCTGGGTCGCCACCAACATAGCTCTCCAATGTCTGAACTGACCGTTCTGAACAACCGTTATCAATCATGGTGATGATTCTTCTCACATCCCGTCTTTCCTGAGAATTCCAGCGCTTAGGAGACCCAACTTTCAGGCGTATATCCTTCAACCTGTACGCCAATCATCCCTAACCATCTTCAAGGTATGATCCCCGAATTTGTGGGCTCACTACACGCCATTAAGCAGGTTCTTTGAAGTTCAATGTGGTAAACAACCCGAAAGGTTTGTGATGAGTGTATATGAGAGAGCTGGTTGAGGGGATCGGAAGAGTAAGCGTTGGAGGAGTGAGGGTGACACGCGTCTGATAAGATTCAACAGCCATCTGGATATCTTCAACACGTTCTTTGATCACAGTGCGTCTAATGAAGATGAGAACTGACTTGATAAATTCACGTGACTTCAGTGAGAGAATTGTCTCATACAACCCTGTACTTTGGCAAGGTACATGTCTTCGATGTCGTTGAGGGACAAGGTCTCAAAGTCAGCCTCGGAGAATCCATAGTCCTGTTCATCTTGTCGTTGACTATGATATCTTTAAGAATGTGTAGTCCCACTTAGACTGGAGATCAATGGTTTGATGGCCACGATGTCCTTAGAACTATACACTGCATGTTGAGACTTCTGAACCAGGCGGCTTCTGTAGTAGATTCTTCGGCGTTCAGGCCAATGATGAATCCCATACAATGCATCTTGGTCGTATGCTTGCACGTTGTCATAAAACAAGTGATTTGCACGTTCCTCGATAGCTATGCAGTTTGAGTAAATAGCCGTGGAATGGAAGAGTCAATGATGTAGCGTTTTTCGCGAACCATCGCTACGTGTAAGAGAAATCAGTCTCTGTTAAGAAGTATCGGAAGGAATCCGTGGTTCGTCTGTTTGGCCAATGGTCGGTAGGGGTTTGGTCCAATCGATTGTAGTATGGAGGTTGTCCCTTTGTGTGAAGTCAATGTTTGCTTCCGGGTTGAGCCAATCCATTTTGTTAGACATAGCTTCGGCGATGTTCTCAAGATGATATTCGACCTCGGCACTTTTGTCTTTTAGAAGTTGGAATGCTTCATTCTTGATTAAGCTTCAACTTCAGATTCGTCATTTCTTCACATGGAACTTTTCTTGCAAAAGTTTTGCGTGCTCAATGTAGAACCGTCTACCAATTCTTGACCTTCATCGGGGTAGGGAGTTTGATTGACAAGTGTGGAGAACCATTCAAACTCTTGGTTTTATGTCATCTAGCCATGAGGCGACTCAGTGAGTCGTCTTCTTCTTTTTGGAAGGCCTTGATGATGATCTGGTTTACGCACTTGTTTGGGTGAGGTGGGTTGTTGTTGGGGCTCAAGGACCTCTTCATCGTCACCACCCATATACTCAAAGTAATCACTTTGTTTTATGAGTCGGGGGTGGTAACTTCGGAATAGTCGAGGTTTATCGATAGAAGACCAGAGGTGGAGGACTTTTGAGGAAAGAAGTTAGGTGGTGGAGGAGGTGGCATAGAAGTAGATTTACGGTTAGCCGGCGTTTAGGTCGAGATCCTTATCCTTATCATCGTCATCTCTTGGTCGTTTTAGGTTGATCGGTGACTCCTTGCATGATGATCGAGGTTGAAAATCAAGTAGATTTACGAAAAATTTAGCTTCATCCAGAGTAAGCGTTCAGGATCGCTTTGACATTTGTATCACAAGTTTAGCGATTAACTTCAGATTGAGAGATGAAGCTTCTTTGGCCATTGTATTTTTAACCAATGCGATGTTAGAGGTGAGTTGTGC
>OU343220.1:258514061-258630301 GCA_910596185.1 Chrysanthemum makinoi
CCAAATATCTTTTAAATGTTTAGTCAAATATATCTTTTAAATGTTTTAGTCAATTTACTTGGATTCCAAATGAGTAAATGGCGTAAGTTTTTGTTCAAGATGTAGTAGTTTAGATTGGGAACTTTTACAAATAAGATTATAACATGAGCCCTTATATACATATGGATCTCTAGATTGTTGCCCCCTTTGGAGCTTCCCCAGGCCATCACTTGCTTATATGGCCGCTGAGGGAGGCAAATATATTTTAGCTCCGGTATCGTGGCACTATCCTATCTATTCAAATAATCGGGCAAAAATAATGAGATAGTAATTATGTTTTACCCCGATCATTTTTTGCACGTAGAGTACAACGTGTTCTAAATTTGGGAGAGCAAAACTTACGGGAGAGCAAAGATTTTTGCGCTCCGTGCCACGTGTGTGGTTTAGATGTGCTTTTAAATGACACATGTGACGATCTAAAAGGCGGAGCGCAAATTTTGTGTGTGCGCAACTAAATTTGCGCTTAAAGTAGTTTTTTGTAATACAATTTTCAGCGGTTCATTTTGGTAAAACGCATACCAATGTGCTTCATCCAAAAATTGGGACTTGGTTTCTTGATTGGCGAGTGTTGGTATAGCAATTTGAGGATTGGGTTTCTTGATTGGTGGAGAGTGTTTTATAAAATAGTTACATTCGTAGTCTACAATTTTGAAGAATACCATTATAACCCATGTGTATTTTGAAGTTTTTTGTATATTGTGAGCATAAGGACGTTTTTTTAAGATTTGTGAAGCAAATCAAAAAATAATTAGTATTAATTAATTTTTCAAACTCAAGAAAGAAAAACTTATTTAAAAAAAAATATTACTTAATACGGGAAGGTTGAGTTTTTTGAAATCAAAAGTTCCCACTTGAGGTTTTGTTTTATATAAGGTTGAGTTTTTTGAAATGAAAAGTTCCCACTTGAGGTTTCGTTTTATTATATAAAAGATTACAATTATTTAGGAAATTTTATTGGTTCTCATACGAAAGAGTGTGCCTTGTTTGATGAATTAATCTTACGTACTTATAAGGTTTCCTTAAAAAAGGTATGAACCAAGACTAACTTTAGTGCTAACAAACAAGTATTGTTAATGACAAGTTAAGAATCTAAAATCAATGTATACGCATGCGACATGTGCATATGCGTCTTATCGATCATCCGGATTGAATAGCAAATTTGTGTACTTTTTTGGAAAATTTGGCTTAGTTCTTAATATACATAAACACAACATGCTTAAAGATAGCGGAACCAGGAAGTTAGAGGATGAAGGAGGGAAATTATTACTCCGTACTTTGACAAAACTCATTATGCACACAAGGATGAATATAGTGATATTAGATTTTTTTACATTGTTCGGTTTAAGTGTATGGGCAATTTGATTTTGTGGTGGAAAACACTTTAATAAAAAAACCCAATAAAAAAAAATTAGATTAAAAACTTATTTTGTTTGAGTCAGTCATGCACTCACCTTTGTAATCATATTTAAAAGGCGCTCTTAAGGTACTTAAGGGGTTCTCCATGTAATGGTATTCATATTGCCTAGTGTCCCACTGCTTATCTTGAAACATTTGTCGATGCTAACTGGGCTAATTGTGTCGTAACTAGAAATTCAGTTACAAGTATTATTTGTTTTTAAATGGCTCATTGGTGTTTTGGAAAAGCAGAAAAACAAAACACCATTTATAAGTCGTAGAAGCTGAATATAGAGCCATGGCTTCTATAAGTTTAGAAATAGTTTGGGTTCTTAAGGAATTAAACTTGCATTATTGTTTACCTGTCAAAATATTCTATGACAGTCAATCTGCAACTAAAATTGAAGCTAATCTTGTGTTTCATGAGAGAACAAAACATCTTGAAATTGATCTTTATTTTATAAGAGAAAAAATCATGGCAAGAGTTATTGAAACCAGAAAGACTGATTCTGCAAACCAAACTGCATATATGTTTACTAAAGGGTTGGACAAAAACCAAGATGAAAATCTTATTTCAAAGCTGGGTTTATTTGATATTATCGAGGCTAAAATTAAGGGGATGTTAAAATTATAGTACTAGCTGAAAAAATAAAGTCTAAGGACATTGTGCTTTTTTTGGTTTTGTATTTTTGGTTGATATTAACTTAGAGGGGTTGGAATGGAGATTCTGTAAAGCTCAAAGGCTAAATCTATGTCAAAGCAAAGAAGTTATGAAGTTGTACTACAAAATCTAGAATCTTGCCCTAATCTCTCGTTACCTCTCAGCCAATTTACATGCATTCTCTAAAAAATATCCCAATCTCAATATGAGCTTATTCTCACAATATTCATTTATTTCTTTTACAGATTAAGATCAACTCTGTTGTAATAAAACTGTTATCAAATAGATAATAGGGGACCTAAATAGCAGTGGTATCTCGTGGTTGATTTTGTTATATTGTGGTTGTTTGTGCTGAATTGAGATTCAACAGGTTGTTCGAGAGATTTTGATTCAAGTTTTTTACACATAAGTTACATTTTTCACACATAATATTCAAAAACTTTTTACTTAAATTTCATTTTTAACATTTGACTCATTCTCATAGTAATAATGCTGAACATTATATTTCATGCTCGCCACACTCATTTAAGCAACTTTATCTGATCACTTAATGTCAATCTACATATATATTTTATATGGTAACTATAATTTTATTATGATCTTAAATCACATTTATAGTTGAAGCGAATAAACAATCAAACATATATACTAGACCCTTTACATGGATTAAATATTTAGGGTGTGTTTGGTACCGAGAATTGGGGCAAGAGAAATGGAAATGGTTCCATTTCTCTTGTTTGGTACCGAGAATTGAAAATGCGGAGAAATGGGGTAGAAATGGAGAAATGGAGAGGTAGATGGTAATTTGGTTAGCTCCATTTCTCTTATTTTGGTGGAAAATGGAAAATGGATTAATTTTTTTTTTTTTTTTTACATTTTAAAAAAATTAAAAAAAATATTTAAAAATATATTTTTTAAAAAATTATTTTTTAAAAATAAGTTTTTAAATAAATACATTTTTTAATTATTTTAAAATTATTTTTTTTAAATATTTAAATAAATACATACATTTTTTTAAATAAATACATTTTTTCAAAATTATTTTTAAAAATTATTTTTTAAAAATTTATTTTTAAAAAAATATTTTTTTAAATATTTTTTAAAAATTATTTTTTAAAAAATAAGTTTTTAAAAATAATTTTTTTAAAATTATTTTTTAAAAAAATAAGTTTTAAAATAAGTTTTTTAAAAATTATTTTTGAAAAATTATTTTTTTAAATAATTTTTTTCATTTCTGTTCATCTGCATTCTACAACATTAGAATTGAACACAATTACTCTGATTTTCTCTATTCTCCGAGATTTTATTCTCTACTTCATTTCTTTTCTCCGAATTTCTACACCAAACGCACACAGGTTCTCACGTAGATGTTTCCTAAATTTTTACACTTTTTTCATGTAAAGAAGCATAATCAAACGAGACCAACATTCAAGATTAATAATTTATATAAATAAGTTAGGCATTTTAAGAAGAATTTTCAAATGCTTACTCTTATTTTGGTGCTTACCAAGGGACAAATCCTCACCATCCATCTAGTTTGATCTAATGGTAGGGATAAACCTAAGATTTAATATGAAACCTAAGTTAAGTGTTTTTTTTTTTTTATCCTTTTTTTTTTTTTTTTTTTTTTTTTTTGAATTCACGTTACTATTTTAAATTCATGTCATTTTTTTGTGTGTGGATTGCGTTTTTAGTTCACGCTTTTTCATTATTTTTTTTAATTTTAAATTCACGTTTTTTTATTCGAAGTTTTTTTTCGTTTTCATTTGTATTCATTACTTTTCGTTCGTTTTATAATGTTTTCGTTACGTGTTCATATGTTTTCGCCATTTTTTACGCTTTGTCGATTTCATCCGCTTTGAGCGTTTACATCCGTTTTCACGTTTTGCCATGCGTTTTCATACGCTTATATACATTTTCGTATGTTTTAGACGTTTTCGTTTCGCGCCGTTTCGTCCGTTTTAGACATTATCGATCCGTTTTCTAGGCGTTTTAGATCGTATATACGTTTTCGTCTATTTTTATCGCGTTTTAGCCGTTTCGTCGTCGTTTTCATACGTTTTCGTTTGTTTTCTTACGTTTTCGTCCATTTTCTTACGTTTTGTTGTTCATATACGTTTTCGTAGTTTTCTTTAGTTTTCGTCCATTTTTCATACGTTTTTAGACGCTTTTACGCTTTCAATGCGTTTTCATCACGTTTTCGTCCGTTTTCTACGTTTTACGGCCATTTTCATATGTCCGTTTTTAGGTTTTCATGTATTTTCGATGCTCGTTTTAACGTCCATTTTCAGACGTTTTCATAGGTTGTCATCATTTTTTACGCATCCATTTTAAGCGTTTCCCTCGCTTTCAGACGTTTTCATCCGTTTTTATACGTTTTTCGTTTTCATACATTTTCTTCGTTTTATTCGCTTTTTTGTCTATTTTTATACGTTTTGTTCGCTTTGACGTTTTGTCTTTTGCTTTCATCGTTTGCATTTTTTAGATTTTATACGTTTTTGACCGTTTTCAGACGGTTTCATTTTGATATTTGTAAGTGACACTTATTTATCTTTTTATATAACATCACGTGGAAGATGAAAAGTATTACATTCTTCATCATGTATGTGTTATCGGTTGTGATACTCAACTAAGAATGTGATGGTTGTGTTTTTGAAAATATTTAGGAAGATTTTTGTGTTTTATGATATTATGAAATATTATAAAAGTTGTTGTGAAAACAAGAGATGTTATGATACTTTGTTGTTAGACTGTGGTGGATTTTATTTAATGGATACATTGTGCATGTTTCGATAGGTTTTATAGTGGGTTTTAAAAATATCTACGGTTGAATCAACAAACTAAATAAGCTATGGTTGAAGATAGCACACATTTTTATAAACAAACTGAGGAAGCTCAAACACTTGTGATATCACAGTGTGATATCACCCTCACTTGTGATATTACACGTGATATCATGTGTGATAACACCGTTGATATCACCTGTGATATCATGTGTGATATTACCGGTGATAGCATGTGTGTGATATCATAGTTTATATCACTTGTGATATCACCAATGATATCACAGTGATATCACCTGTGATATCTTGTGTGATATCATAGGTGTTTGAGCTTACTCAATTTGTTTATAAAGATGTGTACTTTCTTCAACCATAACTTAGTTTGTTGATTCATCATTCGCTATAAAACCTATGACAATGTATCCATTAAATATTCCACCATCTAACAAAAGTTTCATAACATCTGTTTAAACACATTTTCTAATATTTCATATTATCATAAAACACAAAAATCTTCCTAAATATTTTCAAAAACACAAATAAAAAATGAACAGAATCATCACAGTAATATAACAAGTGATGTTTATTATCATTTCTTTCATATATACTTGGTAAAATACTAAATTCTTATCACATTTGGTATGAATTTAATATTTCACATTATTAGTTGAGTAACACAACCGATAACATATATGATGAAGAGTGTAATACTCTTCATTTTTCTTACAGTGTTATATCACAAGAGATAAATAAGTGTCACTTAAAAATATCAAAATGAATAAAAGGAAGCAAACTATGAAAATAGAGACGTGACATATTCTCAAAATCAAACAAGTGTTGCATTAAATTAGCATTTTTAAACAAGAATTCACCTAAAGTGACTTTAACCCTTTTATTTCTACTAAGAGTATAATACATTGATTGCATTAACAAAATATGCTTGCTTGTCAATTGCGGGTAAAGAAACTATCTTTATGGCGAAAATTATAAAAATATTAGAAAACACATAGGTAATAATATATAAAAATATACAGAGCAATGAAATATCTCGGGATATTAAGGTTAAAAAACACTTGTTTGTTTATGAAATATCACAGTGATATTAGACATTAACTTTTTTATAATAAAATATCACAATTGATATTAGACATGTAATGTAATAAAGTTTAATAATAAGCTTGAAAACATATGAAAATAGACGAAAACGTATAAAAACTGCAAAAATGAACAAAAACATATAAAAACGAACAAACGTATAAAACGAATGAAAAGCATATAAAACGTATGAAAAAAAGCGTCGACAACGGACGAAAATGTATAAAACGAGAAAAGGAGCTAAAACTAAAATGTCGAAAACGGACGCGTCTAAAATGGACGAAAACGTAAAAAACGGATAAAGCTTATATAAACCTATGAAAACGATGAAAATGTAAGAAAACGAACAAAAACGTAAGAAACAGTCGAATGATATTAAAACGGACGGCGTAAAGGCGAATAGGTATGAGAACGGACAAAAACGTAAAAAAACGGACGAAAACATAATAAAACGGGCGAAAATGTAAGAAAGCGGGCGAAAACGTAAGAAAACGGACAAAACGTAAGAAAACGGGAAAATATATGAAAACGGACGGAAAAACGTATGAAAAACGGCGGTAAAACGGGGGAGAAACATAAGAAAGAAAACGGACAAAAACGTAAGAAAACGAAGAAATGTAAGAAAACATAAAAATACGTAAGAAAACGAAAAAAACGTGAAACGTAACAAAAACGTGAAAATGGACGAAAATGTAAGAAAACGGACAAAAACATAAGAAAAGGATGAAAACGGACTAAAACGTATGAAAACGGACAAAAACGTATAAACGGACTAAAACGTTTGAAAACGGACAAAACGTAAGAAAACGGACTAAAACGTAAAAACAAACAGAATAACAGGCGGCCAGCGTAAAACGTAACAAAACGGACAAAAAACGAATGAAAACGGACTAAAATTAAGAAAACAGACGAAAACGTAAGAAAACGAGGCAAACGTATGAAACAGATTTAAAACGCGTTTGAAAACAGAAAGAAAACATAATATAAAAGCGAGGAAAAACTGAAAAGCATTATGGCCGAAAACAGCGAGGAAAAAAAAAAAACAAAAAAACAAAAAAAACAAAAACAAAAAAAAAAAACAAAAAAAAGTGAAATTAAAAAGTGATTAAAAAAATTACAAATAATGAGAAAATAAATAAGAAAGATAAAAAGACAAGAAAAAACATGGACTTAGGTTTAGACATATTAAATCTTAGGTTAATCCCCATTAGATCAAAATAAATGGAAGGTGGAGATTTATTCTTAATATGCAAGGATTTTTTAGTATGCAAAATAAAGTGCCTCGGCATTTTAAATAGGAAAAAGAATTCATAAAAACACGATAGATTATGCGCCTTAAAATAACATAATTTGACTTGAAAATGAGTGCTTAAATAAAAGTTAGTTTCAACCACAACTGAGTTAGCCAGATAAGACAACAGTGTTTCATTATATTACCCTAATTTTTCTGTACGGTTTATTATAAAGTACTAAAGAAAAAAGTGGAGTTGCTGAACAATTTTAAGTATAAAATAAATTTGCAGTCGTCTGACATAAAAGTTTAATCCTGACACGACGTGCATGCATATTAAATCCTTGTTGGTGTCAAATTTGGTCATCTGAGTAGGAGAGCGTAGAGTTTAGTAATTTTTATTTTTTTCGTCCAATATACAACTCTGTGATGTGCTCATTTTCACGCTGACATCCCTGATAGAAAATTTGGACATTTACATATATCTGTCAATAAACGTTAGACATTATTTATCCTTGAGGACAAACGATACATACTTTTTCCAGTTATCTTATAACGTGGATTTAACATGAAGGGTATTTTTGTCTTTTTAATTGTAAATTGATGTATTTTTCACTTTACCTTATTATTATTATTATTATTATTATTATTATTATTATTATTATTATTATTATTATTATTATTATTATTTATTTTTTTTTATAGAAATATCACTTCATTAGAAAATCAAGGGGTTACAAGAAATTAGTGGGAAGCCGGATACTAGTTGGGCCCCACTCTCTAGCTATAACAAAACAAACCTAAAATATAGTTAGCAGCAGCAATATCTTGGGTGACGAGAAAACTTTCTCGGATTCACCAATTCAAGAGAAAGAGAAGTGAACCCATATCCAATATCGCGCATTTGGTTTTAGGTACTTGACACGGCGTTTCGTAAACCAATCATCACCGTCCCGCATAAAATCGCTCATGCCAGGTTTGCAAGGGCGATGACCCCGTAGATCAACACACACATCAAGCCCTCTCACGAGTAAAGTAACAAGTCATCTCGAGGTAGGTGTTTGTCCCTCTCTCCGCTACCCGACATCAACTTCTTTACGAATTGAAACCCTACTCGGGAGCAGATATCGTGAGTATCACGTCACACATTATGTCGATGTTTAACCAATAATACCTGGCATGATACATCATGATGATCGTAGATATCACCATGAAACCTTGGAACAAGCGAAGCAAGGCATTTGAGTGGAGAAAAGGGGGACACCTAGACGATAGCATAAGACACACCGGTAGGTTTTAGCATTCATAGTCCTGCCCCCAACTATCGGGACTACTACGAGCGGTCACGAGTATGGTCTTCCATTTGCGATTTTACAAGAAATTGGTGGGAAGCCGATACAATAGTTGGGCTCCCACTCCTTTCTGAATATAAAAACTTAATCTATGAAAAATAAAAGCACCACTTTTGATATTATTATTATTATTATTATTATTATTATTATTATTATAGATGGCCATTGATATATAAAATGCCAATTTCATATATGCTCAACTTAAACTTCATAGTTTCATATCTCTCTAATATGTGCTTTAAAAGCATTGTACATGTGCATTAAAAACTTGCGTTTTAGGTAAATATGAAATTTTGATATTTAGGTAGGGTTAATATGTTATTATCCCTATAGAAACACCGAATATATATCGGACAAACATGTTGTTACGTATTTGGGTCTTGTCGAAGGAGTTTGTTTCATATAATCGAAAGATGTCAAGGAACAATTTTTGTGTGATTGGAAATGTTGTGAAGTTTGTAGATTGAAAAACAATTAACAATTTTTCAATTTCTAATTGGGAGGAAAAATTACCATTTGTATCATTTTAAGTGCCCGCTATTTGAGCGGTTACGTACTACCGACTATTGCATTAATACTTGTGACATGTTACCTTATTCTTTTAATCACTATCCTATCACTTTTACATTGCGATGATTATCATCGCTGCTAGTCAATTTCTTCTTTAAAATACACGTCTAACACACACATGTTTTTCAAAAAGCTAAAGAAAAAAAATGGCTTTATGCCCGACTTTCCAACGTTGAGACACACCATGTCAAGTTAACCTCAATTCAGCAGAACCAGTGACAACAATCATGAGCTCTCATATAAAAACCATTGAGGATGGTCTACATGATAATATTTTACTACATCTTAATATGAGTCAACTTGCGTTGACTTGTTGACATTTTTCTTCCAATTTTTTTATGATTGTCGGTTTCATTTCAATTAATGATTTTACTTTTGTTAATAAACAAGTTAGAAAGTTGTTGCAGTGCCATGGACTAAATATAACACAAATTGATCAATTTACAAACATAAGATATATTATTGTCCGAGCTTTTGCGGTCAATTTTTGTTTATTGAAAACTTGAAGATTTGAGGTTTGTTAGAGCAATGCCGTTACTCGTTTGGCATCAATGGAACAGGCAGTCTTCTTTATAGGCTTTACGAGCAGGGGCGGAATCAAGAGGGTTCCTTAAAGTTTCCGTAAATCATATGATCTTTCTTGCTTAGTGTAAATTTATGTTAAAAGTACTACAGTAAAAAATTTCTAATATATACATGGTTCTAAAAAAAATTGCTACGAGGGTCTTCTTAAGTTTTAATAAAGGGAAAATGATAAAAAAAGGCATCGAAGTTTCCACATTTTCCTTTTCTGGGCATCAAACTTTTTTTTTCCTATAGTAGCACTAAACTTGCCTAATTTTCCTTTTGTAGCCTCTGATCAAAAATTAATTACATAAATTTACATAAATCATCCCTGAGGCTCTAAAGAATTACACAGTTCATCCTTAGTGTAACTTTATATCTCTTCCTAACTCTCTTATCTCTTCCCCCTCTCTTTTATCTCTTCCCCCTCTCTTTCTGGATCACAGTGTAACACTACAATAACCACCATCACGCCACCACACACATTGTCATCATCATCAACACTACAAGGTGTTTGTGTTTTTTATTTGGGTTAAAGAGGAGGATTCACACAAGGGTCTTGTTTGGTTCGAGTTAACCACAACCACACCTCGTCATCATCATCTTTCCATCTCATTGAGGAAGTCGAGGATTAAAACAACAACTAAGGTTTTCGTGGACTGTAAACGGATTAAAACGTTTTTGACAAGTTATTCGTGGTGGTAATAATCGATTCAAAGGGTGTTTGTTTGATTCGAGGGAAATTGTTTGATCAGTGTTTGTTTGAGTCGTTTAACACCGATTATTAACGGTCATGACCCGTTGCAACTTGGTCTCATAATCTGTGAATAACCCGTTCGGGTTTTGGGACCATGGCCTTTATTGTCATGGTCATATTTGGATTAGCTTTTTAGCTCATTTTAACAAGATATGGTTAGTCGCTATAAGCTCACTTAAGCACTTGTTGTTGTCTCGTCTCGTACAAAACGAGACAACACATAAGGGTGACTTGGTTTGTTTTGTTTTCACAGCAACAACCCTCAATGGGTGCTTATTTGTTGTCGGTTGAAAACAGAAACACCCACTAGAACTCGACTACAAACTAACAGATACTAAAGGTGTGTTTGATTTGCTCGTTCACGGCCACACCCAAAGGGGTGTTTGTTTCTCAGATATATAGGGGTAACACAAAGGTGACTTAGGTCCCTTATATCTTTTTGTGTATAAGCTAGATGTTGGGGTAATAGCAGATATATAGTCTCTTTTGTATCAATTTTATCTTTTCAACTCCCTCAAAAAGCTTTTAGAACCCGATCCCATCGCTGCCCATATAGCTTAATTAAATCCTAGGATCAAGCTAGTTAAAGTAGATTTTAGCTTTTAAAATTGTTAGTATATGTAGTTCATAGGATTAGCTTCATTTTGTTCAGCTTATTTGAGAAGTTTTTGCTCATTTACATCCTTAGTTTAAGGACTGCAAGTTTCCCTTTTTGCCTATATGGTTTGCATCAGTCACTATAATATCCTAATTACCTTTAGCTTTTGATTTTTAATTTCATCATATTAGATCCTTGGAAACTTAGGAATCAAACACTCTGGTTGGTTGTCTTTAACTAGGTAATTTTAGTTTAATTTTAGGATTTTTATAAATCAGTTATATTTGGGCTTAAAGTAGGCCTATTAGGAATGTTTGGCATTATGGTCACTTGAGCTTATTTGACTCATATCAGTTGCATTAGGTTGGTTTTAGTTAGTTTAGGTTTATTCTAGCCTTAGTTAGCTTCTTGTAGCTTATTGGTACACTTAAGCTTATTTCCATTAAGCCTTTCAAGCACCTAACAAGTGATGTGCCTTATGAAACGGTGTCTCGGTAGCTTTTAGATTTTACAGATGAAACCACGATAGGGAGCACACAAAGTTTTGGATGGCGTGGGGTAATGTGAAGTGGTGGATGGTGGTCTTCTAGATTAGTTTAAGTTTATACCTACAAGGACGAAATGTGTAAATTATTAGTGCCACAGGGACCTTTTATGTATGTATTGACTCAGGGACGAACTTGTTGTAATTGTTTAGAGCCACATGGATGATTTATGTAAATTTATGTAATTAATTTTTGATCAGAGGCTACAAAAGGAAAATTAGGAAAGTTCAGTGCTACAATAGGAAAAAAAAAGTTCGATGCCCAGAAAAGGAAAATGTGGCAACTTTGATGCCTAAATTTATCATTTTCCCTTTAATAAATCACATATCTTTTAGTTTATGGATATGCCACGCTTTACAAGAGAATTCAGCTTAAATCAATCCCCGAAACTCGGCGTACTTTAAGTATTTATTTCAAGATCTTGGTGTGTATGTTACAAAACAAAACAAAAACCATTTTCTATTTTAAGGAAGGGATCAAGCGGAAAAAAAAAACGAGAATGATGAGAGTGACTTCTAGCAGCAGAGTACACAGTTTAATTAGTTATAGATACATTCATTTTTTAAAGTGTATTTAAAATAAGTGATTGTGGTTTTTTTTCATTATTCTTTTTTTAATTTTTGTTTTTCCTTTATCTTAATTCTTCTATTTTATTAATCTGTATAATAAACCATTATTCCTCAGGAACATGAGTTTATTGCTTTCCCTTAACTACTTATTAAGTTTCCCACATTTCGAGTAAACAAGAAGTTGTTGCCATTTCAATATACGTACAGATCTATTTAAATTTCAATGTGAAAAAAAAAATAAAAAAATAATAAAAATAATAAAAAATAAATAAAAATGTATGTAACTATTGGCTTGCACTTGCAAATTGTAATTGATGCAGGTTTTACTGACCAGGTTTTAATATTTATAAATTCTCGTTATACCTATGGTCTACCCTAATGCACTAACGGGCAGTGTACCCGGTCGATGTAGTAGTATCGGTAAAGCCGAGGTCATCCCAAGAGCTATGTGTGTTGGATTATTACTAAGTCTAGATGTCACTTTTAATAATGGTTTCAATAAGGAATTAATTAATTAAACTACTAAAGCAGATAAAAGCAAATAAAGGGTAAATCAATAGAGGAGAGTGGTGCTAACCTAGTTATTCCTCCTAGCTATTATGTCTCGTCTACTTACTTCCAATTCAGTGGGGTCAAAGTAGGAGAGGCAAGATTTGGTCAATTCGCCTTAAACCTATCGCAAAGATGCCACCACGAGAAGTCAGTGTCCTCTCATAAGTCCTGTTGTTCCTGGTCCCCTAAGCCAAGTCATTAAGTACCGCTACATGCTAGATTTATAATAGTGAGTGCCCGGCTTTAGCAACTTAAACACTCACCCCCTAATTCTTAAGTTCATCCAAATGATAGGTGATCAGTTGGTCAAATCGCTACAATAGAAAGATCGAGTTGGTCATATCTTACCCTTCCCGTCTCTCCATTCCCGGCCAAGGGTGGGTTGGTCATATCTCCTAGGCAATTGGCCTCTACCGCCATTCAAAACTACCGAACCAAGGGTGGCTACCAATAAACTTTGCGTGCATACACTTAGATATAATTGTACGGAAGTAATGTAAACGCAAATAAAACAATTAAGAATCATAACTAGGCCAGCACCAAGAAGTGCTTAGCCGCTCATATTAATCATACAAACCAATTCAATATTCAAAGGTACGAAATACATGAATTGAAAGTAAAAAAATATATAAAATGCTATTACTTATCGTAGGGGAGTGATTTCTCCCTGGAGACACTCAAGTATGCTCCTCTAGACCTGCCTTGAGCTTTTTCCCCGCGTTCTCTGGTTGTTTTGTGTGGAATGGGATGATTAGAAATGCTGGAATTCGTGAGGTATTTATAGGCCAAATCTGGGTTACGGCGTAACTATAACAAGAGTTACGCCGTAACCTTCAATTTCTTCGTATTTTGCACTTGATCTGCTAGTTACGACGTAACCTTATTAGTAGTTACACCGTAGTCTTCAATAACTTTGGTTACGTGGTTGATGGAATAGTTACGGTAGTTATCGCGGCGTGGAACCTTATTAGACTAATATATATAGTTACGTAGCCTTTGGGAAGAGTTACGCCGTAACATTCTGATGAGTTGGTTTTCTGAGTCACGCTTTAGTTACGGCGTAATGTGAGAGATGAGTTACG
The DNA here is from genome assembly GCA_910596185.1 of Chrysanthemum makinoi. Lineage (NCBI taxonomy): Eukaryota > Viridiplantae > Streptophyta > Magnoliopsida > Asterales > Asteraceae > Chrysanthemum > Chrysanthemum makinoi. The sequence continues at coordinate 258,527,855 of OU343220.1, forward strand.
CCGTAACTTCTTCAAAGTAGCATACTGTGATAAATCTTTAGATAATTCTCCAATTCCGCGTCTCTTTAGCTCCAATGCTCGTAATTTACCTGAAAGTGGAAAACAATGGAAAACAAGCGTAAATCCATATAAATGATATAAATTACAAGCATTATCGGGGGAAATTGACACTTAATATTCAGGACTATTTGATGTTATCAGTAATAAAAGACTTGTTGAAATAATTATAGAATGACTCTTTAATATTTATGTTTAAACTAAGAAAATATTTACTTACATGATTAATTTCAGCAATTGTGAAAATGACTTTAATCTTTGTTTTTTGTGAGGGCTATAGAATTTGCAAACAACTCAAACCTCAAAAGGTTAAATTAATTTTTTTGTGAATTGGTTGAACAAAACATGTTATATCTAGACTAAAATATACCGTTCGTCCCTAAACTTGTACCTGCCATCACGATGGGACAAAAATTCTCTTTTTCATCGCTAGAGTCCAAAACATGGGGTTTATATGCCAAACTCGTCCCTTGACCATTAACGATGTCAACGTCCAATTTATGTTAGTTAGTTGAGGGTATTATAGTCTATACACATTTATACCACACCTTGGTTAATTCTAACCCAAGACAATTCCACCAACACATAAAAGGGTGATTGTTTGTTAATTATACCATTATACTGCATATGTTAGTATGACTTATAAAAGTCAACCGCTAAACAATGTACGCATCTCACGTAATTAACTTGACAAACAAATTTATACATAACCAATGGTTAGCAAGTTGACTTATAATGTACCAACTATATGTTCAATGTTTGATGCAACCGAAAATAACAGATACTACTTGAAGTCATTGTCTCATACATTTTTATACCGACAAGCCACAAAATATAATAAAAGACTATGCAGCTGCTACTTCAAAACGCTCAACCGCCAACCTTCAAATGATCTACACATCTTTGATCGAGCATCCATAAACCGATGAACCCACAAAAACATGAACCTTAAAGTGATGATGCCATCGCTACCTTGTCTCGCAAAACAAGTATGCAAACAACAAAACATATAAGTATAGGTATCGTATTATTACAACTTAAAAGAATTAAACACATGACATGGTATTCATCACGAACATCACCTAGATGGTTTTGGCTTAAAAGTGAAAGGACGCAGCTTTGTAATCATTTCTCTCAAGCTTCTAAAGGGTGTCTTAACACCGCTAGAAACATCGTATAAAAGACCACCAACCCTTTTAGCCTTCCCCTTCTCATCAAAAACCGCAAGTTCTCAACATCAAAACTCGCAAACTCAACCATTTTATCCTTCCCTTCCCATCTAAACCTCGCTAAATTCTTGAACAACTTCTTTTCCCCTTTTTGAGCAAAACATCCTCTTCCTCAACCAAATTTCCTTTTTCTTTTCCTTTATTTTTCTCCTTTTTTTTTAGCTACAACCCCTTCTTCCTTTTTGATTACAACACCACCTTTTCACTCGCTGGTGTCTTGGTTCCACCCCTGATTTTTTTATCTATCCCCTGCCATATAAGCCTAGTCCAAAAGGTGTTAGACTAGCATTCTAAAGTTAGCACTTGCTCTACCAACCCACAACTTCAAAACTGATGTTTTTTAAGTAAAATTGTGCTAACTTTTAGGGCTTGTGTGCAACGAAGATATCAACTGACTCATGTGTTTCAGCCAGTGCAAACAAAGTATGAACATCATCATCAGTATGAATCAAATGCAAACCATTTTCTACGGATTCTTTAGGATCACAAAAAAACAACGCCCATCTTTGTTCATTAATCTCTGATAATACATTATCAAGGCTTGAACTAAATATATCCCTATCACTGGTAAAGGCACATAGATTAATTAATGAACCTCCTTCATACCTGAGTGGGCTATAATAAAAAAAAACCCATTACAGTGGATTCTGAACAAGACCTCACCTTCTTCTTCTTCCTTCACATCCTTAAAAGTTACTGAATATGATCCTGCTTTCATTATTTTACTTTGTGTTTTACTGAATGGGTTTGACTAGATGTGTGTTTCAAAGACGTGAGTGTGGATGTATGTTAGGTTTGGTTTGGATTGGGTTTTCTTAATTGGGTCGGAGTTATTATGAGAGCGTTTATGGTTTCGATCTTGTTAGTTGGGTTTATTTGGTGTTTGGCAACACATTAATTGTGTATAAGCGTATCAAGGAAGGCAAAGGTATATGTGCGGTAAAGGTTTCATATGTCACACTTGGTCCCCTGAATTTACTATCGCTTAGCGTTTTGCACTTAAAATTCCCGATTTTTACTCACACAAACTTGACTTTTTCTTTTACTTACTTCACAATTGGTCCCCTGAATTTGGAAGGTCCCGTTTTTTTGCTATTTATGGGTTAATAACCTATACCATTTGCATACCAACAATCAAAAAATATATATTCTCACAAAATCTCAACAACCTCGAATGGTGACTTCCCACTTCTTCAAGAACTCGCCAAAAGCTTCAAAGTCGACTACATGTTTGACTCGATTTCTCTTTTAGAAAAATCGATAAGGACATAAAATTACTAATGGCCTCCAACAGACTTTGACTGACTTGATTCTTGGTATGAAGGAAACCCAAGAATACATCTCTGAGCTCAAAGGCTATCGAACTACGGTGATGAACTACAAGTTTCTTTGTTAGGAATTAGAAATTCCCGGTATTAAAGAGTCGGTCACCTCAAGTATATGTAATCGTTAGAATGCTCGTAGTCATAGTTATATTTAGTTAAGTAGTATTTTGTTAAGTAACACCATGGAGGGAGGACGGGGTCTTTACCCATTGTATGCCCGATCCACGACCCGTTGTGTGGCGTTTTATGTAAGACTATAAATACTCTCTACCTCCCAAGGTAGAGAGTTGGAGCTCATAATAATATCTTTCACTTTCTCTCACTAAGTTCCCTAAACCTCTAACTTTCTCTCTCTAGAATTCCACTTATACTCCACTTTGTGTTATGTTTTGATGTGTATGTGAAATCCAATATCCAACAATTGGTATCAAGAGCCATGGTTAGATCATATCTTGCACATCTTTGGATTTCTAGTGGTTTTAGGTGGTTTTTGAGTTTGAAAAAGTTTAGTGGTTTGTGCATCATTTGGTTGATTTCTTGTGTTAAAGCTTGGATTTTGTTAGTACTTTTATGTTTAGAATCATCACAAGTGTTTAGGTTTTCATTTGGTAAGCTTGAATCATCTTGGTTGGGTTGTTTTGGATTGAAAAGTGATGTTTATGTGGTTTTTCTTGCTAGCGACTTGATATACGGATCTCTTTCTTCAGAGCGACTTGCTTCACAATTTTGTAGCGAGTTACAGTATTGGAGCTAGCGACTTAGACCTAGCGATTAACAGTACAAGTAGTGGACTCTCCACACGGTAGCGACTTGGTGGTAGCGACTTGGTCTGCGAGTTGCTCTTTAGCTTACTTTGAAGTTTTAGCGACTTGAGTAGCTTAATTGCTGCCAAAATTTCGCTAGCGACTTGAGGTTAGCAAGTTACTACTTAGCGACTTGCATTTGTCTAGCGACTTGGGACTTTAGCGACTTGGGGGATGTAGCTTAATTAGGTGTTAGCGACTTGGTGCATTATCTTCTAGCGACTTGGGGTGATTGTTTACGGTTTTCTTGATTTAGTAAAACCCGAAAGAATCTATTTCTCGGTTTAATCATAGAGTTATAAAATCCCGTATAATCTGTTAACATGTCTACCAACGCTCCTACTATCATCTCCATTTGTCGAGGATGTTCAAGCAGATACTCGTCCACCCATGCTTGAAGGCCGACTACGATTCTTGGGCTCAACGAATCAGATTGTACCGCCTTGGAAAGGAAAATGGTGTCAACATTCTCAAATCCATTGATGAAGGACCGTACCGAGTTGAGACGACTAGAGATGTACTTGATACTGCTGAAGATGGAACTCGATTTACGGAATGGATGCACCAAAGATGTATGATGAGCTTGATGATAAGGAGAAAAGAGATTCGATACCGTGCGATATCGGGCTTCTAACATCATATTGCAAGGTCTTCCAAAGACATCTACAAGCTTATTAATCACAACATCAAGCAAAGGTATGGGATAATGTTAAGATGCTTCTCTCAGTTCTCAATTAACTATGGAAGACAGAGATTCTCAACTCTATGATGAATTTGAGCACTTCAAGATGAAACCAGATGAGAGTGTCTATGAGTACTATGTGAGATTCCATAAGCTAGTGAATGACATGAGGAACATCAGAATGACCATGCCTAACATTCAATTGAACTCAAAATTTGTGAACAACATGAATCCCGAATGGCACAAGTTTGTCACTTCTGTGAAGCTCACTAAAGGATTGAAGAATACAAACTATGAGCAACTCTATGCCTTCCTTCTTCGGAATGAGAGACATGCCATGTTTGAAAAGAGGATTCTTGAACAATTCAAAACAAATCCAGGAGAGACAAAATCATCAAATGATTCTAACGCCTTCTACTCAAACATTGGAATTACCACCAAAGCATCTCAAGTTATACCCATGGGTGATGGTAATCACAAACTCATTCCCGATCCAAGATTCAAACAAGCCGATGAGGATGCACCGGGACACTTCATTACTCAACTGGCCCTTATGGTTAAGCAAAACTTGACACTCTCCCACATACCAACCGTCTTCACACCAACAATGAAATCGAATCGCTTCTAATCTTCACAATCATGCTCTAGTCGAGATGGAAAGTCATGGTGCAACCAGCTCAAGAAAGACAAGATATCAAGGAAGAGGTGGAGACGGTAGAGAATATGTGGCAAATCAGAATAGGGGAAGAAATGGAAATCAAGGACAAGTTAATATGATAAATGTTATAACTGTGGAGGAGAGGGACACATTGGTAGAAACGCACATCTCCAAACGCCCACAAAATGCGAATACTTCGAGGATAAGATCCGCTAGTGCAAGCTCGGGACAATGGAGCAACCTTGGATGAAGAGGAATTGTTTGTTTTTGCCGAGAAGGCAATGCTAAGACGTATGATGCATATGTGGATGGCACCTATTCAGGAGATTGGTCACAATCATCAGAATTCCTTTCAAGTCGCTGATTGTGATGCATACGATCGATGTGGATGATGGACCCACACAATCTTTATGGCTAGCATTTCTCCAATGGTTTCTCCCAAGGTCTCTCTTCAACACAGTGGCCCATCCAAAGACACACTCATCTCAGAGGTACTAAAACTATACGATGATGTTGATGTGCATAAGATGCATGACAAAGTACTATCAACTGAAACTTTTGTATCAAATAGTGAAAATATGGGTAATATCAATGTTGTCCCATATGATCAATATGTGAAACAAAGTGAAAGTGAAGTTGTACCAAGTGATGCATCTCCCGCAGTCAACAATGACTATATTTTTGATGAATACACCGCCGTGCCCTCGATGATTCCGTAATATCTGAATTAAATGCCTATAAAGAACGTGTTGCTATTTATGAACAACGTGCTAAATTTGAGTTGACCACTCGTGGCGAAATGGATGACCAAGTGCGTACAATAATTATTAGAAAAAAGTAATTTTAGAGAAGAAGTGTTAAAACAAGAGTTAAATTCCTTACAAGAAAAGCTTTCTAAAACCGCTAAGCAAAAACAAGAACTTCAAGAAAATGTGAAAATGCTTAAGCAAAAATTTAATGCAAAGGAATCAAAACTCTTGAAAGATTTTTCTAATCTGAAAACTTTGAAAACAAACTTGAAAACAAGTTGTACATACAAGGGAACACCATTCAGGCTGCTCACATGATCACTAAGCATAGGGTCCTAAGCGATAAGCATAGCATTCCCCTTGTTGAGGAACCAAATCCAGAGGTCATTAAAGGGGCTAGAAATGCTCATAAGGTTCTTTATGATGGCAATGAAATCCTTAAACCTAGACAGAAACCTAGTTGCGTTGAGTGCACCGAGGAAGATAAGAAATCAGATGAAGTCACTAGGGAAAAGATGAACAAGAAATTAGATGATCCTAAATGTAGAGAGAAGAAATTAAAGATCACACCCCATGATTACAAGAAGGAAAACTGGATTTCCTTGAACATGTTTAAACCTCGACATTGTTGACTCCTCAACAAGTTTTCGGAAAATGGATTTAGATAAGCGCGAAAGTCAAAATATTGTTGAAACAAACCCTCCTCTTTGGAAAATGCCTAGAGCGACTGGGTATCCTCCTAATACACCAATGCATCTTGTTCCTAGAACAATTGCCACTAAAAGCAAGACCTTAATTAGCCAATATGTTATACTTCAACTATTTGTTGATTTTGAGAAAACTTGCAAGAAAAGGATCACACCTACTGGTATTACGGAAGGAGAAAGGGGTTTTGAGCAAATGAAAGAATGTTATTTAACCGAGGTCATGCCTTTCTTTAAACTTCTAAAAGATCACTTTGAGAGTCTTAAAAGGGGATAGAAACTGATATTAAGGGAATGGAAAAGGAATTTGATGCAATGATAGTTGAAGTTAGTGACTATGAGCGAGCACTAAAATATAATGAGATTGAGAGGAAGAACTTGCATACACTAAATGAGAACCTGATTTCTAATGTATTACTCAGGTTTTGTTTTTCACTGCTACAAATTGTTCCATTAATGCTTCCAAATTTCATGAATTATCGGTTGCACCGAAAGTCTCCCATGATCGTGTCATTGAGCTTGAAAAACTAATTCTGAACTAAACGAGAAAATTGAACTGGATGATCACGACAATTTGGTTAAACATTTTTCTAAACTGGAAGTTGAGCATTTTAATTTACAACTAAAATATCAACATCTTAAAGAAAATGTCAAAACTTCAAATATCAAGACATCCTCGGATGCTCCGAGTTTGATGCGCTTTTCAAATTAACAAACGTGATGAAGATTCAAGCTCATTGCAACACGATCAGAAAGTTGAAAGCCCAAATCTCTCAATTAAAGGGTCAAAAGAACAATATGACAGCTCCCAAATGCCTCCTCCTTTAGATTCTCAGAATTCTCAAACTTTTCATCTTCAAAACTTAGTCAATGCATTACAAAAGGAAAACGAGAGTTTTCGCGAAGAAAATGAAAAAGTTAAACGACACTTTAAAGAGTTATATGATTCAATGAAAGTCACCCATGACCAAAACAACGAAAAATAACGTCTTTACAAAAGGAAATTGAGAATCGAAGAAGTCAGGGAAATGGGAAACTGCCACTTGTTTTCAATAAGAATGTTGTCTCAAAGTCACCCTTAGACCAAATACACTATGACAGGTTAAATATATTCCTCCTCATCTTAGGAATAATGAACATGCTTTTCATGACTATTGTGCTCACCTTAAGGATAGTCTAGAATGTCTCCGTGAGATTGTCGAAGAGGATTTCATTAACAAACCTCTTGATAGTGAAGTTAGGTTTGCTTGCCTCGTGCCAAACGATCTCAAGAGCTGCTAGAATGTGTAATTGCAACATGTCCTAAATCCTTATCCTTAGTGCAAAAGGCAAAGCTGTGATGCCTTGTTCTATGCCTAAAGCCAAGCATGTGACCCTTGATATGCCTTGTTCCATGTCGAAATTCAAGCAAGCAACCTGTGATGTGCCTCCTAGAATTTCGTGATCCCAAAGACTTCTAGACCGTGAATGCAGAAAGTAGTGAAGCCATGTAATGTTCCCATCGTATTTCTACATATGTTAAGATTGACACTAAAGTTAGCGGTCAAAACCTAGAAGCTATGCAAAGAAGGATAGGATTACGCAAACTAAAAGTGATCATGATAAGGAAGTGAAAGAACACCATAGGGACAAGAAGTTTGATTTGAACAAAAAGAATCGTGTTAGTTCTAGTATTAGCTCTAAGCTTACTAAAATTAATTCGAGGCCTTATGCTATCTGCAAAACATGTAAAAATGTTTAATTTCTGGTAATCATGATAAATGTGATGTGTTATTTCTGAGGTCTAAGATTCATAACCCGGTTAAGAAAGTTTGGAGAGCGAAACAGATTAAGCAATCATGGAAACCTACAGGAAAGGTTTTTACCAATGTAGGAATTCGATTGGAAGCCAACAGTCGAATATTCAATGAATGGCAAACCTTGCCCCTTAACTAGACCCACTATGCCTAGAGTAGTGCCTGTTAAGGTTTGAAAGCCAACTGGTAGAATAATCCCATTAAGCACAAAATGTCCCTCGACTAAGTCTCATGCTTCTACTAGTTCAGCTCCTAGTGACAATGACATTGCACCTAGGGTTTCTGCTGATTCAAAGATTGTTTGTACTAACCAAAAGGACCCCATGAGCACGTGGGGATCCAATGTTTCCAATTCTCTGTCTTCGTCAGTTATCCAAAGCAGGTCGCATAAGTCGTCCCTTGGTATTTGGATTCGGCGCTCTAAACATATAACCGGGCTCTAAACAATGACGCCTGCTCACATCGCTCAGCCTCGTTCTTCATCATTATAGCGCTCGCAGATAACACTTCGTGCCCCGCTCCTCAAAGAAAAGAAAAGTTACGCTTCAAAGGCGCTTTATCTTTAGGAGAAGAGAAATCTTCATGTTTATGACCATTCTCATCGACATTCTTCATCAACAAGCTTCATGTTTCTCCCATGCTCATTCACCATCAAATGGATCTACATTCATTAATGTATATTCTTATTCACCTGCTAAATCAAAAATGGCAACTTCGATGCAATTTTGATGGGATTTATGAGAAGAGTGAATATACTAAATGATGATGGATGTTTGAATAATGGTTATACGACTTAAAGTTTGATGACTTTCCTCCAACGCCTAATGTTTCACTCACTAAGGATAAATGGGATTTATTGTTTGGGATTCATTGGTTCAAGATATGTTTGATGAGTATTTACAACGCTAGCGAATATTTGATTATCATCAAAGACTATGTGATTCATGAGTTCAAGATATGTTTGATGATTATCAAAGAAGTACAACTCAGAGACTACTCAAAAGCCCTATCTCCGCTATTCCTCAAGGCGTTGATAATGATTATCATAATATTGCCGTTGCACTCATGAATAATGATCCGCTCTTTGGTATTCCTTTGCCAAATCTTCACGGATTATTGTTCATGAATAATGATCCACTCTTTGGTATTCCTTTGCCAAATCTTCATGGATTATTGTTCCTCACATCGTGCATGCTATAAATCAACCACATGAACTTCAAGGAAAATGTCTACCTCATCCGCTCGAAGTTATTGGTGTATCCTCCAGTCGAGTCTCTACATGAATACTTTTAGGAAGAATACATTGATGTTGAGGCATCATTTGTTCCTGGTTCATTCATCAGGTGAATGTACATCCTATTGTATGTTTATTCACATGTTGGGCATTTGACACAAGTTGATTACTTCAGAGTTAATCATTTATCACTTATTTGAGATTGAAGTTGACCTTCACAAAGGCGTGTTCTTATTTGATAACTTGCTCGGCTTAAGAATTTGAGTTGAAGACTTGGTTTATCTAGTTACCGCAAGTGGATGGTTGAAGACCTGGTTAACTATCACTATTAGGAGTTACGTTGTTTTACTCGGTGTCACATGCAGATGACGATGTGGATAATATCAAGAGGTGGTAATGTCTCATACCTTGTTTGAGTGTGAGTACTTAGAGATTTGCTTGAAGCATAGATTCTCATAATCGACACCGTTCTTCCATCTTTAAGTGCAAGCTTAAGACACAAATACGGGGAATTCGACTTCGGTTTCAAGTTTGGTATATTGGGTTTTTCTTCAACATTGGTCACTTCAAATTGTCTACATATGGGTTGATAAAGTTAGTCGAGAGAGTTTATGTAGCAGCTTGATTCTCACAGATTCATTTGGGCTATTTGAGTTCTTCTCATAAGATTTCAAGTTTATGGATATATTATGTTTTGTCGATTCCGAGGTATCAAAACCATTTGGGGGAAGGATATATTATTCCAACTATTTGGGGAAGTGGTCTCCGAGACCTTTGGTTTATGTTACTTTAGTGTTCATTGGAAGAAATGTGAGAAGAATATTTGGAACGCATTGAGATGATACTTATCGACATCTTATACGGTTTATGATAAAGTGCTTCCGGTTATATGCACAACATGTTCACTTGATCGAAGCTAATTCAGCTTATTTCGTGAGTTGACATCCACAGAGATGATTAGTGACTCAACATGTTACATGGATGTCATCGCCTCTACTCTTGTTGGGTACATGTGTACATTATGTAAAGATTGGTTATATGTTATATAACCGGAATGCACTTGGTAAAATGAAGATGTTGATATATTGTTCCCCTAAATAGACAAGCGGTCAATCTCGAAGAGTAAGGTGTACATCGGGGATGCACCTGGGTTCATGTGATCGATCGTAATCGCTAATCCGATTTGATAACCAATGAGACGATCAATGTTTCAACTTGTTACTTCGGTGTTCTCGTGTTCTTCGTGGTGCCGAGCTTCAATCAATGAGACCGCTTTGTATTCAACTCTACTTCTTAGGGAAATGGTCTTTATTCGATGTTTGTCGGTCAGGGGAAGCTACCAAAGATTCAAATTGAGAAGGCTCATGTCTGAACGATTTTCTTAGAAGCCTCAATGCTTTTGTGGCGTTTAAGAGATGTTGATTCCTTTCTTCTACAACGTACTGAACGATATCTTTATCTCGGTACTCATTTCATCATTCTCTTAAACTAATTTATCCCTTGTTAATATTTATTCGAAAAACAAAATACAAAAATATAAAACTTTCAAAATCCATAAAAATTTGAAAAATTCGAAAAATCTTCAAAAAATATTGTCTTTTTGTCATGTTTCTCTCGGTTCGTCAATATCTACGGTCTTTGTCTTATGTCATTCAAAGAATGACACGGGTCTTTAGATGCTGTTCGAACTCTTAAAAAAATATATATATATATATATTTAGGAGAAAGAGAAACAATGGTTTATTGTCATTTCGTGCAAGAACCCGCTTTTTCAAAGAAAGAACAGAGCCATACTTTATCATGTTTTCAAAATTCCATGCTCTGATTCTTTAAACATTTATCTGCTGAAAACTAATTGCTTTGAAAAATAACTCAGTCTCTATTTTTGATAATCATCTTGACTTATTTGTCAAAATATCAATCTCTCAATCAACAACCTATGTCATTGATTGAGGGGAGAATGATTTCAATTAAATTAAAAAGTTATTTGGCATTCAATTGTTTTCAAAAGATATTCATGCATGTTTATCAATGGAGTTTAAAGTCTTAAAATCCGATCATTATCAGTTAAAACGCTTTCATAATCAAGTCACAATTCTCCTTAAAAGCTTTCAAAATCAATTTAAATCTATAAGAGATCACAAATCTCAAATGATTTGATAATTGTGATCGGGGAGAATGTGTGATTTAAATTGGATTTAAACTGATAATTCGGTAAATGGTTTTATAAGGATGTACAAGCTCTCCTTCCCACATGTGACAAACGATTTCAAATTTTCCATGCACATGTTGAGGGGAGCATCTATCTTAAACCTATGATTTGAAACGTGATAACTTATCTCAAGGTGCAGGTTCCCTCTAGTATGTGCAAAACTCTTTTCAAATCTCGAGGCACATATTGAGGGGAGCAAAATCATGAAAACCTCATCCTTCCCCAAAATGCTTTATCTACTTGATTCTGTTAGGGAAGTGATGTTGATATTTTTAGAAAATGGTAATCAAAGAAGTTAATTCTTTCTCTTGCCTCCGTGTGCAAAACGATTTCAAACATTTGATGCACATGTTGAGGGGAGTTCTTATTCTAAAATATCAAAAACAATTCAGGTACAAAATGCTTTGATAAAATATCATAAGTATCCGGATTGATTTTCAAATGGTTTTCAATTGGTTCCTATGGCAGATGAACAATACCAAAAAGACCAACCAACTTTACATTATGTATGGTGATATAAGGACGATAAGGTTAGGTATGTGTTCCCATGATCCGCGAGAACCGGAGGGATCTACCCAGGGACTATCCACTAGTTAGTGTAGAGTTCTTAGGTATGATGATAAAAGGAGAAAAATGAGATATGGGAAGAGTGCGGACTGAGACCGAGCTAGTATCGAATAAACCCAACAATTCTAGCTATGAAGTCTCGGTAAGAATCTGCGAAGGGGTTGAAGAATTAAAAAGAATTGAATGAGAAAAGGGTGAAAACAAAAGCCCTCCATTTATTCAACCTTAGGGCGTAAACCGGGTTCAATTCAAATGCTACAGATGATAACATCGGTATTGAAGACAAGACGTCATGGACCCAGGACGACCTTGCACTTCAACTTCCTAAACCACTCAAGTTCCTCTTAAAAGGACTTGTTTCATTCTCACGGGAACCGACATTATCTATCAACTTTCTCTTAGAGATTGTTGATATTGAAGGAGGAGACCCTCTCCCTAGTCTCCGATATAGGATCCAAATATGCACAAATTGAGTCTAGTGCCACGAGATCATCAATAAATCTCATTAGGACACTTTCAATGAAGACTCTCTTTCACACAATGTGGAAAGAAAGATTATATCTTATGAGTCCTACGCATTATCCTTGTGGTATTGCGGAACATCCGAGTGATGTGTTTACATATTCACTGTGAAGATGGAAAGCCTTCTGGAGCCAACATCTAACAAGCTCCCGGTAGGTGGCATGTGAGATCTATTATACAGATCAACCATGTGACAACCTAACGAAACAATGGGGCGATACATTCTTTTGAATCAATCCTGGTTCAGGTTATGGATTGACGGATACCTTTGAAAAACCGGTATTTGTTCTTTAAAACTCTTTTCATTAGCACGTCGATCGTGTACTAATTTTTCAAATCAAAAGGTGTTTTATGATTGATAATTGATTTTCATTAAAACCTTCGTTATATTGCAAAAACAATTTCTATTGAGCAATACACGATTGTTTTTCAAATCTCTTTTCATCAATCGCTGGACGAATTCGGTGGTTCACTCACTCCGTGTTGTCTTTGAGACGCTTCGGTTTGAGAACGACTAAAGCATTCGAAACCCCGCCAAGGAAATTCTTCGAATTATACGATCACGCGAGCGATTTGTATCGATCAACGGGAACCGTGGTCCGCGGTGTACCTCAATTCATCGAAAGTGATCAAAGACACTTTCGCGCTTTATTGCTAACTGTCTTATGCAGGTACACCCCGACGCTTGCGGTGATCCGATCGAATGAAGCGGTCAATACATAGCCGCATGCTCACCTAACACATTCATCTCAAAAGAAATCATGATTAGTGCATCAATGACTCGGATATTTTCACTCCATGCTTCGCTACGCCGCCAATATCATGAATCAACTAAAGCTTCCGCTACTCTGATAAGAAGATATCATGATCCGAATGTGAGCATGTCGGTCCTAAAGTCACAACATCACATAATACCAACACCACAATGGATGTATCAGAGATTTTCTATTAGATGATGATCTCAAAAGCTGGCTCAACATTATTATCCGTGGATCAAGATAAAGACCTCCACTTGGATTAACCAAACATGCAATGAGTGGAATCAATGACTACGAGCTTCAAAGCAAAGTACTACATCAAGAATGCAAGATCAATTGTTAATGTAATATCTGATTGTATTCAATGTCATTTTAGTATATGTTTGAGGTGACCTCCTTAGGGGGAGATTGTTAGGAATTAGAAATTCCGGTATTAAAGAGTCGGTCACCTCAAGTATATGTAATCGTTAGAATGCTCGAGTCATAGTTATATTTAGTTAAGTAGTATTTAGTTAAGTAACACCGTGGAGGACGGACGGTCTTTACCCATTGTATGCCCGATCCACGTTCCGTTGTGTGGCGATTTATGTAAGACTATAAATACTCTCTACCTCCCAAGGTAGAGTTGGAGCTCATAATAATATCTTTCACTTTCTCTCACTAAGTTCCCTAAACCTCTAACTTTCTCTCTAGAATTCCACTTATACGCCCACTTTGTGTTATGGTTTGATGTGTAAGTGAAATCCAATATCCAACATTCTTGAGGATTTTCGCAAGAAGCAAAAGGCTAATGTCTTGAAGGCCTTGGAGATAAGGAGGATGATATGTCAAACATACTCACAGGTGTTTGACAGGAACAACTTCCTTGATGATCTTAGGAAGACAAAGTGATGTAAAGGGAAATGAAGTGGTTATGTTTATCTCTTTTTTTTGGAAAAATATGTACTAAATATTTAATGTTTAATATGAAATTAATGAATCTATATGTTATGTTCTAGTGTTATAATTTGTTAATTTTTGTATTCGTCTTTGATAGTTGTTATATCTGTTTTGATTGTATTGGGTGTTGGTAGAACTATGGTCCTTGCTTAAACAATCTAAGAGTAAAAGGGACTAAGGTTTTAGTCCCCTATCCTGTCCTCACATTTGCATTAAGTTATAGGAAAGCACTTTATTCTCACATTTTACCTCAAATTTGAATTCATAAACATAAATCCTCAATTAAGTGAAATTGCATCAAAATGGGTAAATCTAGAGCTCGTAAACAGATTAAATGCTTCAATTGTCAAACTATTGGACATAATAAGTCTAGGTGTCACAAGGATCAAGTACCAAAACCAACAAAGGAAACAAAGCTTCGAGGTAGAAAAAGGCATTGTGATGGCAGAAGGCAACAGGTATTCATTTAATTATCAATTCCATAACGATTGTTCTTGTGTGTTTACATTCTAGTTGATGTGCAAATCTATTACTTTTGCAGTGGATGGATGAAGACGATATAAGGCACAGTATGGAACAAGAGTTTCTTGAAGCTCTTTATGAGCAAGAAGAAGAATACTCAATTTTGGAGGAAGATGAAGAGCAGTCAAGGATGGATGAAGAAACACTCCAGTAGTTTTTGGAAGAGGAGAGAATGTACAAAAGAATTGAAGAGGAAAGGAAGAGGAAAAATTGGCTTGAAGAAGCAGAGTTTGAGGCTGCTTACTATGGAGTGGTTGTGGAGGAGTTATATCCAAGACATCCATATGTGCTGGATAAAAGATGTTGAACTAGTGTTAGAAGGTTGTAGGCTTCTAGCCATTTGTAATTTGGACAATATCATGTTTGAAATTTATTTGTTTTTGTTGACTTTATAATTCAGAAGTGGTTATTCCAAACACCCCCTAAACTTCGTATGTTGACTAGATTTTAAGCATTTATGTTGTCTTTACTCCCATCTACTTGTTCAACAACCACAAATCCCATCTACTTATATAATACATCTTAAGTCATCAATATTTATCATACCAACATATTATCACCATGGATGCAGAAAACAGTTGTCAAATGGTATGCATTGACTGTTGGGTTGAAAGTGAAAACATGGCTGGATTGACCTTTTTTGCAAGGCGTCCACCTTATAGAGATTTCATGTGGTATATTTGTCCAGTGTGCCTTGAGATAAAGGGAAACACATCTTATACTGATAGAGATGGTGTTACAAGGGAAAACACAACCACGGGAGATAGTGGTGGATATGTGATGGGTCTACATATTTCTGCACCTACTAGTGTTGGTGCTTACTTGGGCAAAGGATGAAGAAAGTAAACCACCTACAGCCGAAATAGCAAGTGGAGACCGCCCAAGCCGGACACCACGTGAAGCACCTGCACTGAAAGACCAAATGGAGAACGCCAAGACAAACACCACTTGAACCAACGCGGAAAAGACCAAACGGAGAACGTCCAAGACAAACTCCACTTGAACCAACTGCAACTGAAAGACCAAATGGATCACCTACTAGTCAATTAACGTAGTGAATTACCTGCAAGAAATGCTATGTTGTATTTCAGTCTAAATGTAACTTAACTGATATGTGTGTGCTTCTTTTATTATAGTCCTTGTCTGCCATTGTTAAAGTGTATGTGAGGGTTGTGTGACGAGGGAGGGAAATGATCAAGATGGTATACGGAAGCTTTTCTAGGTGTGGTATAAATGTGTATGGACTATAATACCCTTGACTAACTAACATAAATTAGACGTTGACCTCGGCGCTAGCTTAAGCATGGTCCGGGGACTAGTTTGGCTATAAACCCCATGTTTTGGACTCCCAGCGATGAAAAAGGGAAGTTTTGTCCCATCGTGATGCGCAGGTACAAGTTTAGGGACGAACGGTGTATTTTAGTCTTATATATATTATATTAAAAGATTGAGTCCCTTTATAAACGAGGAGGCTTCATGTGTAAGTACATTACTTTAATATTCATGCTTAAGGGTAAGTACATATTTCCTGCAATTAGTCCTTCGAATGTAGATGAATACGAACTGCTTCCCATATTAAACGGGTTGCAGAAATTGAATTTAATAATGGAGTTTAATATGAAGTTCAACCTGGAGTGTTAATAATTAAAAAAGTCTCTTTAAATAATAGTCTTTTCATATCTGTGCGTTACACAAATTATTTACCTATAAAACCGCCTCACCACAAACAACAACCTCATCAGTCTTCTTTCACATGGGCCAACATGACACGTCTTGAAACAACGATGGCGTTGACAATTTAGCGGCTTACCATAACGCTGTCCATAAGCTATATGTGACTTCTGACTCTGATCAGAGCATTTTATAGCAATCGTTTTCTTACCGCAAGGACACATCCTTAGTGAAGCATAAGCCTTAAAAGGTAGACATGGACCAGGGTGGCATTGAACAACACAACGATGATGACAATGATCACCCTCATCATCATAAGAAGCAGCGGCAACAACACTTTGTCAAGCGCCTTTCCACAAGGCTCACTGCAAGAATGAGGTGTAAGATACGGATCCGATGGTGGATCCTTCCTTTTTCCACAAAAATAAACATAACGGATCTCTTTCAATGATGTAAGTTGGACCGACTGACACCCGGCCATCGCCAATTAAACTCTTGATTTTTCTCAGCCAATAAGTCTATAGAAGTAGGTTCATATGTTGTTGATTGCACACAAATAATGATAGGGTTTTCAAGACACTTTATTTGATTATGTTTTTATGTAATTTTGGATTGGGCTTAAAGAACTAAGGCTATAAGCCTCTAACCGTTGTTATGGGATTCTGAATTTATACTTTAGGCCCAATGCGCCAATGTTGGATTAAACTTTAATAGTTGTGTTTTTTAGTCTATTTGACCAACGTTGTATTAAGTATTAACCTACCTCTATGTAGAATATAGTAAAAATAAAAATTAGAATATTCAAACAAGGAACTAATGCATCATTCTAACTTTTGTTCTTAAATAAAATTATAATAGTATGTGGTTAAATTGATTGATTGGATGTGTTAAATTGTATCAATTTCTTCCTCCTGTGAATTCATGGCATGTAGTATTAAGACGAGTTTTAAAAATGTTATCAATAAGGTAAAGTATTACAATAAAAAAAAAAATAAAATCACACGTCTAAGGTGTGAGTGTGAGATTATATGGATTTGATGAATTATACATATAAACATAGAGTCTAAACCCATTATACTATAGTCCCATTATCCAAAACTTAGACTAGAAACATAGAAAACGTAAAGAAACACAACAAGAAGGACTAAACTATAAACTCAACAAAATAGTTACATCTACCTAAACATTAGCAAAATTCTTCCAACAATCACAAAATCTTTTGTATATTTTTTTTGTGTGCATCGCACGGGTTTTGCCCGAGTTATAAATTGATAACCCAAGAACCAAGATTTGAGCCTCACCATCATACTAACAACTTGGCAATTTACACAAATACTTGACGATGACAAGTTCTATGAAGCAATCGATAATCCAAAAACCAAGATATGTAGTTTTTTTTGCACCGCACGGGTTCTGTCCGAGTTATAAATTATTATATATTTGAGTCATTATGCAACAAGTTTACATCAACATTACACAACAAGCACTACAAGAATTAAACTATAAATCAACAACATAATTACCGCTACGTAAATTGTCAACAAAATAAACCAATAATAAAAAAAAAAAATTGTCACGAGGCAACACAATATGAAAAATTAGACAAATAGATTTTTATCAAAATATTGGGTTGTTAAAATCTTGAGAATGGCTAAAAAAAGTGTGAAATTTATAAAGATTTTTCATTTGTGATAGAAAATGTTACTAGAAACATAGATAACAACTAAACTAAAAAAACAACATAATATTAGCAACAAACTAAACATTAAAAAAATATCTCCCGAGAATCAAGAAAATGTTCTACATCCAAAGTTATAACAAATGAGCATTTTACGTAAATATTACATTTTCAACAATTGGACACAACCTCGGTGCATCGCACAGGTTCAGAAGCCTCGTACTGATTAAGGACAACTCTTTTATACTAATTATATACTAAGTTACAAAAATCATCCTTTATTAACCCTATGTCATAAATTGTTTTATTTATTTAGTTGTGTAGTTGTTAATTGGGAAAAAAAATGGCAATATATCCTTAGGGATATTTGTTTAAACTTATTTACGAGCTTACGAGCTTATCTATTTTTGGCTTATGTTACATGATGCGCGTACGAAGCGTGTTCGGGGTCAAAGAAACTTCCTTTTCGTCGAGCAAGTTTTTCAACACCCTAGGCAGTGAACCTAATTGTTGTAGTGTAGTATTTGGTAAGCCTCGGGTATTGATATCGTTCTCTAGGGGAATAGGAATGCTAGCAAGAAGTGTACTACCCTAAGGTTGGGGCTGAGGATGATTCTTTTTTATCATTTATATGTTTTTTAGAAAGCTAAGGGTAAAATCTCGGGACAATGGATTTGAGGGTGGTACTTCTACCGATTACTTCTACTATCTAATTATCTAATACTACGGGTGGTCTATGTCTTTTGATGTGTGCTCGTATGATGATTAAAAATGTGTTTACCTAGATACTATTACTCCCTAGTCATCTTTTATTGGTGGTTGAATTGTCACGTCCTTATTCTTAACGCGTTGTGTTTTCTAAGGTCGTAGGAAATGCTTATGCCCTAACTCTTTAAGAATACCTTAAGATTATTGCCTACGAAATCCGCTAGATGTTTCATAAACTAACCTAAAGGTTATCTTTGGATGTTTAGACTACGAAATCCTCTAAGTGATTCATAAACTAATGTTCGCACAGATTACTCAAGCATTTAAACACAACGATAGCCTAGTGCATTCCTAAGCCATTTACAATTAAGATAAGAGACAACCAATCAATAATTAATAACTATGTTTCATAGATCTAAGCAAACACACAAGAAATTTAGCTAGACACGTTAAACAAGCAAGCATACACACAATCAATGGAAGACATAATGATACTAATGGAATAAAACACTTATCTTGATAAGTAAACTAGGGTTTGGGACCCCTAAGATATTGTCCAAGTCGGACTACAAACGCCATTTAGTACGAAAAATCAAATTCTATGATAGATTTACACTTGCGACGGCGTCGTCATATAGGTGGGACTGCCGGATCGCCGTCATTGGGTTTTGTCTTGGCCAAGTTATCGTTGGGACGCACCGCCGTTGTAGTTGTGACGCCTGGCCGGGCTTTAGTAGGGACGCCGCCTGATTCTAGATCTGGGATGTCCGAGATGAAAAGTCTTAGTGACGCCTTCCTCTTTCAAAGCCTCGACGCCGTCGTGTATTTTAGCAAAAAGTCTACTGAGCCGTCAAGTGTATTTTAATTAAATCCGATAGAGAGGACTGGCCACCTTTTAGTTGGGACGCCGCCTTGGCCAAGCACTTGAGTATTTTCGATCTTGACTTAGCCATTTCCTTCATATATTCACTCCTTTTCGTCCAAAAATGCATCATTCAACCATTTTGCTTCCAAGAGACCTAAAAAGTGAAAGGGAACGAATTTAAGCAGTAACGGATATAAAAGTGGGCGATTAAGGGCTTAAATGACCCCTTAAAAGTGTATGTTTTAAATCCTTATCAAATATCCATACACTTGGTATTTTCTTGTCCTCAAGCAAATGTGCTTTTGTCCAATCAATTTATAAGTTAGGGGGCATGAGGCATAGGTTTAACATAATTCATAACAAGTAAAAGCACCACAATAGTCATAACAAGCACGGAAATTATATACTAGCACCTCACAAAGGGTGTTTGGATTCTCTCATCTCTCGGGTGTATATGAAATATAGTAAATAGAAATGTAAGATAAAAACTCATTACCTGGTCATAGTAGATAGATTACCATAGGCTTGAGACTAGATCAAACCTCCACCGCTTTGGCGTAAGCACCTAGGAACAACTATCTAAGAGGTCTTTTAAAGGGTTGTAACGTTAGGCTTATGGTAGGGAAACAAAGGGTTTGGTTGGATAGGCGATTTAGTGGAGGCAAGTCAAAAATCTTATGTTGCAAGCATGAAAAGAATGGCGTTGCTAAGCCAAGACTCGACTCACTAAACTCTAGATAACTTGAAACAAACATACAAAAATTGAAAAATATAAACATAAAGATAGATGTAGGATGGTAGCCCGTATGGTTTTCTTCAAAAAAAAATTTTTTTACACTCTTTTTTTTCGATATTTTTTTTGCATACACTTTTACTCTACCATCCTCTAAGATAACATTAAAATATAAGGGATTTATAGGAGCATCCCTACACTTGAGTTTTTATTACTCTAACACTAGTTTGACCCGATTTGAAAAGATCAAAACACTTGGAGTATTTAATTACGTAAATAAATGGAATTTGAATTTAACGTTCCTTCCTGTCACTCCATAAAATATTACTTTTACCCATGAGTCCCGATCATCCCAAAACTATGTACAAAATATATGACTCGACTTAGCAACCATGCAAGTAACTAGATAATTGAACTAAAGGTTTAGTATGATAACAATAATGCACTAAAGGTGAGTGCATACAAGGTAGGCTAAGGCGATTTTGGTATACATTTGGGGGTGGATTGTAAAAAATGCTTTTCATTGATATTCCGGAAAACCAAAACATCACGAGAACCGCGAAAAGATAGGCTATGAGGGGTTAACTAGGGGTATCGTGTACTACATATGAGTACATCGCAAGGGTGTGGAGTAATTACTCAACCGATTTGGAAGAAGTAATTATAATACAGGTTTCAAACAATGGTTATCCTAATTCCTCTTATCATTTAGTTATTCCTAACTACACAAGTGTAGTCTCACTAGCGATCTCGGGATGCATCACAAAACAAGTTCTAGAATCTATTATACTACCGGTACACTCTCTAAGCATTAAAGGTGAATGCTTTTATTCCTAAATATCTAGGGGCGAACCTCACATTTTTGGAGTGGAATTTGAGTGGTAAACAGTTTTTGTGCTAGTCATATAACTCCTATCCATGAGAAGCTTTATTAAGACTAAAGTCCCACTCGTACATATCATAAAAAAATTTAAATTTGGTGCTAAAATTTCCTTAACAAATATTTTTCATAGCTTGTTACACAAATGAACTAGGACAAGACAAATATTCAAGGATAAGCATAGTTTCTAAGTTCCCGTTTTATTCTCCCTCCCTACCCTTAAACTGAAAATTGTCCCCAATGTTCTCACCGAAGTATCAAAGTTATGATAAAGGAAGGTAATTAAAAGAGAAAGAAACTAGTACTCACCTGATTAGCTCGGTAGGATCCGTGTGAAGTAGTGGTTAAATTCTTTTCCAAGAAGAATGTATACGTGATAAGATCCATCCAATATTGTGTTTCTTCTTCTTGCCAAATAAAACATGCACACTTTAATAAAATAAACGAAAACTTCGTGTAAAAACGCGGTAAAAACTATATATGACACGACTAAACTAGGATATAATACTTGTGAAATTGATGTTTGCAAATTTTCTAGAAAATTAAGACCTGAGAATTTCCAAAAATTTATACATAGCACAGAAAACGAGAAACATTTATAAGCTGTTTCTGCTCATCCTGACGTTGTCAGGTTCTAATCCCGCACAGTTGTCCTCTGACAGAAACTGGTCTCCGCGCTTCCCAAAAAATTTCGGAAAAATTACACTTTTAAAATCTGGAAAAATTCGTGCAAAACATCCATTATGACTCGATACAAGCATTTGACTCTAACAAACACACATATACATCAATTTCACTAATTTTAATTCTCATGTTCACATTATTTTAAAAATGTATGTAATATTCCATACACTTATCTTATTGCAAAATACCTTTATATGTAATTAAGACGAGGTTATAGACAAAATAAAGCATTTTTACAAATTCAAACATAAGAATAAACAACAATGAAAAAGATATATGACACACAAACAAGCAAACAATTAAGCATGGGTTGCCTCCCACGAAGCGCTTTTCTTTATTTATGAGTCTTGTAGCTAGACTCGAAGTCGTGATGCTATGTGACTTCATTTCCATCACCTTCTTCCTCATGACGAACTCTATTGAGGTTTTCCATGTTATAGTAATGCCCTATTATGCATCTTTCTAAAAAGTCATCTTCCCCCCAATCGGCTCTAAATTCCGGTCCTAATTTCAAACAATCCTTATAGAACCCAAAAATCTTATTCATCACATAATCTACTCCTTTCTCCTTATCCTCATTCCTATAGTAGACCAATAGCTTAAGTTCTTTTTCATCATTGGATAGTGATGAAAATTTCTCAATCTTAAATGGCATTTGGTAACCTACGTCATCGGTTTCATCCTTGAATCTAACTATCCCTAACGACGGATCATAAGTCATCCCAGTGTTTTCTATGAAAGGCTTTCCTAAAATTACGTAGGACAAGCTAGGATCTATGGCCGTACTGATATCCTCCACAATTATGAAATTCGTAGGGTACGTGAAACTTCCTACATAGACGCAGCATCCTTAAATCTACCAAGAAAATTACAACTAACTCTAGGATCATCAATCTTGCCTATTTGAGATAGGTTTCTTCATTACCCAATTATAGTAGGTGCTAGTCATGATGTTTATTGGAGACTTGCGATCAGTGTAGGCCTTTGCCACGAAAAGATGTCCTGTGCAGCATGGTATGTAAAGATTCCAAAGATTTCTGAAGACAATTCTAGGGCTTCTCCTAACATACATGTGATGAAGGTCACGTACTAAGTGTTGGTGGCGTGAAAGTTCCTCTTCCGTAGGAAAATTATTGAAGTATTCATCACCTACTTCGTCTACTTCGTTGGTCGATTCTTCCTTAGGAGTTTCACTAACCTCAATCATAGTCTCATGGTTTGCCTCGTCACTATTCCTATTTGGTTTCACTAGAGTGATGGCATTGATGAATTGAACGAACTTAGATGAAGAGGGATCCCTAGTCTCGAAGTACTTGTTTGGGTCCTTAATTTTTACACCAGAAGCTTTGGGAGAATGAGTCGAGATTGAATTAACCTTTTCGGTGGTCTTCCTATCACTAGTGGTCATGGCTTTCAAAAGGTTATCTATCTTCCTATCCATCTCGGCTTGTTGTTGGTTAAAGCGATCCCAAGCTTAGCTATTTGAGCTTCTTAGGATGTGACTAGGTGTTGCAACATCACTTCTATGTTTTGTTGGCTGGGTGGGACCATGGGGAATCATTAGAGGTGAATTCTTTGGTTTGTCCCCAATTATATTCGGGTTTGCCCCTCCATTCTTCTCGGGCATCATTGAAAGTCCTAGGTCCGGGTGTTGTAGGGAATCTCCCTCCCATTCCATTGGTACGCGAGGAAGCACAGTCAACGGAAGCTTGTTCGGGGAGTCTTGTGCAAGTACGAGTGTCATGGGGACCACTACATAGCTCACACAAGGAAGAGACTTTGTTCACTTGGCATGAAGACTTAGGATTCTCGTAGGAGCTCATTAATAATTTGACTTGATCTTCAAGTTCGAGCATCCTATGATTGGAATTTTGTGAGTCAATCGGAGGCAAGGAGATTGCCTTGACGGTTTTGGGCAACTCACGAGGGTCATTCCAACTTTCGTTGTCATAGAGGGCAAGGTCCTCTATTATACCCCATGATTCTTCCGAGGTAAGATCACTAAGTTTGCCACCGGCTGCTTGGTCGATGGATTGCTTAGTTGAGAATTTGACATGATAGTAAAAGGTTTGGACTTGAAGCCAAAGATCGATGCCGTGATGAGGGACTTTATGGAGCAAGTCCTGAATCGAGTCCATGCATCGTAGAGAGATTCACCTTGACGTTGTTGGAACATCAAGATTTCATTCCTAAGTTTAGTAGTTCTCCCCGGTGGGAAAAATTGGGCAAGGAAACGAGTGGTAAGATCATCCCAACTTGAGATGGATCCAAGGCGGGAAGCCAACCCAATTACTAGCTTGGTCCCGTAGAGAGGAAGGAAGAGCGCAAGTCGTGGTCTCCCCGTGTGGTAGCATGAAGGTCGATGGAATCAACGATTATAAATAAATCCTTAAGATGTTGATTAGGATCTTCGAACGCATGGAATGCACATCCGCCACCAACCGGATGGTGTGGATCGCTAGGCGTAGTTTGAGCTTGATCGGGGAGCTCAATGGTGTTCCTGTAGCCTTGGTGGCTGGGTCTAGAGTATTCACCAAGAGTACGGCCTCTTGGTGGGTCAATTGGTGGTTGGTTGATGGGAATTGGGTGATGTGGTGGCGGGTTATCACCTTCCATGATGAAAAGTGATGGGGTTAGGAACAAATTCACGAAGAAGGGGGATAGACTATAAGGAGACTAAAAATGAGAAAAAATCTTACTTGATAGGAATCAAGCAAGGGAACCTAAACGAGATAAAATCTAACTAGCTATTCTATTCGCTAAATGGGCCAAAAACTTGATGCACGTCACGAAACATTTGGACTGGTCAAAGGAACTTTCAGCCAAGTTTTTTCAACACCCTAGGCAAATAACCTAATCGTTGTAGTGTAGTATTGGGTAAGCTTCGGGTATTGATATCGTTCTCTAGGGGAATAGGATTGCTAGCAAGAAGTGTACTAAGCTAAGGTTGGGGTTGAGAATGATTCTTTTTTATCTTTTATATGTTTTTAGAAAGCTAAGGGTAAAATCTCGGGGCAATGGATTTGGGGGTGGTACTTCTACCGATTACTTCTACTATCTAATTATCTAATACTACAGGTAGTCTATGTCTTTTGATATGTGCTCGTATGATGACTAAAAATGTGTTTACCTAGATACTATTACTCCCTAGTCATCTTTTATTGGTGGTTGAATTGTCATGTCCTTATTCTTAACGCGTTGTGTTTTCTAAGGTCGTAGGGAATGCTTATGCCCTAACTCTTTGAGAATACCTTAAGGTTATTGCCTACGAAATCCGCTAGATGTTTCATAAACTAACTGTTAGGAATTAGAAATTCCATAGTGAAGTATCGGTCACCCCAAATATAATCTAGCATAAGTTAGCTCGTAGACATATCGTTATTTACGTTATTAAGTAGTCAATTAGTTAGTTGATAGCTTAGTTATTAGTTTAGTGTAACACCGTGGAGGAAGGACGGGTCTTTACCCATTGTATGCCTGATCCATAGTCCGTCAGGAGGGCGTTTAGTTTGTAACTATAACTACCCTTCCCACTAAGGGAAGGGTGGTGCTTCTCATTAATCTAACCTTGCATTTTGATTATTTCTCTATCTAGAATCACCCTCTCCTCTCTTCATCTCTCTACAACTATGGCTTTCTTGCATAATCATAATCCTAGACCACCCGAATCATCTAAACAACACAAAATATTCGATCCTACAATTGGTACCAGAGCTTAGGTTTTGTTGTTTTTGATGATTCGTATGGTTTTTGAATTGGTTAAGTATGCGGTTTGTTTGGTTCTATGTTGCGGTTTGATGAATTTTTGATGCGTTTTGGTGACGGTTGATGTTGTTTGATGTTGCTTGGATAATACGTGGTTGAATCTGTTTTTATGGTGATTTATCTTGATTATAAGCTTTGTTAAGAAGATGATTGAATCGGGTTTTATAAGCTTATGTTGGTTTTATGTTGTTTGATAAACTGTTTTTTTAAAGCCTGTTCTTGGATGCGATTTGGTCATTTTATAGCTGCTGTTTGTGGTCAAATTCTTCCAAGAGATTTGTCTAACTATTGTCCAGATTCAATGAACCTATTGAGGTTTGTTGACTTTTAATAAGACATGCGATTTGTTGACTTTTTTTGTGCGGTTTGTGTCAAATGATGTGCGTTTTGACGCCTTCTTTTTACTTATGCGGTTTAATTCAAAAGTTCTAGCGATTTGTCATCCGAAGTTTTGACTCAGATGCGCGTTTGTCTCGAAAAGGTCAATAAGTCAATTGTGACTTGTCGATTATTGGTCAAAGTCAAATGCGATTTGTGTTATCTAAATCTGATGCGATTTGTCCCATTATTGAAGCTATTTGTTGACTATTGAGTCAACTGCATATGCAACTTGTCATATGGCTGACAATGCGGTTTGTACACAAGGTTAAAATGGATACGGATTGTTAAATGGTGCAACTTGTCTGAAAAGAGAATAAGAAGAATACTTTTCGTGACCACTAATCAGTCAAATTAAGTGAGATGAATAGAAAGAAAGCCTCTAAACCAACATCAACAAATTCTAAAACCCATCACAAATCATTCACTAATCAACATCAAAGAATATCACCAACAGATTCAACCTTTAAGAAATACAACATCATCAACTTCAAAGAACATCACAATCCACACACATACATGGTCGACATATACATTAAATCTCTAACAATTTCTGCTCTAAACCAAAAATCTCATCATTCAACATAAAGACTCAAAGCAAGAAGTAGAATTGATCTCAGTCCATTCACTCGGGTTATTTCAGTCTCATTTAAGACCTTGGAGGTCAAACCCACGAGTCAAACAATCATCACTGATCAAGAATCATGACTTCAACAAGACTCAGACTATATCTCCATCCTTATATCTCCATGTGTAAAAATAGATTTGGTCGGTCTTTTTGGTATTGTTCTTCCGCCTATGAAACCAATTGAAAACCATTTGAAAATCAATCCAGGTACTTGTGATACAAGATCAAAGCGTTTTGTACCTGAATTGTTTTTGATATTTTTAGAGAAGCTCTTCCTCAACATGTGCATCGTATGTTTGAAGTCGTTTTGGCACATGGAGACAAGAGGGTTAGAAAATCTTCAGATTGAGAATTAAGAATTTACTTCTTTGATTACCATTTTCTAAAAATATCGACATCACTTTCCCAATCAAAATTAGTATTTTAAATACTTTGTTAAAGATATTTTGGGAAAGGATGTGGTTTTCTTATGATTGCTCCCCCTTAATATGTGCATCGAGATTCGAAAGTGTTTTGCACATATTAGAGAGAACCCTGACTTAGAGATAAATCGATCACTTCAATTCTTTTTTGGTTTGAGATAGATGCTCCCCTTAACATGTGTGGAAAATTTAAAATTTGAAATCGTTTGGCACATGTAGGAAGGAGAACTTGTTATTATACTTCTAAACCACTTATTGAAATATCGCTTTATATCAATTTAAATCACAAATTCTCCCCCGATCACAATTTTCAAATCCTTTGATATTTGTGATCTCTAATGATTTAAATTTAATTTTGAAAACTTTTGAGAAGAATTGTGACTTGCTTTTGAAAAACCAATTTAACTGATAAGGATCAGATTCAGAGACTTTAAACTCCATTGATCAACCATGCATAGATATCTTTTGAAAACATAACATTAGCCAAGGTCTTGAGCCAATTGTATAAAAACCGAAAGTAGACCTTGCTCGTTTACGTGCCAATGTTTGAAAAATAACCTTTTTGATTTAATTGAAATCATTCTCCCCCTCAATCAATGATATAAGTTGTTGATTGAGAGATAGAGATTTTGACAGATGATGAGTCTAGATGATTTTCAAAAATAAAGTCCGAGTTATTTTCAAATCAATTTTGTTTTTATAAGATAGCAAATATTTTTCAGAAGAATCTTAAGAAGGGAAACATTTGTCTTTTTGGTGACAAACATTTGTATATAGAATCAGAGCATGAGATTTCAAACATTTAAATTAAATATGGCTCTGTTCTTTCTTTTAAAAACTGGTTACTGCCTGAAATGACAGTAAACAACCATTTTTCTCCATTCCATTTTTTTTTGTTTTTATGTACATTCGAACTTCATCTAAAGACCCGTGCCATTCGTTGAATAACAAATCAAAGTCCGTAGATGTTATCGAACCAAAGAAAAACATGACAAAAAAATATTTTTGGAATTTTTTAAGATTTTCTAATTTTTATGGATTTTAGAAATTTTATATTTTTCTATTTTCTTTTTGTGGGTTTTATATTTTTGTATTTTGCTTTTTGATAAGATATGTACAAGAGATAGATAGAGACAAACTCAGTTATTCCTCATCTTCCTCCTGAAGACGTTTGAGTGTTTCGTCGCAGACTTTTAGAACAAGTCGTGGAAGAATAAACTCAAAACGTTCTCTAGGAAGAGCTTTGGTGAAGATATCTGCCAACTGATATTCAGTCCTCACGAAGTATAGCTCAATCACCCCTTTTTCAACTTGTTCCCGAATGAAATGATGTCGAATGTCTATATGCTTTGCTCTTGAATGTTGAACGTTGTTACAGGAGAGAGCAATGGCACTCTTGTTATCACAGTACATAGGGATTTTGTTGAATTCAAAGCCATAGTCAGATAATTAGGATCTCATCCATTGGATTTGAGCACATCAAGATGACATGGCTATGTATTCAGCCTTTGTAGAGGATATCGAGGTACTCATTTGTTTCTTTGATAACCAGCTCACAAGCTTATCACCCAAAAATTGAGCACCTCCTGACGTGCTTCGACGTGTATCTTGACACCGCATGGTCGATTCATGCATAGGTCGTTAGTGACATACCGGAGTCCTTCGGGTACCAAAGTCCCATGTTGATGGTTCCTTGGAGATACCGAAGACCCGTTTAACCGCTTCAAGGTGCTTTTTGGTAGGCTTAGCCGGTCAGCAACATGCTCTACAATGCATACAATGAACGTAATAGTGCGGTCTAATGGTAGTAAGGTACATCAGGGACCCAATCATACTACGATATTTAGTTTGGTCAACCATGATCCACGAGTGGTCCTCATCCGCTTAGTACGCCCACCATGGGAGTGTCAAAAGGGTCACAAGAATCAAATCCAAATTTCTTTAAAATCTCATTAGCATATTTAGATTGATTGATAAAAATTCCTCCGGGACTTTGTGAAATTTGTAATCCCAAGAAAAATGACATTTGTCCCATCATTGACATTTGAAATTTGGCCCATCTCCTGTAAAAACGGTCACATTCATTGGGGTCAGCCGAGGCAAAAATAATATCATCAACATAGATTTGAACGTGAATTAAGTGTTTGCTGACTTTCGGTGAACAATGTTGGATCAACGCTCCTTTGCTAAATCCAAGAGATAGAAGAAACTTTGATAGCGTATCGTACCATGCCCTTGGTGCTTGCTTCAAACCGTAAAGATCCTTCTTCAAGCGATAGACATGAGTAGGATGCTCTGGATTCACAAAACCTTCAGGTTAGCGACATATACGACTTCTTTAAGATCTCCGTTAAGAAAAGCCGTCTTTACATCCATCCGATAGACTACCATGTTCTTACTTGCGCGTTAGCCAGAAGATTTTGATTGCCTCGATACGTGCAACTGGATCAAATGATTCTTCAAAGTCAATACCCTCTTCTTGACGGTATCCTTTTGCAACTAATCGAGCCTTGTTCTTTAACACATCACCATGCTCATCAAGTTTTACTTTGAAGATCCACTTTAGAGCAATGATCATAGCATAGTCAGGAGCAGGTACTAATTCCCATATATCTAGTCGATCGAACTCATGAATTTCTTCTTGCATGGCATTGAACTAGCTGTCTTCATTCATGGCATTTTTAATGTCTTTTGGTTCGATCTTAGATAGTACTGAGTTGAAGAAGCACCATAAGGCATCAGTTGCAAGTTGTTTATGAGTGGATACTGGACGAGAGGGGTTTCCAATGATGTTGTCCAATGGATGGTCATGTGTCCATTTTCTAAGGTGTTCGTGTGGTTGTTGTTGAGGAATTTACGTAGCAGAATCGTTTTCCCCTAATGAAGATGGTTCTGATGATGGTTCAGGAGCAAATATGTTCTCAAAGGAGCATCTTCTGAGTAGCAAGGGGTTATCTCCATCATAGGTGCCAGAAACATTTCCATGATGTACACTTGATTATTGAGGATTTGATGATGAGAATGAGTGATCTGCAGTAGGTGCATCTTGACTCAATGACATAGAAACTGAAGTGTTATCTACTTTGACCTGGTTGAGGCGCTCTGCTGATGGATTTGGTGATCATTAGCAATAGGCTCAAAGTTTTAATCAAACATTGGATCAAACAATTTATTCAAATCATCTTCCGAAAGGGGTACATATGGAGTTGCTGGTGAGGGATTTTGTACAAGAGAAGAACTAATGGGACTACTTAATGAATGTTGTGATGCGGGTCCAGAACTGATTGTCCCGGAGCCATTTGCTTTGCACTCTCTCATCGAACGTGACGTGAATAGTTTCCATGATATCCCGGGTTCTTTTGTTGTAGATTCGGTAGCCTTTCCTGTTTGGAGAATAACCTACAAAAACTCCTATGTCTGCTTTAGCTCTTAATTTACCTAAATCTTGATCATCATTTGTTGGGTAGCACAAAGCACCAAACACACGAAGGAAGGAAATATCAAGTTTTCGATTGTGGACAAGTTCGTATGGAGTTTTTCCATGAGTTGCGTGGATAAGGGATCGATTTTGGGTGTAGCAAGCAGTGGCAATGGCTTCAGCCCAGAGAAACATTGAAACCTTTGAATAAATTAGCATAGTTCTTGCAGCTTCTACAAGAGTTCGATTGCCTTTCAACTACACCGCTCTCTATTGGAGTTCGTGGAACACTTCTTTGATGACTGATTCCAATGCTTTCATAGAACTGACTTAGTTCTTTATTAACAAACTCAGTTCCATAGTCTATTCGGATAATTCTAACAGTCTTGTTAAGTCGAACCTGCAGCTGTTTGATAAGTTTGATGATGACATCCGGAGTTTTATCCTTTGACCTCAAAAACTTAACCCAAGTGAATCGAGAGTAGTCATCAACAACGACTAGCACATATTTCTTCCAATTAGTTTTTTGCACTCTCATTGGTCGGCACAAATCCATATGAAGAGTATGAAGAACTTCCATAACTGAGTTTGCAGGTTTGGGTTTATGGGCATATTTCTTGCTTTTTCCCAATTGGAATGCTGAACAAAGATGATATTTTTCATACTTTAATCTGGGTAAGCCTCTTACAAGGTCCTTTCTGGAAAGATCATTAATGGTGCCGAAGTTCAAGTGATTGAGACGACGATGCCATAACCATGACTTTGTTTTCAAGCCTTTGACAACAAGCAGATTGGAGAAGACTTCATCATGTCTTCGATAGAGATGGTGTATTGGTTTGAACCACGTGTTCCTCTTAACAGTTCCACACATCATCGTTCTCTAACGAAACAAGTATTTTTCTAAAGCCACCTCTAGATCGTAATCACGTAATTGACCAACAGAAAATAAGTTATGACCAAGACCTTCAACATAATATACCCTGGAGATTACACTGTCACCAACAACATAATCTCCATAACCCACTTGGTTAGACAAAGAGATTAGAACATCCACATCAGAAGCAGAGTCAATACAATCATTAGTGGTAGATGTCGGGCTAGTAGAAACAGTAGATCTATTCAAAGTATGTTCACTTCTTAAATGTATAGTTCTACCAGTGGGCATCCATTTCCGATTGGGCATTGACTTTGATAATTTAGGGCACATCTCATTAAGATTAAATTTGTGGCCAGTAGGTGTCCACTGATAACCTATATTACTAAATTTTCTTCCTGTGGGTTTCCAATGTTTTCTAACCTTCTTCCTACTTTGCTTCCTAGCCTTCTTAGCTTGATTTTGGCATTAACAATTTTAACTGGGTATTTAATCAAAGACTAATCAAATCATTCAAACCACATACATGATTAGTAACAGAAACCAAGCAATCATCATTACATGTTTTGCCTAAAGTAAAGTAATGCATTAATTACAAAGATGCTTAGAGCTAACACTAGAATCAACACGATTCGTTTATTCAACATTGTCACACCCCAAATTACCTGCTTTGCAGCGGATGATGGAATTCTCGGGATTGATCGTCATAACATCACAATCAAGATTATATTGAACGACCTAAAGTGTCGTTTGGAAAATACATCGCTTTGATTTAATAAAATAATCAGAGTTTACAAAGTGTAGGTCCCAAATGAAAATCAACTTGCGCGGAAATAAATTTGATACAAGCCAAACGATGTTTTTAAAGTGCATAAATCCCATGTGAGACGCATTGGCCACCACGACTCTATGATATGTCTACATGCATGCCATGAAGTGAATGCCTTAGATACCTGAGATAAAACATGCTAAAAGTGTCAACACAAAGGTTGAGTGAGTTCATAGAGTTTGCGTTGAAATGTAAAGCCTTTAAAGAATGTTCATGCAAAGAAAGGCATTGCAAATCCACTCAGTTCCAAGTTCCACCCATACAAAACTTGCAACCTGTGTGTTTACAACCCATTGCCATAATATGTATAGTTTATGTTCAAACGCATGATGTCAAATGAATTCACATAACAATACATTACTTAATCTATCAATATTCAATCGATATAACACATATGAGTGTTGTTTCAAATAGTTCCACGACCATTAGTTCATGATATTTCCAAGACCATCACCAATGAATATACCAAGACCATCAGTTCAATGAATATACCAAGACCATCAGCTCAATGAATATAATATAGAAATTCTAAGTATGGCAATATCAGTGTTTGTATGACTAAACATTCAGTTCAGATAAACACATAGTTTGCAAATAATCATGAATGTCATAAAAATAGTTGAGCATGTATCTCCCCCAAAAGTAATTCAAAACAATTAAAAGAGTAGGGGCTATGAAACTCACTTGGACAATGGTGCGATGGCAAAAGTGAGTACACCGAAATGTAGCGTGAATCTCTAAACTTGACCTATTATGAATGATATGATATGTAATAAATTATGATGTAATGTTACGCATGCAATTCGTATGATATCTATACCACTTGTGAATTTTTGAAAATAACACTTATCGTCGAAAAATAATCTCATAACGCCTTGACCATTTTTAAATTACTTTACATGTATTTACGTTGAAATGATATTCTACGATAATCATTTAGTGATTTATTGTGAAATTATAACTTTTCGTCGTAAAATAATGTCATTGAAAATTTCATGAAAGTGACTAAATAGCCTCAAAAAGCTAGTCGTAAAATGGTGCACGTCGAGTGTTAGGAAACAAACTCAACGGTTTTGGGAAGCTTGTATCATTATCTCAAAGTTTTAGCATTTAAGTTTTCGTCATAGAGGTTCCGTTCATAGGGAAAAATATAGCTAAAGTATGGTACTTTTGCCCAAAATATAGTTTAAGGGTGGTTTTCGCAAAGTTTGAAAGCGTAATCCGTAATTTATTCATTACAACCCGCTTGACTGAACGGTTGGACATTTTGAAAAATAGGCTAGGCAAACTTACTTTTACTAGAAGACATCATTTTATGAAAAGTTCTACATCATTGTTAAAAACGACCCTCAACATGGTCCTCTTTCTATCGCAGTAGTATGTGTTTAGTAGAAGATATATTAATGTTGCTTATATAATAAAAGTTACGCAACTTTGTTTAACGCGTGTAATTTACTCTTACAAGTCCGCTTTTCGCTTTTCTACATCCTTAAATTCATATTAAAGTATACTAATATATTTTTGATAAGTCGACACATTTCATAACGCTTAAGCCTCATTTTTGACTTCGTAAAAGTGATTTTAACATGCTGAAATTTCAAATTAATAGTTTTCGATCGTCCGCCAAACTTCAAAATAGCATAACTTTTTCGTTATAGCTCCGCTTTAACCCTTCAAGCGGCGCTGCTTTTAGCTTTTAAAATATATTTTCCAAATATCTAGTCCAAAATATTTTTCAAACTGTCGAATTTTCCCAGATTTCACAGAACCATCAGACCCTATTTTATAGTTGTCGAAATGAGTTTTTCTCGCGCCAAACCTATTCTAACCAATTCAAAACAACTCCGAAGCTATTCTAATCCTACCATACACCTTCTTAGGGTGTCATGGGTTCCTAGACATCACCAAAAATGATGTGTTTCAAGGGATTAATTATAGGATAATTATAACTAATAATAAGTAATAAAACAATTAAAAGTGGTATAAATTCGTATGTAACATGCATGTTTTCTTGCAAAAATGATGAAATAACATAAATATGGATATGAAAGATTAATAAAAAAAAT
Organism: Chrysanthemum makinoi; assembly: GCA_910596185.1. Taxonomy (NCBI): domain Eukaryota; kingdom Viridiplantae; phylum Streptophyta; class Magnoliopsida; order Asterales; family Asteraceae; genus Chrysanthemum; species Chrysanthemum makinoi. Next base: position 258,562,211 of record OU343220.1, read on the forward strand.
CATGAAATGCTTACTTGAATGATTGAAGAGTTTTAGGTGATAGAAAACTTAGTTAATCTTCAAGGTTTAATCCTAAACTTTAACTAGAACACAAAATGGATCTTGTAAACACTTGTAGCTTGAAAAATTATGGATTTCTCTTGGTGTTCTTGATGTGGCCGGTTCATAGAAATGAAGAAGAGAGTGTATGTTTGATTTTCACCTTAGGTAATTATGTATGTATGTTTTTATTGTAAGTATATAATTTAATATATGTAAGTATGATGTAGATAGAAGATATTTAGTACTCAATATGTTGAGTCATGCCTTGTCTCGACATACATAAAGGAAGTAAAAGGGGTAATTCCTTTTGTATGATATAATGTATTTTGTATAATTAAAAATGTAATTGTTTAAGTATAGTTGGCAATTTGTGTGTATAATTAGTTATTTAAGATAGCGTTAGCTAAAAATAAATTTTAACGGAACAAATTAGAATATATCAAAGTCATAAAAATTTTAAAATACATTTCTTACAAAAATTTAGTGGAATAATAATTATCGAGTAGTATTTACGAAAACCGTCGTAATTATATAAATATAACAATTTATATACAAAACAAATTTAAAACACCGGGTAAACTAATAATATTATTTTTATAATCTTAATATGAGTATAAAAATATATCGGGATAATTTTTGGAAGTGTCGGATCAAATATTCAAAATAAATGATTACGCGATAGCGTTTATTTAATAAGAAAATAAACGTTTTATGAAAAATGCAAAACCATGCACGAATTAATATGATGATAATGATGCTAATGATGTGTAGACTAAACCTAGTCTATATGAAATGTCCTTGAATGATTGTTCTTGAATTCCGCGCTAAACCATTTAGGTTACACGAATTTGATACTCGTAAACCTAGTTTACGATAAATGATGAAATAGTGAAACTTGAATAGTGATTTTGTCCGGGAATGAATAGTGTTTCGTGAATAGTAAATTTTGAAATACGTTCTCAGAATATTACTTCGACTCCAAAAACGGTGAATAGTAAAATTTTGAATAGTAACCGATGAATAGTAAATTCCCGAGATGAATAGTAAATTTGAGAAATGGCCTGAAATTGCGAGTTGTCACAAACATAGTTTCATCCTTCCTAAGGTGATCTTCTACTCTCTTCCACTGAACATTCCTAGCTTGCAAGGTCCTATCATTCTTTGTGTTGCCTTGAGGCTTTGACCTGCTCGCTTTTGTGTCACTTTTTACTCCTGTAGAGGGAATGGGAACATTAGTTGGTCTTGCTACTTTTTGCATTTCAGGTTTAGAAGTGCTGGGATCTGAACTACTTGAAGGCACATTAAAGTTCACTTTCTTAACACTGGCATAGAGCAAGGCATCACGGCCTTATCTTTCTCACATAAGGATTTAGGACATGTTGCTCTTAAACATTCTAACAGCTCCTGAGATCGTTTGGCCTGTATGCAAGCAAACCTAATTTCACTATCAAGTGGCTTATTTATGTGATCCTCTTCTACAATCTCACGGAGATATTCTAGACTATCCTTAAGGTGAAAGAAATAGTTATGAAACACAAAAATTATTTCTAAGATGAGGAGGAATGTATTTAACAGTCAAAGTATATTTAGAATCTGCAGATGACTTTGATGCAACATTCTCATTAAAGACAAGTGGCATTTTCCCTTTTATCTGACTCTTCAGATTCTCAATTTCCTTTTGTAACGAAGTTATTTTTTCATTGTTTTTGTCACAAGTGACTTTCATTGAATCATATAACTCTTTGAAGTGTCGTTTGACCTTTTCATTTTCTTCTAGAAAACTCTCATTTTCTTGTTGTAATACGTTAATGATGTTTTAAAGATGAAAGTTTTGAGAAAATTAAGAATCTAAAGGAGGAGGCATTTGGGAGCCAGTCACATTGTTTTTTTCGCCCTTCAATTGTGAGATTTGGGCTCTCAATTTTCTGATCGTGTTACAATGAGCTCGAATTTGTTCATCACGTTTGCTTATTTCAAAAACTGCATCAAATTCAGGAGCATCTGAGGATGTCTTGATATTTGAGGTTTTAACATTTTCCTTGAGATGTTGATATTTTAATTGCAAAGCAAGATGTTCAACTTCTAATTTAGAATAATGTTTGACCAAATTATCATGATTATCCTGGTCAATTTTATCATGCAATTTTGAATTTGTGGTTTCAAGCTCAATGACACGATCATGGGAAACTTTTAATGCAATATTTAATTCATGAAATTGAGATGCAGTAATAGAATGCTTAGTAACAGTATAAAACACATCTTGAGCCACACAACTCAATACTAAGTTCTCATTTAAGATATGCAGATTCTTCCTTTCAATTTCATTATATTTGAGTTCCCGTTCATAACCATTGACCTCAACTATCATTGCATCAAATTCCTTTTCCATTTCTTTAATATTTGAGTCTATCCCTTTTTGAAGACTCTCAAATTGACCTTTTAATTGTTTAAAGAAAGGTATGACCTCAGTTAAATAGCAGTCTTTAGTTTGCTCAAAACCCCTTTCCCCTTCAGTTATCCCTGTAGGTGTGATTCTCTTCTTACATGTCTTCTCAAAATCAACGAATAGTTGATAAACAACATACAGGCTGATTAAGGTCTTGCCCTTAGTGGGAATAGTTCTATGAACTAAATGCATTAGTGTATTCGGAGGATACACAGTAGCTGGAGGCATTTTCCTAAGGGGAGTGGTTGTTTCAACAAGTACATTTGCTTTTTGCATATCTATGTCCTTTTTCCAAAAAGCTTGTTCTGGGGTTAATTGAGTTTGATGCTTAAACATGTTCAGGGAAATCCAATTTTCTTTTGTGTAATCATGGGGTTTGATCGTTATGTTTTTCTTTTTACACTCAGGATCTTTTAGCTTCTTATCCATTTTCTCCCTAGAGGCATCTTCTAATTTTCTATCCTCTTCCGTGCTTCCGATACATGATGGTGTTTGCCTAGGCTTGAGGATCTCATTACCATCGTATACAATCGTATGGAAAGCTTTAGCCTATTTACAATACTCGGGATTTGGTTCCTCTACTAGGGGTATACTATGCTTATCGCTTAAGACTTTGTGCTTAGTGATCATGTGAGCAGTCTAAATGGTATTCCCTTGTACGTACAACTTATTTTCAAGCTTGTTTTTCAAAGTTTTTAGATTGGAAAAGTCATTCAAAAGTTTTGATTCCTTAGCTTTAAATTCTTGTTTAAGCACTTTAACATTATCTTGGAGTTCCTATTTTTGCTTAACAATTTTAGAAAACTTTTCTTGTAAGGAGTTTAACTCTTGTTTTAACACTTCTTCTCCAAAATTACTTTTTCTAATAATTGTACGCATTTGGTTATCCATTTCCTGCTCACGGGTAGTTAACTCAAACTTAGCACGTTGTTCATAAATGGCAATTTGTTCTTTATACGCATTTAGATCAGAGATAACAGAATCATCAGGGGCACATACAGTGTATTCATCAAAGACATAGTCATCATTGAATGCATAAGATGCATCACTTGGTACGATCTCACTTTCACTTTGTATCACATATTGATCATATGGGACAATATTACTATTACCCACATTATCAATATATGATTCATTAGTTTCATGAGATTGTACTTCGTTATGTATCTTTTGCTCATCAACTTCATCGTAAAGTTTTAATACCTCTGAGATGAGTGAATCTTTGGATGGACCAGCCTGTTGTGGTGATGAGACCTTTGGAGAGACCATAGGTGAAATGCTATCCATGAAGATTGTTTGGGCGTGAGGTTCATCATCGACATCAGAGTCAAATGCATCACAATCTGCAACTTGAAAGGCATTTTGATGATTGTGACCTATTTCTTGAATTGGTTGCTCATCCACATCAGCATCATATGTTTTGGCATTTCCCTCAGCAAGAAACAACAACTCTTCTTCATTCAAAACCGCTCCATTGTCCTGAGCTTGCATCACAGATCTTGTCCCCTAAATACTTTGCATTTTGAGGGCGTTTGGAGATGTGCGTTCCGTGCAATATGTCCTTCACCACCACAGTTGTAGCACTTGATTGGCTTTCCTTGTCCTTGATTGGCATTCCTTCCACGATTCTCGATTAGCACATACCCTCCACCCACTCCACCTTTACCTTGTTCATACTGTCTTCCTTGCACTGGTTGCACCATGATCTTACCATCTCTGACAATAGCCTGATTGTGTATGTTAGGATTTGGAAAATCCAGTAGTTAAAGTGTCGGTCACCTCAAGTATATGTAATCGTTAGAAAGCTCGTAGTCGTAGTTATTTTATGTTAAGTAGTATTTAGTTATGTAACACCGTGGAGGACGGACGGGTCTTTACCCACTGTATGCCTGATCCACAGCCCGGTAGGTGGCGTTTTATGTAAGTACTATAAATACTCTCTACCTCCCAAGGTAGAGAGTTGGAGCTCATAATAAGATTTTTCTTTCTCTCACTAAAGTTCCCAAAACTCTAACTTTCTCTCTCTAAAACTCATTGTGTATTCCTACTTTGCTTATGGTTTGATGTGTATGTGAAATCCAATATGTTACAAATGGTATCAAGAGCCATGGTTAGATCATCTCTTACATATCTTTGGATTTCTAGTGGTTTTTAGGTGGTTTTTTAGTTTGAGAAAGTTTAGTGGTTTTTGCATCATTTGGTTGATTTATAGTGTTAAAGTTTGGATTTTGATTGTACTTTTGTGTTTAGGATCATCATAAGTGTTTAGGTTTTGATTTGGAAGGCTTGAATCATCGTGGTTGGGTTGTTTTTGGATTAAAAAGTGGTATTTTTGAGTTTTTTCATGCTAGCGACTTGAGTCACGGTGTTCTTTTCTTGGTAGCGACTTGCTTTATAAGTCTATAGCGAGTTGTAGTGTATTGTGGTAGCGACTTGGTGCTTAGCGACTTGTCTATTGAGACAAGCCGACAAACAGTACTGTTAGTGGATTCTCCACTACGGGTAGCGACTTGGTGAAGGTAGCGACTTGCTTTCAATTTTGATAGCGACTTGCTCTTTAAGTTTCGTAGCGACTTGGTGGTAGCGATTTGGTCCTTAGCGAGTTGCTATTTAGCGACTTGTTGCATAGCGACTTGCTGTCAAAATTTGTAGCGACTTGGGTACTTAGCGACTTGTTTTGTTATTACCTAGCAACTTAGTACTTAGCGACTTGTTTCAAGGATTATTAGCGACTTGGTTGACTTTTGTGTGTAATACGGTTTTCTCTTGATTTAGTAAAATCCCGTGAAAGAATCTATTTCCCGGTTTAATCATTGAGTTATAAAATCCCGTGTAATCTGTTAACATGTCTACCAACGGACCTACAATCATCTCCACTGTTGCCAAGGATGTTCAAGCATCTGGTTCAGATACTCGTCCACCTATGCTTGACAGAACCGACTACGACTCTTGGGCTCAAAGAATCAGATTGTACTGTCTTGGAAAGGAAAATGGGTCAACATTCTCAAATCAATTGATGAAGGACCTTATCAGATTGAGACTACAAGAGACTTAATTGATACAGCTGCATATGGAACAATGATCTATGGTATAGACAGACCAAAGACATATGATGAGCTCAATGATAAGGAGAAAAAGAGATTCGATGCTGATATCGGGCTTCTAACATCATTCTTCAAGGTCTTCCAAAAGATATCTACAAGCTTATCAATCACAACACCGAAGCCAAGGCAGTGTGGGATAATGTCAAGATGCTTCTTTCTGGTTCTGAATTAACGATGGAAGACAGAGAATCACAACTCTATGATGAATTTGAGCACTTCAAGATGAAACCGGATGAGAGTGTCTATGAGTATTACGTGAGATTCCACAAGCTTGTTAATGACATGAGGAACATCATAATGACTATGCCAAACATTCAATTAAACTCAAAGTTTGTGAACAACATGAATCCCGAATGGCATAAGTTTGTCACCTCTGTGAAGCTAACCAAAGGACTAAAGAATACAAACTATGAGCAACTCTATGCCTTCCTTCTTCAGAATGAGAGACATGCTATGTTTGAAAAAAGGATTCTAGATCAGTTCAAAACCAACCCGAGAGAGACAAGCTCATCAAATGATTCAACTGCATTCTACTCAAACATTGGAATTACCACCAAAGCATCTCAATTTATACCCATGGGTAATGGTAATCACAAACTCATTCCTGATCCTATGTTCAAACAAGTCGATGCTTTGATGCACCGTGAAACTTCATTAATCAACTGGCTCTCCTGATTAGTCAAAACATGAACTCCCTTCCACACACCAACAACAATCTCAGAACTGCATCCAATCCACACAATCAAGCCAATGTCAGAGATGGGAAATTTATGGTGCAGCCAGTTCAAGAAAGACATTATGAACAAGGAAGAGGTGGAGTCGGTAGAGGATATGTGGCAAATCAGAATAGGGGGAGGAATGGAAATCAGGAACAAGCAAAGCCGATCAAGTGCTACAACTGTGGAGGTGAGGGACACATTGCAAGGAACTGCACATCGCCAAAACGCCCTCAGAATGCAGAGTACTTCAGGGATAAGATGTTGCTTGTTCAAGCTCGGGATAATGGTGCAGCTTTGGATGAAGAAGAGTTGTTGTTTCTTCCTGAAGGAAATGCCAAGACATATGATGCAGATGTGGATGAGCAGCCAATTCAGGAGATAGGAAACAATCATCAGAATGCCTTTCAAGTCGCTGATTGTGATGCATATGACTCTGACGTTGATGATGAACCTCCTGCACAAACCATTTTCATGGCTAGCATTTCTCCAATGGTCTCTCCTAAAGTCTCATCATCACCACAAGCTGGTCCATCCAAAGATAAAATCATTTCTGAGGTACTAAAGCTATACGATGATGCTGATGTGCAAAAGATGCATGACAAAGTACTATCAACTGAAACTATTGAGTCAAATATTGAAAATATGGGTAATATCAATGTTGTCCCATATGATCAATATGTGAAACAAAGTGAGAGTGAGGTCGTACCAAGTGATGCATCTTCTGCAGTCAATGATGACTATGTTTTTGATGAATACACTACATGTGCCCCTGATGATTCTGTTATCTCTGAACTTAATGCGTATAAAGAACGAGTTGCCATTTATGAACAACGTGCTAAGTTTGAGTTAACTACTCGTGAGCAGGAGTTGGATAACCAAATGAGTACAATTATTAGAAAAAGTAATTTTAGAGAAGAAGTGTTAAAACAAGAGTTAAACTCCTTACAAGAAAATCTTTCTAAAACTGCTAAGCAAAAACAAGAACTTCAAGAAAATGTTAAAGTGCTTAAGCAGGAATTTCATGCTAAGGAATCAAAACTTTTGAATGATTTTTCCAATCTAAAAACTTTGAAGAACAAGCTTGAAAATAAGTTGTACGTACAAGGGAATACCATTCAGACTTCTCACATGGTCACTAAGCATAGAGTTCTAAGCGATAAGCATAGTGTTCCCATTATAGATAAACCCAACCCTGAGTACGGTCTTAAGATAGTAAAAGCAGGTCAAAATGTAATCTATGATGGCAATGAGATTCTTAAACCTAGACAGAAACCTAGTTGCGTTGAGTGCACTGAGGAAGATAGAAAATTAGATGATACATCTAGGGAGAAAATGAATAAGAAGCTAGAAGATCCTGAATGTAAAAAGAATAACATAACGATCAAACCCCATGATTACAAGAAGGAAAACTGGATTTCCTTAAACAAGTTTAAGCCTCAAACGTTGTTAACACCTGAACAAGTGTTCTGGAAAAAGGACTTAGATAAGCAAAAACAGAGAATCTTGTTGTTACAAACCCTCCCCTTAGGAAAATGCATGCAGTGACTGTGTATCCTCCAAATACACCAATGCATTTAGTTCCTAACTAAGAGCAAGACCTTAATCAGTCAATATGTTATTTTTCAACTATTTGTCGATTTTGAGAAAACTTGTAAGAAAAGGATCACACCCATTGGGATAACTGAAGGGAAAAGGGGTTTTGAGCAAACTAAAGAATGCTATTTAACTGAGGTCATGCCTTTCTTTAAACAACTAAAAGATCATTTTGAGAGTCTTAAAAGGGGATAGATTCAGATATTAAAGGAATGGAAAAGGAATTTGATGCAATGATAGTTGAGGTTAGTGACTATGAGCGAGCATTAAAATATAATGAGATTGAGAGGAAAACTTGCATACCTTGAATGAGAATCTTATTTCTGAATGTATTGCTCAAGATGTGTTTTACATTGCTACAAATTGTTCCATTAATGCTTCTCAATTTCATGAATTATCTGTTGCTCTGAAAGTCTCCCATGATCGTGTCATTGAGCTTGAAAAAACTAACTCTAAACTGCATGATAAAGTTGAACAGGATGATCATGATAATTTGGTAAAACATTTTTCTAAACTAGAAGTTGAGCATCTTGCTTTGCAATTAAAATATCAACATCTAAAAGAAAATGTTAAAACCTCAAATATCAAGACATCCTTGGATGTTCCTGAATTTGATGCAGTTTTGAAATTAGCAAACGTGATGAACAGATTCGAGCTCATTGTAACACGATCAAAAAGTTGAAAGCCCAAATCTCTCAATTAATGGGTGAAAAGAACAATGTGACTGGATCCCAAATGCCTCCTCCTTTAGATTCTCAGTACTCTCAAACTTTTCATCTTCAAAACTTAGTTAATGCCTTACAAAAGGAAAACGAGAGTTTTCTAGAAGAAAATAAAAAATTTAAACGACACTTTAAAGAGTTATATGATTCAATTAAAGTCACTCGTGACAAAAACAACGAAAAACAAAAAGAAATTGAGAATCTGAGAAGTCAGGAAAATGGGAAACTGCCACTTGTTTTTAATAAGAATGTTGCATCAAAGTCATCCTCAGACTGCAAATACACTGTGATTGTTAAATACATTCCTCCTCATCTTAGGAATAATGAACTGGTGTTTCATGACTATTGTGCTCACCTTAAGGATAGTCTAGAATGTCTCCGTGAGATTGTTGAAGAGGATTTCATTAATAAACCTCTTGATAGAGAAATTAGGTTTGCTTGCCTCCAGGCCAAACGATCTCAAGAGCTGCTAGAATGTGTAATTGCAACATGTCCTAAATCCTTAGGTGCAAATGGCAAAGCTGTGATGCCTTGTTCTATGCCTAGTGCCAAACATTCAAATCATTCAAGGCCCAGTTTTAAGAAAGTGAACATCAATGTGCCTTCTAGTCATACAGACCCTTGCACATCTAGTTCAGGAATGCAAAAAGTAGATCAACCAACTAATGTTCCCATAATTCCCTTTACAGGAGTAATCAGTGACATTAAAGCAAGCGGGTCAAAGCCTCTAGGCAATACCAAGCAAGATAGGACCTCGCAAGCTAAAAATGTGCATTGGAAGAGAGTAGAAGACCAACCTAGGAACTTTAAGTTTGAGTTGAATAAAATGAATCGTGTTGATTCTAGTATTAGCCATAGGCGTACTGTAATTAATTCAATTCGATACTATTTGCAAACCATGTAATGATGTCGCTTGAATTCTTTGCTAATCATGATTATGGTGTGAATGCTTTGTCTAATGTCAAATGCCCGTTATAATTGTTAATGCTAAAAATCATGCTAAGAAGGCTAAAAGGCAAAAGCGAAAGAAGGTAGAAAACAGTGGAAACCCACGGGAAGAACATTTAGTAAGATAGGTTATCAATGGATACCTTTTGGCCATAAGAATAATCAGTTTTGCCCTCAATCTGCTAAGACTATGCCCACTAGAAAATGGGTGCCTACTTGTAGAACTATTCCCTTAAGAAGTGAACATACTTTGAATAGGTCAAATACGAGACACCAACACCGCATCTATTTCTAATGATTCCATTGCTTCTACTTCTGATATGGATGTTTCTATTTCTTATGTGGGTGTTCCAATCACTGTTACTAACCAAGTGGAACCCATTCTTGCATGGGGATCCCAATTATCCATTATCCATTCTTGTCGTGTTCAACTGCGAGATCGTTCAAATCGTTCGCGGTACTTGGACTCGTTTGCATTTCAAGCATATGACTGAAGACCGGTCGCGGCTCATGAACTTCGTGAGTAAATTCATCGGAACTGTTAGATTCGGGAACGACCATTTTGGAGCTATTATGGGTTATGGTGATTATGTAGTTGGAAAAGGTGTAATCTCCAGGGTATATTATGTGGAAGGTCTTGGTCATAATTTGTTCTCTGTTGGTCAATTTTGTGATTCCGATCTAGAGGTGGCCTTTAGAAAACATACTTGCTTCATTAGAGAACTTGATGGTGTGGAATTATTAAGAGGTACTCGTGGTTCTAACCTATACACCATCTCTATCGAAGACATGATGAAGTCTTCTCCAATCTGCTTGTTGTCAAAGGCTTCTAAAAAAAGTCATGGTTATGGCATCGTCGTCTCAATCACTTGAACTTCGACACCATTAATAACCTTTCCAGAAAGGATCTTGTCGAGGCTTACCAGTTAAAATATGAAAAATCTCATCTTTGTTCAGCTTGCCAATTGGGTAAAAGCACGAAATATGCCCACAAACCAAAACCCACAAATTCAGTAATGGAAGTTCTTCATACCCTTCATATGGATCAGTGCGGACCAATGAGAGTGCAAACGATAAATGGGAAGAAATACATTCTAGTAGTTGTTGATGACTACTCTCGATTTACTTGGGTAAAGTTTTTGAGGACAAAGGATGAAACTCCGGATGTCATCATCAAACTAATCAAAGCAACTTCAGTTCGACTCAACAAAACAGTCAAATTGTTCGAACGAGACAATGGCACATAGTTTGTCAACAAAGACTTAATTCAGTTTTATGAAAGTGTTGGAATCAGTCATCAAAGAAGTGTTCCACGAACTCCTCAACAGAATGGTGTAGTTGAAAGGCGAAATCGAACTCTTGTGGAAGCCGCAAGAACAATGCTTATTTATTCAAAGGTTCCAATGTTTCTATGGGCTGAAGCCATTGCCACTGCTTGCTACACCCAAAATCGTTCCCTTATTCACACCTCTCATGGAAAAACTCCATATGAACTTGTTCATAAACGAAAACTTGATCTCTCCTACCTTCGTGTGTTTGGTGCTTTGTGCTATCCAACGAATGACGGTCAAGACTTAGGTAAATTAAGAGCAAAGGCAGATATTGGAGTTTTTGTTGGTTATGCACCAAACAAGAAGGGTTACGTAATCTACAACAAGAGAACCCGAAATATCATGGAAACAATTCATGTTACGTTCGATGAGTGACCGTCAAATGGCTCTGGGACAATCCAGTTCTGGACCCGCACTTCAAAACAGTCCCATTGGTTCATCACTTGTACCAAACTCATCTCCAGCAACTCCATATGTACCTCCATCGGAAGATGATTTAAAGAAATTGTTTGATCCAATGTTTGATGAACACTATGAACCAAATCCTGATGAAATGTCAATTCCAGTGCTCTATCCCTGTGAATGAAGTCAACCCTTCAGTCTCAATATCATTAAGTCAAGAAGCGCCTGCTTCTGATCACTCTGTCTCATCAACAAATCATCAATCATCAAATGTACATCATGGAATTGTTTGTGGCATCAATGATGAAGTTAATCCCTTTGCTACTCCCGAAGATGCTCCATTTGAAAATATATTTGCTCCTGAATCATCATCTGAACCATCTTCATCAGGAGATATAGACTCTGCTACTTCAGTTCCACAACAACAACCACATGAACATCTTAGAAAATGGACACATGATCACCCTTTAGATAACATCATTGGAAACCCCTCTCGTCCAGTATCCACAAGGAAACAACTTGCAACCGATGCCTTATGGTGCTTCTTCAACTCCGTACTCTCTAAGGTCAAACCAAAAGACATTAAAACCGCCATGAATGAAGACTGCTGGTTCAATGCCATGCAAGAAGAAATTCATGAGTTTGATCGACTTGATGTATGGGAATTAGTACCTGCTCCAGATTATGCTATGATCATTGCTCTAAAATGGATCTTCAAAGTGAAACTTGATGAGCATGGTGATGTCTTAAAGAACAAGGCTCGATTGGTCGCAAAAGGATACCGTCAAGAGGAAGGTATAGACTTTGAAGAATCATTTGCTCCAGTTGCTCGTATTGAGGCAATCAGAATCTTCTTGGCTAATCTTAGTAAGAATATGGTTGTGTATCGGATGGATGTTAAAACCGCTTTCTGAATGGAGATTTAAAAGAGGTGGTTTACGTCCAAAACCGAGGGTTTTGTGAATCCAGATCATCCTACTCATGTCTATCGCTTGAAAAAGGCCCTTTACGGTTTAAAGCAAGCTCCTAGAGCATGGTATGATACGCTATCAAAGTTTCTTCTATCCACTAGATTCACAAAGGAGCGATTGATCCGACATTGTTCACCCGAAAGTCGGGCAAACATTTAATTCACGTTCAAATTTATGTTGATGATATTATCTTTGCCTCGACCGACCCCAATGAATGTGATCATTTTTCAAATGAAATGGGTTCCAAATTTCAAATGTCAATGACGGGACAAATGTCATTTTTCTTGGGATTACAAATTTCACAAAGTCCCGGAGGCATTTTCATAAATCAATCTAAATATGCAAATGAGATTTTAAAGAAATTTGGATTTGTATCATGTGACACCGTTGACACTCCCATGATTGAACGTACTAAGCTAGATGAGGACCACTCAGGGATCATGGTAGATCAAACGAAATATCATAGCATGATTGGATCCCTGATGTACCTCATAGCTAGCAGACCAGACATTTTGTTCGTTGTGTGCATGTGTGCTAGATATCAGGCTAAGCCTACTAAAAAGCACCTTGAAGCGGTGAAACGGGTCTTTCGGTATCTCCAAGGAACCATCAATATGGGACTATGGTACCCGAAGGACACCGTATGTCACTAACCCTATGTGCTGATCATGCATGGATGTCAAGATACACGTCGAGTATATCAGGAGGTGCTCAGTTTTTGGGTGATAAGCTTGTGAGTTGGTCTTCATAGAAGCAAATGAGTACTTCTATTTCCTCTACAGAGGCTGAATACATAGCCATGTCATCTTGTTGTGCTCAAATCCTTTGGATGAGATCCCAATTATCGGACTATGGCTTTGAATTCAACAAAATCCCTCTGTGATAATAAAAGTGCTATTGCTCTCTCATGCAACAACGTACAACACTCAAGAGCAAAGCACATTGACATCCAACATCATTTCATCAAGGAGCAAGTGGAAAATGGTGTGGTGGAACTCTATTTTGTGAAGTCGAAATACCGTTAGCGACATCTTCACCAAAGTTCTTCCGAGAGAACGTTTTGAGTTTATTCTTCCTCGACTTGGCTTGAAAAGCCTTCAACCGGAAACACTCAAACGTCTTCAGGAGGAAGACGAGGAGTAAAGGCCTTTTATTCATCTATATTTTGTATATATTTATTCAAAAACAAAATACAAAATTATAAAACCATCTAAAAGCAAATAGAAAAATATAAAACTTTCAAAAAAAAATCCATAAAAATCTGAAAACTCTCGAAAATTCTCAAAAATTATTTTTGGGAGAAAGTAAAACAATGGTTTATTGTCATTTCAGGCAGTAACCCGCTTTTCAAAGAAAGAACAGAACCATGCTTTATCTCATGTTTCAAACCTAATGCTCTGATTCTAAAAACAAGCGTTTGTCATCAACTAGACAAATGTTTAATTTCAAATATTTTTCCTTCTAAAGATTCCTTTGAAAAATATTTGTAATCTTATGAAAACTCAATTGTTTTGAAAACACTTCGGACTCTATTTTTGAAAATCAAAAGAACTTATCTAGTGTCAAAATCTCAATTCATCAATCAACGACTTTTGTCATTGATTGAGGGGGAGAATGATTTTTCAATTAAATCAAAAAGTGTTCTTTTCAAACAATTTGCACTTAAATGATTAAGGTCTACTCTAAATGTTTTACAAAATGTTACACAATTGGTTCCAGACCTTGGTTATTATTATGTTTTCAAAAGATAATTATGCATGTTTAATCAATGGAGTTTAAAGTCTCAAAATCCAATCCTTATCGGTTAAAACGTTTTCATAATCAAGTCACAATTCTCCTTAAAAGCTTTCAAAATCAATTTAAATCTCTAAGAGATCACAAATCTCAAATGATTTGATAATTGTGATCGGGGAGAATTTGTGATTTAAATTGGATTTAAACTGATAATTCGATAAATGGTTTCATAAGTGTTTAGCATGTTTTCCTCCCCCAAGTGAAAACGATTTCAAATTTTCCATGCACATGTTGAGGGGAGCATCTATTTTAAACCTCAAATTATTGAAACGTGATTGAATAGTCTCTAAGTGCAGGTTCCCTCTAATATGTGCAAAACTCTTTCAAAATTCGAGGCACATATTGAGGGGAGCAAACTTGTGAAAACCTCATCCTTCCTCAAAATGTTTTATCTACTCAAATTGATTGGGAAGTGATGATGATCATTTTAGAAAATGTTAATCAAAAGATTGGACCTTTCATTCTTAATCTAACGATTTCGAAGATCTCTTGCCTCCATGTGCTAAACAAATTCTGAATTTTTATGCATATGTTGAAGGGGAGCATTTCTAAAATATCAAAACAATTAAGATACAAAATGCTTTGATTCTATATCACAACTATCTTGATTGTTTTTCAAATGGTTTTCAATTGGTTCCAATGGCAGAAGAAAAGAACAATACCACAAGACCAACCAATTTACTTTATGTATGGTGTTATAAGGATGGTTAGGTTAGGTATTCGTTCCCATGATCCCGCCAGAGCCGGAGGGATCTACCCAGGGACAATCCACTAGATAGTGTAGAAGTCCTTAGGTATGATGAAAAAGGAGAAAAGTGAGATATGGGAAGAGTCGGACTGAGACGAGCTAGTCTGGAATAAACCCAACAAGGTTCTAGTAATGAAGTCTCGGTAAGCTATGAAGGGGTTGAAGAATGAAAAAGAATTGAATGTGAAAAAGGGTGAAAAGAAATAGCCCTCCATTTATTCAACCTTAGGGCAGAAACCGGGTTCAATTCATATACTACTGGTGGTTACCAAGGTAACATCGGTATTGAAGACAAGACGTCATGGACCCAGTGACGCACTGCACTTCAACTTTCCAAACCACTCAAGTTCCTCTTAAAAGGGCTTGTTTCATTCTCACAGGGAACCGACATAATCTATCGACTTTCTCTTAGAGATTGTTGATATTGAAGAAGGAGACCCTCTCCCTAGTCTCCGGCATAGGAACCAAATATGCACAATTGAGTCTAGAGCCACGAGATCATCATGTAAATCTCTTTAGGAGACTTTCAATGAAGACTCTCTATTTCACACAATGTGGAAAGAGAGATTATATCTTATGAGTCCTACGCATTATCCTTGTGGTATTGCAGAACATCTGAGTGATATGCATACATATTCACAATGAAGATGGAAAGCCTTCGGGAGCCAACATCAAACAAGCTCCTGTAGGTGGCATGTGAGATCTATCCAATAGATCAACCATGTGACAACTGGACGAAAACAATGGAGAGATTCAATCTTTTGAATCAATCCTCGTTCAGGTTATGGATTGACGGATACCTTTGAAAACCGGTCGTTGTGCTTAAAACTCTTTTCTTTAGCACATCGACGTGTACTATTTCTCAAAATAATAGGTGTTTATGATTGATAATTGATTTTCATTAAAACCTTCATTGTATTGCAAAACAATTTCTATTGAGCAATACACGATTGTTTTTCAAATCTCTTTTCATCAATCGGTGAATCTCATTTCGCTGGTTCACTCACTCCGTGTTGTCTTCTTTGAGACGTTCGGTTTGAGAAAAGCTAGAGCGGTATGCGAAACCCTGTCAAGGAAATTCTTTGGAATTATACCTGATCACGGGCAGTACTTATCTTGATCAACGGGGAATCGTAGGCCGTGTACCTCAATTCATCGAAAGTGATCAAAGACACTTTCGTGCGCTTTATTGCTAACTGTTTTATGCAGGTACACCCCGATGTTCGCAGCTGATCAGAATGGAGCGGTCAATCCATAGCCGCATGCTCACATAACACAATCATATCTAAAGAAATCATGATTAGTGCATCAATAACTCTGATATTTTTACTCCATGCTTCTGCTACGCTGCCGCCAATATCATGAATCAACGAAAGCTTCCGCTACTCTGATAAGAAAATATCATGATCCGTAATGTTAGCATGTCGGTCCAAAAGTCACAACATCACATTATACCAACACCACAATGGATGAGTCAGAGATTTAATGTTGCTGATGATCTCAAAGCGCTTAAAACTCAGTATCACATGGATCAGTTAAAGACCTCCACTCAGATTATCCAAAACATGCAAAAATGAAGAATCAAAGACTACGAGCTACAGAACATGAATCCAAGAACAATATCAATGTAATATCTGTTTGTTTTCTATGTAATTTAATGTGTGTTTAAGGTGACCTCCCTTAGGGGGAGATTGTTAGGATTTGGAAAATCCAGTAGTTAAAGTGTTGGTCACCTCAAGTATATGTAATCGTTAGAAAACTCGTAGTCGTAGTTATTTTATGTTAAGTAGTATTTAGTTATGTAACACCGCGGAGGACGGACGGGTCTTTACCCACTGTATGCCTGATCCACAGCCCGGTAGGTGGCGTTTTATGTAAGTACTATAAATACTCTCTACCTCCCAAGGTAGAGAGTTGGAGCTCATAATAAGATTTTTCTTTCTCTCACTAAAGTTCCCAAACCTCTAACTTTCTCTCTCTAAAACTCATTGTGTACGCCTACTTTGCTTATGGTTTGATGTGTATGTGAAATCCAATATGTTACAGTGTAGATTGGAAGCAGTTCTGATATCATTGTTAGTGTGTGGAGTGAGGTTCAGATTTTGCTTAACCATAAGAGCCAGTTGATTGATGAAGTTCCATGACTGCTTCAGCATCAGGTTGCTTAAACATTGGATCGAGAATGAGTTTGTGGTTACCATTACCAGTAGGTATGACTTGTGAAGCTTTGGTAGTAATCCTTACATTGGTGTAGAATGCAGTTGAGTCATTTGAAGAGCTTGCCTCTCCTTGATTAGATTTGAACTTTTCAAGAATCATTCGTTCAAACATAGCATGCTTTTCATTCTGAAGTAGGAAGGCATACAATTGCTCATAGTTGGTGTGCCTTAATCCTTTGGTTAGCTTGACTGAGGTGACAAATTTGTGCCATTCGGGATTCATGTTGTTCACAAACTTTGAATTGAGCTGAATATTTGGCATGGTCATTTTTATATTCCTCATATCATTCACAAGTTTGTGGAACCTCACATAGTATTCAGTGACACTTTCTCCAGGGTTCATCTTAAAGTTCTCAAAATTATCATACAATTGAGCTTCCCTGTCTTCTTTGGTTAATTCAGAACCAGAAAGAAGCATCTTAACATTGTCCCAAACTGCCTTAGCTTTCGTGTTGTGATTGATCAGCTTGTAGATGTCTTTAGGTAAACCCTGAAGTATGATGTTAGAAGCCCTTATGTCTGCATTGTTAGAATCGATGCTCGAGGTTGTTTAGACCTTATCTAGGATTATCAATAAAGCACAAATAACAATGAACAATATATATGCACAGCGGAATAATCAAACTATCATTGTTATTATTAAGGTTTCTTCGTCATCATCATGTGTTCTACAAACACATCTACAACCCCAATCCTAGACGATCAACTCTAAGACGGTTACACAACAGGGATCAATGATCCTTGGGGCTAAACACTACAAGTCGACTATCACCTAGTCTAGGCGTTTACATACTCACGCCCTAGACCTACACACACACACCTTTGTCTGATGTTTACATTGTTTGACACACATAAACCTAATTCCCTATATCTCTTTATATAATAGAGATACTAGGGTTACAAATGACTACAAGGGACTAGGTAATAAATACTTCTTTGATAAGTAGGTCCCTTATCTTTCTTTGTCTTCAATAGTCCTTCATCTTTCATGTATTTTGTCTTATCAACTTTAAATATAGTTCCCAACAATCTTCCCCTAGTTGATAATGACAAAACCAAATAAGCACGAACAAGTATGTCATGAAAGATAAACAAACTTCCCCTTAAACATGCAATATTACCAAGGATCTTCAAGTTGCAATCTTCTATGTAAATATTCTTCCCCTTTTTGTCATCTTCAATTAGGGGTCATAAGTGAGCAACCTTGATCTTCACAACTACGAATCAATATCATACGTCCAATCCATCCTTCCAATGTTTCAAATTACCCACCATTAAGTTTTTCGTATCTAAAAATGAACTTGAAACAATAGAAATCAAAATCAGCAGTAGTAATAACAACTAGCAGTTGTAAAAACCTTCACCTCGAATGATGCATTCAAATGGTTAAACATTTTAACATTAAGCTTCCCCTGAAACCCATATGTTAACCATTTGAAGAATGTAGGCTTTATGTAATAAGTACTGATGAAGATAACCAAGTATAACCAACTGGATGCTGAAGTAGAACAACCCAAACCTGTGTCTTATATCTTGCACTAAAGATGACATCGAACGTATACCCAATCATGTTGTATAGGGATACCGCAATCCCTTGACAATAATCACTGAGCACAATAACGTCACTCCTTTAAGTGTTATGTCAATTCTTCGTCACAATCATTTAAGCACGAACAAGTTACCTTAAAAGTGTATTCCCCCACTTTAAGATATGATAAAACACAAACCCAAATAATTCCTCTTCATCTTCAAATAGGTGATAAACGCCTTTCTCTGTAATCAATTATGACAATAAGAATAAGCCATGAACCTGTTAAGAACAAAAACCAAAATCCAAACAGTGTGTGTCGTTAACCAATAAAGCCGAAAACTAAATCGACTTCTCCTCAAATCATTCCGGTGTGTGTAATCCAATAACCAAAGCACTCATCATGCTCGACTTCCCCTCAAGTCTAAATCTCCTCGTAATACCATGTATCGTTCTGCAGTGGAGACCAATACCAACTCCAAACAATAATGAGTGTTGTAGCATAAAATCACATCATGCAGAGATTACAAAATAATAAGTCACCGTCCCATGATGTCATCTTATCATTAAATTTACCACCGTCCAATCCAAAAACAAATCGAACCATGCACAGCAAATAATGATAAGGAGAATAGTAGAATAATCAACCAACCTATTAGAATATAATATATGCATGCTCGTATAACTTTCTTATGAATTGGAAATATCACCACCATGTTAACAATATCAGCCTGTATACAAAGCTGCTAATGTGTACCTTCACCACGCTTGCAAAACTCAGTCAACAAATCTTCTATTTAGAATCTTGACACTATGGAGCAGTAGCAAGTATATTTAAGCAGTACTAAACATATATGAACAGTAGTAATCTTTGAACGCAGCACTAACCAAATATAAATGTAACTACTGTTGTAGCAGTACAAATCAAAGAAACAATAGCAGTGGTAACTTAAAGTACGAGCAGTGGTAATTGCGCAAAGCTAGCAGTGGTAACCATATCGTGGAGCAGTGGAAACTGAATCATGTTAGCAGTGGTAACCGATACCTCAACAGTGGAAACGAGTAAATAGGTAGCAATAGAATTAACTATAAATGAACCTTAATATATATTTGTACCTCTCTTTCGTAACCATAACTTCTAACAATAGCACAGGACAAAGCCATATCATGCAAACCAGTAGCTTGATCTTGAGAAAGCATTATTTTAGATTTAAAAGCACCAATCTAAATATTCCTTAATCAAGTGTGTATCACGTGCCCAATTAATGCATTCACAAATAGCCAATTGTTAAATAAATTAGCACATGGTGTTAGGGTTTCAAAAAGTGAGCAAAGTTTAAGACTAAAACCCTAAAATTCGAAATTGAAAACTTCCCTCAGCAGCCATATTCGACACCTTATAACTTTTTATTGAGAGCTTAGAACGACGATCCCTCTAGTGAAAAGTTAGATGTCTATATAGAGAACGTCCATCTGAAATTTCGTCACGATCCAACGGTTAACGAAAAAGTTATGATCGTTACAAAACAGTGCTGCAGAAACAAATACGAAAATTTTCAGATTCGAATTTCTTCATCTTTTCGCCATTTTCTTCGAGAAACCTTGCGAAATCCTAGATATCAAGAGCCACCCGCTCTGATACCACATGTTAGAATCGATGCTCGAGGTTGTTTAGACCTTATCTAGGATTATCAATAAAGCACACATAACAATGAACAATATATATGCACAGCGGAATAATCAAACTATCATTGTTATTATTAAGGTTTCTTCGTCATCATCATGTGTTCTACAAAACACATCTACAGCCTCAATCCTAGACGATCAACTCTAAGACGGTTACACAACAGGGATCAATGATCCTTGGGGCTAAACACTACAAGTCGACTATCACCTAGTCTAGGCGTTTACATACTCACGCCCTAGACCTACACACACACACCCCTTTGTCTGATGTTTACATTGTTTGACACACATAAACCTAATTCCCTATATCTCCTTATATAATAGAGATATTAGGGTTACAAATGACTACAAGGGACTAGATAATAAATACTTCTTTGACAAGTAGGTCCCTTGTCTTTCTTTGTCTTCAATAGTCCTTCATCTTTCATGTATTTTGTCTTATCAACTTTAAATATAGTTCCCAACATGCATCGTATCTCTTCTTCTACTTATCATTGAGCTCATCATACGTCTTAGGTTTGTCCAAACCTAAGATCACTGTACCATCTGCAGCAGTTTCAAGTATGTCTCTGGTAGTCTCAATCTGATAAGGTCCTTCATCAATTGATTTGAGAATGTTAACCCCATTTTCCTTTCACAAATAATACAGCCTAATTCGTTGAGCCCATGAGTCATAATCAGTTCTGTCAAGCATAGGTGGACGAGTATCTGATCCAGCTTATGAACGTCCTCAGCTATAGTAGAGATGATTGTAGGCACGTTGGTAGACATGTTTACAAATTCTACGGGATTTTATAATTCTTTGATTAAACCGGGAAATAGATTCTTTCACGAGATTTTACTAAATCAACTGAAGAACCGTAAAATGTAACACGAAGAAGTGACAAGTCTTAATAGACAAGTAGTGTAATAGACAAATCGCACCCTAACCAACTCGCTTTGAGATCAACTCGCTTAGTGGACAACTCGCATAACAGACAAGTCGCATAGAACACAAGTCGCTTAAAGAGACAACTCGCTTAATAGCCAAGTCGCATAAAACCAACTCGCTTAAGCTACCAACTCGCTTCAAAGACAACTCGCTTAAACGACAACTGGCTTAAGATGACAACTCGCAGAACCTGGTAACTCGCTTCCCAAACAACTAATTTAAGCGACAACTCGATTAAGAGACAACTCGCTTCAAGAAACAAGACAAATCGCTTCCAGGAATAGTTTACCGAGAAGCAACTCGCTTTGTACAAACTTTCAAAAACAAGGTCTTTTTCAATCCAAAACAGCCCAACCAAGATGATTCAAGCCTTCCAAATCAAAACCTAACCACTTATGATGATTCTAAACAAAAAAGTACAATCAAAATCCAAACTTTAATACTAAAAATGGTCCAAATGATTCAAACTCTGCGAAATACTTTTAACCCCAAAAACCTTATGAAATCCACTAAAACAAAGAGCATGAAAGATGAGTGATCAAACCATGGCTCTTGATACCATTTGTAACATACTGGATTTCACAAACACATCACACCATGATTCAAAGTGGGCGTATAAAAGAGTTTAGAGAGAGAAAGAGAAGAGAGTTGGGAACTATGTGAAATAAAGAAAACTGGTATTCAAGCTCCAACCCTCTACCTTGGGAGGTAGAGGGTATTTATAGTGTCTTACATAACTCGCCTCCTACGGGCTATGGATCAAGCATACAGTGGGTAAAGACACGTCCGTCCTCCACGGTGTTACTTAACTAACTACTTATTACCATAACTTGACTACGACTACGAGCTTACTAATAAATACGTATACTTGAGGTGACCGACACTTTAACTAACGGATTTACTAAATCCTAACAAAAGTTGTTAAAGGATCTTAGTTTTTATCTCATGATACATCAAGTCATCATATGGGTAAATCACTCGAGACAAGATCATCACAGATCCTAACGTTTTACTAATATCTGAATCGTTAGAATAAGTAGATAACAATAATGTTATTTCTTTTTCTTAATTCGTTCCACACTAACTCTGATTCATTTCAAGGCTTTAAGAGACTTATCAAAACCACTCGTTCATCTGACTATTACTATCCGAATGTAATGAAAAGGTTTATAACATTTATGTTATAACCGTTCTCTTCGTTCGTTCGTTCGACACAATAATCACAAATTATCATAAACGAAATTAATTACTATTAAAACCTACCAGTCTTGAAGCCATGACCATGTTTATGCCATCTCTGTGGCATATGATTCTTGAAACCAAGTTCTAAGCCTCGAGCCATCTCTGTGGCGAGGTCAACATGGTAAGTAGGGTTTTTACACTTACTTGTTCATGACCCATGACTATGGTATTGATTGAGATTAGATAAATATGGTTGGATGATTGCTGCATCTCGCTTGAATCGTTATTGAGTGTCTTGAAAGGTGAGTTATTGATGCGTATGGAGAGGTGGGCGGAGGAATTATGTGAGTGATATTAGGGTTTTTTTGAGTATGATTCGATGAATGTGAAGCAGATGGGGGCGGACAATTTTTGAGATTAGGGTAGAGAATTTTTAGGGTTGTTATGAGATATGTGTGTCCTTTATACATCCGTAAATTAGGGTTGGGTGTGACTTTGGACCTTGGATTATAATGGATCGGATGGTTTGTGTGGGTGTGATGGGCTGCGATCAGTTATTGGGTCTCGTGGGCATCATCTATTATAATGGGCCTTAGACATTGATATATCACACCTTACTTAGATCGGGCATTACGCTTTTGGACGCTTTAACATATCACACTTGATTTCATTGACTTGTTGAACTTGGGCCTAATTCATCACACACATTCATGATTCGGATGTGTTGGGTATATCACAAATGTCTCATTGAGAGTTTGTATGTTTGATGGTTATGAGGTAATTGTGTGTCATGTGACCCAGATAATTTTGACTTAGAGTGATGTTTTATTATGAGTTTTGGTATGATGATAAGATTTGTTGTGTTATGGGGTTTGATACTTTAGTTTATGCATTCTCACAGAGTATATTATGTCTCGGCTTGAGTTGGTTATTGAACAAGGGTGACTACGGTGTTATTTGTACGGTATTTCTTATTTGGGCTTGATGTGAAGTTTTTCGGGCGCGTTTACTTATCTCCTCTTCTTTCTTTCTACCCTTCCGCGAAGATGACTTGTTTGGTCATTTATAGAGTGTGATAAATACTTGGCTATTTAGTTACGTTTGTGATACTTTCTCGCTTAACCAACAAAGTAGCTATCACTTAGGTGTCTCGCGCAGTTGAGGATATGTCAAGAGGTTTTGTACATCGGGTACACCATTTCTTTTTCACGAGGATTAGTACAAGTTTAAGTAATAAATCTGGGGAATTCTACTTTATGGTCAAGTTTGTTATATCGGGTTTACTTTACCAAGTGGTCACAGCAATACCCGTCAGAATATGTGGAAGTTGTGTTTACCAAAGTGTTGAATGAATGAGATGTGATCAGCACTTCCCATTGAATATTCCTCGCTAAAAAATGTCAATGAAACTTCACAGTCTAAGCAAAATCTTTCAAGAATCTTCAGGTTCAGTCATGACTTTTCAAGATGTTTGGTTATGACAAGAACTTCTCGTGCTAATGGTCGTACACGTAATAATGCTTCCGAACTGAAACGTGTACTTTAATGTTTTACGGTAAACCTCAGGAGGAAGTAGTGTATACTACTCGACTTAGTATGGTTTGTGTAGTTGTCTACATATGAGTAAAGAATTGTTGATGATGTTGTTGATGTTGGATTATGAACCATTGATGAACCGCTGCATGTTCCCCTAAAACAGAAATTCTCCGAAACCAAAGTTGGCACAACACATTCAAACTAACATTGTTTACGGTTTAGTCTTGATTTTGTAAAATCCCGCGAAAGAAACTATTTCTCGGTTTAAATCATAGATTTGTAAAATCCCGTGACAATGGAAACATCCTGGTAATTATTAAGTGCATTTCCGGATCTATCTTACGGTTTATTCTTGGTTTTGTAAAATCCCACGAAAGAAACTATTTCTTGGTTTAAACCATAGAATTGTAAAATCCCGTGATCATAGATTCATCCTGGAGAAATGGAAAGTGTATTTATGGATCTCATCTGATGCTGGTGCTGCGGTTTCTGTTTCGAAGAAGGGATAAAAGGGTGTACTTCATGAATTGGGCGTTTGTTTGGATTGTCCTCATGGCAGTTTGGTATATATTTGGTTTTACGGGGTTATGTGCTTTTAACCATGGTCGGGATGAAAACCATTATCATAGTTCACTTAAAATGTCGAAGGAGGCTAGATTTATGCTTTTCACCGCATGATGTGACAACGGCGTTAATTCAGTATTATTTAGTTGAGGTTGAAGTGAAATATCACGGGCAAGTATACTTAGTATCTGAAGGTATCGGGGATGGTTGGATGAAGATTCTTCAAGATCCTTGTTCGAGCTTATTATCAAAAACGAAGACTTGGAAATCTAGTTATTGTTGGGTGACTTTTTCCTTTTCTTTTACCACTTGGTGGAATTGGGCTCTTACCACCACAAAATAACTATCACTTTAAGGAGTTATGTTGTAGTGCTCAGTGTCACATTCAATTGTGGATTTTCAAGAGGTGATGTACGTCTTATACTTGATGGTTGGTTGGATGAAGAGTATAGAGTAATTAGAGATTCAATGGAGGATGAACTCTCGGCACCGCTCTTTGTTACATATGTGCAAGTTTAAGTCACGATTTTGGGTTAGGTTAATTCAGGGTCAAATTCATCAAATTGGGTTTTCTCCATCAGCTGTCACTACAAAGAGCCAACTGAATGATAATGGTGATGATTACATGTTTTGCCAAGAGATGATGAAAAGAGAGAGATTTATGACATTTGAACACAACAGTTCAAGCCTCGTTCCTCAAAGAAAAGAAAAGTGTACGTGTCAGTGGGCTTTATCTTCTGAAGAAGAGAAATCTTCTTATTATGACCATTCTCGTCAACATGCTTCATGCTTTTTCCATGCGCTTTCAATTATCAAGTGAACCGGACTACCGTTGATTGTTTTCTTATTCCACTTGCTCAATTATAATGACGATGGCGACATCATATGCTACCTTTGAGGGGGAGAAGTGTGAATAGACTACATTTGTTGAAGATATTCACTTGTTTAATCAAGAATGGCAACTCCGTATGCAATTCTTGAGGGGGAGAAGAAGTGTGAATTTACAGCATGTTGATTGACTTCGGAGTATAAATGGTCATACGACTCCTAACTCATGTAAGAACCGAGCTTCTTCTTATTGGGTCATCTTTACATGGAGTTTCTTCTTAAGAGCCGTTGGTTGACATCTTCATACGGACTGATGAGTTTAATGACAAAGTGCTTCCAGTTGCGGGGCTGATTTCCTTGATGAACATCTTTCTGTTCTTGTTTGATTGGGAGGGATTTGAGTTAAGGGGATTTGCTTTATGTAAGTTAACGGGGAATGCATTTGGTGAGTTGAAGATGTTAACTTTCTGATCCCTAAACGGACAATCTTGAAGAAGGTCGAGTCTACAGTATGTTCTACATTTTCTGCTGCATGTTAGAAGACTAAAGACGAGTTGCATTTGATTATCTAAAGACTTCTTCTAAATCTGGGCATTTATCAAATAGATTGTCGGTTTATGGAAGAGCACTAATTGGGGGAGAGTGATAAGTCAGATTTAATCCCTAATTAGACTTGCTCACATTCTACTTCAGCAAGTTGATTCTCACAAAGACTTCTAAGTATTCTTCTCAACAGATTTCAAGTATTTGGGCTTATTATGAGTTGCTGATTCTGAAGTATCAAAACCAGCAAGGGGGAAGGAGACACACATCTAAACGCGAGTAAACTTGATGAACTTAATACTTCTAAGTGACTGAAGATATCCCGGGAAGACAAATGTCATGATCGCAGAGAAACTCAGTGTTTGACTCGTGGCTTCTAGTGTTCTAATTCCAACTATGTAGGGGAAGAGATGGAAGAGTTAGTTTCTGGGGATAAAAGAGGTACACAAGTATGACATATTCAGGGGAGATTAATGTGTAACATGAGGGAGGTGTTATCAGCTATTCTCTCTTTGGGAATGTGTGTACTTCGGGATTCTTGAGCTTCATACACGATCATCAGGGAAGAAAAATGTGAACATTGGGGAGGTGTTTTCATTCCTCTCATGATATGTATTCGGGAGAGCTCTTGGGTAGTGGTGTACTTCGGATTCTTGAGCTTCATACACGATCATCAGGGAACAAAAATGTGAACATTGGAGAGGTGTTTTCATTCCCCTCATGATGTGTATTCGGGAGAGTTCTTGAGCATTATACAAAGAGACTGACTGCATCAATTCAACTACTTGGGGGAATTGTTCTCTTGACACCTTTTGGAATGGATTGCTTCAGACTTCAGTGGAAAAGGAATTTGAGAAGAGTTATTTAAGCGTGGGATGAAACGTTGTTGTTCTTCTATTGGATGATATAACCCCGAACGATGAATCACGATGATTATTCTTAAAAGGAGCAACAAGTTTGATGATAATGGTGTGCTTCTTTGTGCACCTGGCTAAGGGAAGCTTGAATGAAAGCTTTGAATCTGCTCAGATAAAGGATTTTCAGTTTGGGGGGAAGCTACCAAAGTCTCACTTTCAGATGGTTCAATTTCTTTCTTCAGTACAAGATCCTCGAAAGCTTTGGTGGTGGATGTTTAAGAGATGACGATTTCTATCTTATACAACGGGGCTGTTTGATATCCTTATCTCGGTACGCGTATCATCATCTTCTTAAACTATATCATCTACTCTATCTGTAAATATTTATCAAAAACCAAATACAAAAATATAAAACCAATCAAAAGAAAATAGAAAATTATAAAACCAAAAAAAACCCATAAAAAAATGTGTTTTCTCAAGACATGTCTTCTGATATCGATAACATCTACGGTCTTAGAAATGTCATTCAACAATGGCACGTGACCATAGATGAAGTTCGAGCAGAAGGTGTAAATATTTTTTTCAAAACATGTCTCAAATCTATGGCTTGCTATTATTTCAGATAGCAACCGGTTTTTCAAAAAAGGAAAGTGCTACGCTTAAACGATTTTCACAAAATTCGTGCACTTATCCTAAAAACAAATTGAGGAAAGTATGTCGAAGGACTGCTGTTCCTACACAAATGTTTTTCCTTCTATAAATTCTTCGGAAAAATATTTGTTGTTTTCAAAAATGGTGGTAAATGAGTTGCTTGTAAATCATTCAGATTCAGAGTTTTCGTAAAAATTGAAAACTCAATCAATGACTTCAGTGCTTTTAAACTATTCAGAAAAATAAGTCATTGATTGAGGGGGAGAATGTTTTCAAATCTATATCATCTAACGAGCTTATATAATTATCCTATATACTTAAATGTAAAACATGTTAACATATGTTGAAGGACTAGGTTCCTAGGATATGATTGTTAGGATTAGATGATTAGAGTTTGATAAACACATAATTCACATGCATTTTTATGATCTGATTGATATGTTAGATTGACTTTTATTAGTCGATTGTTGTTTGGGTGATGTCGACCACCATATATATGTATGTGTGTTCACTAACGTATGCAGGTATATTGGTATATAAGAATGTTCCCTATCCGGATCCCACATAAGAAGATGATTGGATGCCGAAAGGAAAGGGTAACTATATCTTGGTTCGACAAAAGAAGAAACGGAGCTTAATCAGATCTCTCCATGGATAGTTGGTACGATAGATGCAACTTCAGAGGTCTCGCTGCAGCAGCAGACGGTTTTCTTCCAAACTTCAGCAACAACAACAAAAGCAGCTCAACCACCTAACGTATCTTTGCGCAGGATAATAGTGATGATACCATTTTTCTTAAACAATTTTTGAATAATATTGTTTTGAAAATGGAAAAATATTTGTTTGAAAATAAATTGAACTAAATTTTGGAAATCAACTGGACTTCATTTTTGAAAACTTAAGTCACTTAATCAACGACTACGGTCATTGATTGAGGGGGAGAGTGATTTCAAATTGAATAGTTTCAAACAATATTTCTTCATAAAAGTCCGTTTTGTACAAAATAAAGTGGTGATCTAAAGATTTAATGTTATGTCATGGTATGATTTTCTTTGAAACTCAAAGATCTTTCAAAATGAAATATTTCTGTTCTTGTTTGATTGTGAAATTGTTCTATTTTACTTAAAGATCTCTTAAAACTATCATACCTGAAACTGACAATCTTTAATGTCTAAAACTGATCTTTATCTGTCATTTTTCAATATTAAATCTTGCCTCGTCTTTCCCAAAACTTTTCTAAATGATTTAAATCAGTTGAGATCATAAATCACAAAAGATTTGAAATTTTTTATCGGGGGAGAGATCGTGATTTAAATCTCAAATCTGTTTTAGTCTTTTAAAAGGCACTCCTGCCTCCATGTGCCAAACGATTTTATATACATGATGCACATGATTGAGGGGGAGCATTTATCTAAAAACAAGATGAGAATTTAAACCAGGCACATTTTCTCCCATATTTTCTAAACATTATTAAATCACTTGGGATCCAAAATCTCAAAGGGTTTGATATTTTTGATCGGGGGAGAATTTGTGATTTAATTATGAAATCTGATAAATGATGATCGATTTGACTCAAAAGGGCATGCTGCTCTCCCATATGTGCTAAACGCTTTCGAATCTCGAAGCACATTTTGAGGGGGAGCATTTCAAAAGAAAACAAACTTTCAAGGTACAAAGATTTCTATGTTTCAACATAAGTACCTTGATTGATTTTCTAATCGTTTCTATTGGCAATCGTGGAAGTTCTTCAAAAACCTTCTTCCTCTATGTGTTAAATGATTTCAAATAAACAACGCACATTTAGAGGGGGAGAATTTACCAAGAAAATCAAATGGCTTTTTCCACGGAAATTGTGATCAAGAAATTATTTCAAAGAACTCTTGCCTCCATGTGCTAAATAATTTACAAATCATATGCCTTTATGTTGAAGGGGAGCATTTCTAAATGATCAAAACAATTAACGTACAAAATGCTTTGATATTATATCACAAGTACCTTGGTTGATTTTTTCAAATGATTTTTCAATTGGTTTCAAGAAGA
Source organism: Chrysanthemum makinoi (assembly GCA_910596185.1). Taxonomy (NCBI): domain Eukaryota; kingdom Viridiplantae; phylum Streptophyta; class Magnoliopsida; order Asterales; family Asteraceae; genus Chrysanthemum; species Chrysanthemum makinoi. The sequence goes on from OU343220.1 coordinate 258,591,596, forward strand.
GAAAGAACAATACCAAAGGACCGACCAATTTACTTTATGCATGGTGTTATAAGGATGGTTAGGTTAGGTATTCGTTCCCATGATCCCGCCAGAGCCGGAGGGATCTACCCAGGGACAATTCACTAGATAGTGTAGAAGTCCTTAGGTATGATGAAAAAAGGAGAAAAATGAGAATATGGGAAGAGTGCGGACTGAGACAGAGCTAGTACTGGAACAAACCCAACAAGGTTCTAGTAATGAAGTCTCGGTAAGCACTGAAGGGGTTGAAGAATGAAAAATAAATGAAATGATAAAAGGGTGAAAAGAAATAGCCCTCCGATAATTCAACCTTAGGGCAGAAACCGGGTTCAATTCATATGCTACTGGTGGTTACTAAGGTAACACCGGTATTGAAGACAAGACGTCATGGACCCAGTGACGCACTGCACCTAGCTTCCCAAGCTGCTCAAGTTCCTCTTAAAAGGACTTGTTTCATTCTCACGGGGAACCTACATAATCTATTGACTTTCTCTTAGAGAATGTTGATATTGAAGAAGGAGACCCTCTCCCTAGTCTCCGGCATATGAACCAAATGTGCACTATTGAGTCTAGATCCAAGAGATCATCCACAAAATCTCATTAGGACACAAAATTAATGAAGACTTGTTGTTTCACACAATGTGGAAAGTAAGTATATATTGAGAGTCCTATGCATTATCCTTGTGGTATTGCCAGAACATCCGAGTGATATGTAAAAGTATTCACGATGAAGATGGAAATCCTTCTAGAGCCAACATCAAACAAGCTCTTGGTGGGTGACATGTGTGATCTTTCCAAAAGATCAAGCTTGTGACAACTGGATAGAAACGATGGGGCGATTCATTCATAAATCATCCTTGGTCCAGGAAATGAATTGACGAATACTTTTGGAAAAACCGTTCGATGTGCAAATCTTCTTTTCTCTAGCACATCGAATGTGTATTCATTTTCAAATTCAAAAATTATCTCGGGTTGAAAAAATACTTTTGGAAAAACCGTTCGATGTGTGAATCTCTTCTTTTCTCTAGCACATCGAATGTGTATTCTTTTTCAAATACAAAAAGTATTTTTGATTGAAAATTGATCTTTCTCATAAAACCTTCGTCGTATTGCAAAACTCTTTCTTCAAGCAATACGGGATTGTTTTCAAATCAATTTTTCATCAATCAGTGAATCTCAATTCGCCGGTTCACTCACTCCGTGTTGTCTTCTTTGAGACGTTCCGGTTTGAGAACGGCTAGAGCAGCTGCGAAACCCTGTCAAGGAGATTCTTCGGAATACTACGATCACGGCGTACTTATATCTTGATCAACGGGGAACCAAGGGCCGTGTACCTCAATTCAACGAAAGTGATCAAAGACACTTTCGTGTGTTTTATTGCTAACTGTTGTTTGCAGGTACATTTGGACGGTTGTAGCTGATCAGAATTGAGAAGTCAATCTAAAGCCGCATGCTCACAGCATCCACACTTAATTTAAAGAAATCATGACAAATGCTTATCTACATAACCTGGCTCTGATATTTTTATACTATGCTTCTGCTACGCTGCCGCAAATATCATGAACCAGTAAAGCTTCCGCTACTCTGATGAAATGTGATGAGTGTGTAAATACTCATCATTTTTGGTTAAATCTGAACTGCAAAACACTTAAAAATGCTCAGAAATGCATCAAAATACTGAAAATATCTCAAAATTGCATTTTATATGTTTCAGATGCAAAATGTTTAAAATCAGATGAAAAATGAGCTAAGTTTGCATAATTGGCAGTTTCAGTCCCCCAACTTTCAAAAATGGCAACTTTAGTCCCTGGAATTTCAAAGATTGACAGAATTTACCCTGGACATTTTTAAATTGGAAAATTAACATTTTTAGTCCTTTGGTAATTCTAACTGGTCAAATTTGGTCCTTATAATAATTTTTGGAAAATTACAGTTTTGGTCCTTTGAGTTTCAAAAATGACAGGTTTGGTCCCTGGAATATTAGAGATTTGCAGTTTGATCCTTGGAATTTTAGAGAGATTGTCAAAACCTGCCCTTGGATTACATTTGTAGAATTTACATTCGTGGTCCCTGAATTTTCAGTTTGGCAGTTTAGTCCCTATAGTCCAAATGGATTAAAATAAATCCCTAATCCCAAGCCCAATACACCTTTGACCCGGTTCCCTCCAATCCCCAACCCGTTTACCCAAAACTACCCACGTTTAATAATAAACCAAACCCGCCCCCCTTTTTCCCTCCAAAACCACCACTGTCTTCCATCTCTACCAACTCACCTGCAAAACCAGTCCATCCCTCACCCCCTGCCACACACCAACCCACCTTATCACTCCACCAACACCAAACAACAAGAAGCAATTAATGCTTCCTTCCCCCTTGCACTCAATCCACCCCAAGTTGTTAAAATTGTTTTCCCGCCAAAATTCTCATCAACGGCCAATAACAATTCCAAGCATCCAAAGGTCAGTATTTTTGGTGGGAAATGATCAGAGGAGAGAGAAAGAGATTTTGGTGAATAAAAGGAGGAAGAAGATAGAGAGAAAGAGAGTAGTTAGTTTTATTTTTCACATATATGTCGTTTTTAATATTAATGTTTTAGTTTAAGTATCAATCTGTAATCTTTTGTTTCTATGTACTAAACTCAAGCTGTTTTATCAATATAATCTGTTTTCAAGTATCAATTCGAAGGATTTATCATAGTTTCATGTTTTTATATCTCCTGTTATAAGTCAGTTAAAATGTACTAAAAGCCAAGCTTCAAAAAGCTTCATTATACTTCAAACAAGCTTACTTAAGCTGTCCATAGCTTTTGGTAAGCTTATAAATCAGTTTTAATCAATATATCAAGTTGGTCAACAAAAGTCAAACTAAGCTCATTTGGAAATGGAAATGATATTGGGTTGATGCAGAGCAAGGATTTGGGTTGAATCTGAGTTAGGATATGGTTAAATTGCGTGGCTCTTTTGATCGTAGCAAGCCATAGTGGCTAGTACCCAATGTAAGTTCAAACAAGAAATTGCTTAATGCTTTTCGTGGTATTTGCTTGTTGTTTCTACAGTTTTTAATTCATATTCAGTAGTAGGATTATAGTTTAATTATTGATATTGGTTAAATTTAAGTATAGGGTATATAGTTGTATTTTAGTTTTGATAAGGGTGTTTGGTTCTAGCTGTTGCATTAAGCTAGAGGATTAGAAATCAGTTAAAATTTGTCTTCTCAGTCTCACTTAGGTCCACTTGATTCATATTTGTCAAAACATTGCATCTGCACTAGCTCTAGTCAAAATTCATATGATCTGTCCTAGTTTATTACATTTGGAAATTTGAAGGTAAAAAGTTTGATTTGTGCTTAAAATTGTTAGAGTAGCTTTATGTAACTTTGTTTTAGCTTGAAACACCAATCTCAGTCCATAAATTGGTTTCAAAACTCATTTTAGTCAAACTTTGCAAAATTATCAAAAGTCAAAAAAAAGTGAAAAAAACCCGGTTTTCACCAACCAGGTGATTTTAATTGACTTCATTTTGGTTCAAATCAAGTGAAATTGTGGGTTTTTCTAGTTTAGTTGATCAAGGTTCTTAAGCTTATTTTTTGTTGAATTTTTTGGAAGCTCTTAAAGCTCTAAATCAGCTTGTCAAAAGGTCAAAAGTGCCCTGTGACGAGCATAGTCACCAAGCAAGTTTCTTCGGGTTCTTGCGAGCATGTCACAAGCTCATTAGAGCTTATCTTGGTCTCATTCTTGGTTTATAAGTAGCTAGCCAGGTCTAGTGTAGGATCCTATATCACGGTTTTAGTTTCACTTATTTGAGTGGCTCATTTCTAGCCACAAAGTAGAGTAAAGCCCCTGGTTTAGCACTTGGTGTTTAAATCATCAAATCATTATAGTTTGCACTCCAGAGGTTTTAGAGTAGTTAGTTTGTTAGTTTTCTAGTAGTTTTAGCATAAGTTAGGTCATGTGATCATTTGGTGCTCATTTGTGGCTTTTAACTTATTTGAAGTTAACTATTCATAAGCGATTCAACTGCGGCTTCATAATCCTCCACACAAGCCCATGTTTTATATCTTTCTTAGATTGAATATTAAATTAGACTTTTCCGAATTTTTCATATTTTTCGACCTTGGTTTGATATTTTCCCATTTAAAACAGGTTTTTAGGCATTTTTAATTAGCTTTTAATACAATTAAATCAGAAAAGTTTCAAAAAATAAGTTTTCATTTTTCCTAGGTTAAGATAAATATAAAAAGTCAAAAAAATATTTTCCAGATTTTTCTTAGTTAAATTTGTAATTTTTAGCAATTTAATTAGTTTTAAATAGTTTTTTAATTCATAAAAATTAGAATAATAATCATAAAAATACAAAGTTAGTTTTGAAAATTCTCTTTAGTTATTTTAGATTTTTCTAAGTCATAATTTCATTTTCTAGCTTTATTTCATATTTTCTTGTATTTTAGGGTATTATTAAATGGGTAAAAATAGTTTTTAATTAATAATAATTAAATAAATAGTAATAAAAATAATTTTCTTTTCCTAAAAATTTTCTCTTATCATTAGGTTTGTAAAAATGTCATTTTCATATTTTAGGATTAATATTGTTTCAGTTCACATTTTCTTTCTGCGTCGTGGTTTTAATTTAAGTTTTATAAAGAAAAATCAAAAACATCATTTTAAATATAGTATTAAGCTTATTTAATATAATTTATTTTTTTAATTTTCTTTAATTTGCATTTAAGCCCCTGTAATTTATAAACTTTTTCTTTAGGTTTAATCAATCATATCTCTTTAAGTTTAAATCCTCTCGTCACTTATTCGTTGATTTATTTCTACAGCATTTCGTTGGGACATAACGACCGGGGAAACACTATACTCTCACGATTTTTCATTGCATTGTTTCTACAGTTTGTTTGAAGTTTATCACGGTTGACCATTACTTGAAGTGGTTAGCATTTTGTGACAAAACTTGACCGTTGAATCAATCAAATGATGTCGAAGTCCAGAAAGTGTGAGAGCATGTGGCCGTCCGAAAGTCACAACATCACATGAAGGCAACGACAAAAGGATGATCAAGAGATTTACTATGGTGATGATCTCGAAGCTCGAAGATCATCAAGATGCTGGATAGATCAAAAGACCTCCACTTAAAGTACAAGTATCGAACTTTGAAGAATCACTGCTAAAGCACAAAGATTGCGGAACTTGAAGAATTAAAGTCTACGAGCTCAAAGAATGAATTAAATAGAATGCTTTAGGATTCAAAAAAGTAGAATTTGACCTCCGCAGGGGAGATTGTTAGGAATTGGAAATTCCATAGTGAAGTATCAGTCACCCCAAATATAATCTAGCATAAGTTAGCTCGTAGACATATCGTTATTTACGTTATTAAGTAGTCAATTAGTTAGTTGATAGCTTAGTTATTAGTTTAGTGTAACACCGTGGAGGAAGGACGGGTCTTTACCCATTGTATGTCTGATCCACAGCCCGTCAGGAGGGCGTTTAGTTTGTAACTATATATACCCTTCCCACTAAGGGAAGGGTGGTGCTTCTCATTATTCTAACCTTGCATTTTGATTATTTCTCTCTCTAGAATCACCCTCTCCTCTCTTCATCTCTCTACAACTATGGCTTTCTTGCATAATCATAATCCTAGACCACCCGAATCATCTAAACAACACAAAATATTCGATCCTACACTAACCTAAAGGTTATCTTTGGATGTTTAGACTACGAAATCCGCTAAGTGATTCATAAACTAATGTTCGCAAAGATTACTCAGTATTTAAACACAACGATAGCCTAGTGCATTCCTAAGCCATTTACAATTAAGATAAGAGACAACCAATCAATAATTAATAACTAGTTTTATAGATCTAAGCAAACACACAAGAAATTTAGCCGGACATGTTAAACAAGCAATCATACACACAATCAATGGAAGACATAATGATACTAATGGAATAAAACACTTATCTTGATGAGTAAAATAGGGGTTGTGACCCTAAGATACTGTCCAAGTCGGACTACAAACGTTTAGGGTTTTTACTCCACAAGTCTACCTCTTAAAATACTGAAAAATCGAATTCTATATATAGATTTACACTTGCGACAGCGTCGCCTTATAGTGGACGCCCGTCGGTCTCCGTCATTAGGGTTTTCGTCTTGGCCAAGTTATTGTTTGGGCCGTCACGTTGTAGTTGTGGCGCTATCGAGCTTCAGTAGGGGACGTCGTCGATTATGGATCTGGGCCGTGCGAGATGAAAAGTCTTAGTGGCCAGCCCTTCTCTTCAAAGCGGACGTCGTCGAGGTGTATTTTAAAAATCTACTGAGCCGTCGGGTGTATTTTAATTAAATCCGTAGAGAGGGGCGGCGCCTTTTAGTTGGGATGCCGTCGGCAGTTTCCCAGACAGCGAGTGTCTTCGATCTTGACTTAGCCATTTTCTTCATATATTCACTCATTTTCGTCCAAAAATGCATCATTCCAGCATTTTGCTTCCAAAAGACCTAAAAGGTGAAAATGAACGAAATTAAGCAGTAACGGATATAAAAGTGGGCGATTAAGGGCATAAATGACCCATTAAAAGTATATGTTTTAAATCCTTATCATTACATAATCTTTATTTTTGGCTTATTTTGAGACTTATGAGCTTATATAAGTTTTTTATACAAGCCCACAAATTTTTAAAATGAGCTAAAAAGTTGAGCTTATGAAATATAAACTGAAACATATAAGCTCATAATCCCAAAAATAAACTTAAACAAACACCCCTTTAGATATAATTTGTGCTGGCTAAAATTGTCATTTCTTTATAATCTTATTGGCTATTTGGTTAATGCAAAGGACGAATCGAGTTCTAACATATAAAAAATGGTTTTATCAACATGCTCAAAGATAAGTCGTTAACCATGAGCAGTAGCGGAACCAGGGAATTAGAGGATGGGGACAAGAAAATATTACCTTGACAAAAATTGTTGTGCACACAAAGATGAAAATAAAGATATAAGGTTTTTACATTGTTGGGCTTAAGTATGGATAATTTCATTTTGTGGCAGATGACACTTTAATAAAAAGCCTAATAAGAAGAAGAAAAAAAATACACAAAAAACTGATTTTGTTTTAGTGAATTTATGCACTTACCTTTGAAATCACAGTTGAAAATTGCTCTTAAGGTACTAAGGTACTTAAAAGAATACTCCATGTAAAGGTATTTATATTGTCAAGTGTCCAAATGCTTTTCTTAAAGTTTTTTTTCTTTATTATTTTTTTATTTTTGTATGTAGACTAGGCTAAGTGTGTTGTAACTAGAAAGACAGTTGCAGGATATTATTTGATTTTAAATTGCTCATTGGTGTCTTGGAAAAGCAAAAAACAAAACGTCGTTTCTAAGTTGTCTTTAGAAGCTGAATATAGAGTCATGGCTTCTGTAACTTTATAAATAGTTTGGGTTCTTAAGATTCTTAAAGAACTAAAATGGGAAAAATTTTACGTGTCAAAATGTTCTGTGACAGTCAACCAACAATTAAAATTATAGCTAATCCTCTATTTCATGGGAGAACAATACATCTTGAAATTGATCTTTTTTATAACAGAAAAAATATCAGCTGATGTTATTGAAACCAAAAAGATTGATCAGCAAACCAAACTTCAAATATTTTTTACTAAAGGGTTAGACAAAACCAACATGAAAAACTTGTTTCAAAACTAGGATTATTTGATATTTTTCAGACTAAGATTAAAGGAGAATGTTAGAATATAATTTTAGCTAGAAAAATAAAGTCCATGGACTTATTGTGCTATATTTGGTTTTGTAGTTTTGGCTAATATTAACTTAGAGGGTCTAGAATGAAGATTCCAAAAAGCTTAAGGGCTAAAGTTGTGTCAAGCAAGGATATTATGAAGCTGGACTATAAAAGTTGGAATCTTGCCCTAATCTCTTATTACTTCTCAGTCGAATTTACACATACATTCTCTTAAAAATATCTCTTTCTCTATATCCGATTTATTCTCTCAATATTCATTCATTTCTTTCACTTATTAAGATATGTTTTGTTGTAATAGAACTATTATCAAATAAATAATAAGGATGCACCTGAGTAGCAGTGTTATCTTGAGGTTGGTTTCGTTATATTATGGTTGTTTGTGTTGAATTGAGATTCAACAGGTTGTTTAAGAGATCATGATTCAAGTTTTTTTACATATAAATTACATTTTTAACGCATAATATTCACAAAACTTTTTACTTCAATATCATTTTTAATATTTCACTCATACCCATAGTAATAGTAATAATGTCGAATATTATACTTCATGCTCAACTCAATTAAGCAACTTTATCGGATCTCTTAAAGTCAATCCACATATATTTTTTGCGGCAACTATAAGTTTATCATGATCTTAATTCATATTTATAGCTTAAGCGAATACACAATCAAACTTAGAGACTAGAGCCTTTACATAAATAAAATATTTAGGTTCTAATGTAGATGTTTACCAAAATTTGGGGATCACTTATTAAGTAGATTAGCTGTGTTTCCTAAATTGTTACACTTTTTTCATTAAAATAAGTATAATAAAAACGAGACTAACACTTAAGATTATTAATTTACTAGTAGGGTACTCGCAATGCGGCGGATGGTACTCTGTGACTAAATTTTATAGCGAGCAAATGTTTTTCATATAACAATAACTTTACATATTTTAATTTTAGGTGAATTACGTATTTTAATTTATTACAATATTTTACAATAAATGTATGAATGTCAAGAATTTCATATCGCATATTTCAACTCTGTAACCATTGACAATGTTTTTTATTTATACAATCGTAATAATAAATGTCTTAGTAAGCAACGTTTTAATAAAAAATATGTGAAACCGAAAACCGAGCCGACCTAATCAACTTGAAACCGCAAAAAACAAACATTAATAAATTGAAACAAAGCTTATAAGTTTTCATTTTCAATAAACTTTTGTTATCCAATATTTCCGAATTTAAAAGTCCAATGATAGCCCAATGTGCTAACCTAATTTAATAAAGCCCAAATCCACTAATACACTAAACTTCACCCTATATACCAAGTAATCCCTAATTATTCTCTTACCCTACTTTTACAGAACGCAACCATAGCACACACTCCTACCAAACTCAAATGTAGACAAAAAATAAAATTTATTCTCTTGTTCTTTTCTCAACAATTAACTCAAAATAATTCCTTCGTATCCAAATGATAAACAACGAACACCTTTGTTGCTTTTTGCAAATTAACAGAACACAAACACCCTCTATTTTTCGAAGCAAATGAAGTGCAAAATTCCAAGATCTTGAAAGAGGTTTTGGGTAGGTTTCGTTTTATTCTTGTTCTTGTTTTTTTTTGTTGAACCGAAAGAAAGAATGAAACAACACGCTTTTTGAGATCTTTGATGATGTCTTTTTTATTTAATTTGAAACAATGATGAGGTGAAAGGGGCGAATTAAATTGTGTATTAATTGTATGTGTTAAACAGTGTTTTTTTAGTTTTATTTGTGCTTCAAATACTTGTAAATGATGCTTCTTTGCTTGTATTTGCTTAAAAATCTATTTTAGAAATTCTTAAAAGATTAATAGAAGAGGAGTGTGTTTTATAAGTAGCATAGATATAAAGAATTTAGGCATTTTAAAAAGGATAAAAGAATTCATAAAAACACGATAGATTATGCGCTTTGAAATAAGATAACTTGACTTGAAAATGAGTATTCAAATAAAAGTTAGTTTCAACCACATCCGAGTTAGCCAGATTGGATATTATATTCGTCTAATTTTTTTTACCCTTTATTATAAAGTACTAAAGAAAAAAAATGAAGTTGCAAAACAATTTCCTGTATAAAACTATAATAAATTTGTAGTCGTTCGACGGAAAAGCTTAATCCTAGGCGAGGCGCGGGCATTTTAAATCCTTGTTAGTGTCAACTTTGGTTATTTGAGTGGGAGAGTGTAGAGTCTGGTAAATTCTTTATGTATATTTTTTAGAGCATACATCTCTCTGATGTATTTATTTTCACACCATACATCTTTGTCAGAAAAAATAGGACATATAAATTCTTCTGTCAATAAACGTTAGACATTATACATCCATTCATTTCAAAAACTTGAGAACAGGGTGTAACATGAGAGGTATTTTCGTCTATCTGCTTGTAAAAGGATGTATTATTATTATTTTTTTTTTTTTTTTTTATAATAAACGTCACTTCATTAGAAAATCATGATGTATTATTATTATTATTATTGTTCTCAAGTTTATTATTATTATTATTATTATTGATTGTACAATAAATTGCAGTACCAGGCTTCGATGATGATCAAAGGTATGAGGGGTGTATGTTCCAGCCAAGATTGTCTTTCACCTGAGAATAAGAAATACGAAGACACTACGTTAAGTGATTACGCAGGGGTTGGACCCTGCGAATCACCTCCTGCGTGAGAGTAAGTATAAGTTATGGTTGTATAAGTGTGTGTAAGTAAAGAGATGAGTGTTGAATGAGCTTACCATAATCCTTTGCTCGTCCAACCTATTTATAATGGAAGAAATAGGGTTAGGGGCACCTCTGCGCGAATGTCGGAGAACATGGGGGCGTTCCATGTTTGTGGGTAAAAGCTAGGGAGGCTTAGTGACCCACGTTCTCAAAACTTGGCGGGGAAGCTAGGAAAAAGAAGGAGATCGTGGGTTTGACCAAGTCAGGAGGTTCTCCTATCCGTTGCTCCTTCGTCAACCATACCCGAAGGCTGGCTGGGAGGGCTTGAATGGCGAATTCCCGTAGGTAACCTTCGTGCTTCACGAATGGTTTGATGCCTCTGAATATTCTTGAGACCTAACTTGGGCCTTGAGCGAAGAAGGGCCGACCGTCTCGAAGGAGTGTCCTTATTTGTCCGGAGATTTACATCATCAAGCCCCGGTCGAAGTGATGCATATGGCGAAGAGGCATTGCTTTCGACTTCATCTGCTGAAAGAAAAATATCCTCTCATTGCAAAACTTATCGTTTACAGATAACTATCGCTAACTGCGCATTTAATGCCAACTTAATCTCTTTAGTACCCTTCGGTGATCACAAATCCCACTTTACGCAGGTGACCAAAAGACTTTTTAAAATTTAATACGTTTGAAATCGGATAAGAGTTAATCCTAGGGACACGTGTGCGGTGTAAAGCGGTGAAAAGAGTATTTTTAGGAAAGTGGTTGAAACCCTAAAACATTTTACTCCCTCCGTTTTCTTTTTCACGCAGTAAACTTTTGATCGCACACCACTCAGAAACCAAAGGTAAATACTCCTTCTTGCTTGTAGTTTAAAATAGGTATGGATTCAAAGTTCATTATTAAGCAACAAAAATGTACTTTAACTGCAAAAGAACTACACGACCATCTGGCCGATTATCCAATCCCACAAGAATTTAAGATCATGTTGCCCAAGCCTAATCAAGGTATCTTCGATGCCCCAAAGGCTTCGTAGGGCTGTACACTCACTCTTTTAGCCACTCCAACCTTAGGATTCCAATTCACCCACTTATTTTAGAGCTAATGCAATACTACAAAGTGCATATCTCTAGGTTCAACCCGTTTGGTTTAGCCAAACTGACCACATTCATAGTAATGTGCAAGGCATATGGATATGAACCAACTCTTAAGGTTTTAAGGGGTTTCTTGAATCTGTATCCTGGGGGTAACTGGTTAACCTTGGCTAAAAGACCTGAAGGAGATGTGCCAAATCTTTTTGCGAGGGTCTATACCAACATAACAGCTTGGAAGGGCAGTTTTTTCTTTGTGCAAAACACTATTATCCCACCCAACTATCCAGAGTTGTTGAATAAGGAGTACATGTTTGATGCAAAACGACACAATGACCCCTTGCCGTATGAGGTGCGAAGGGATCCATGCTATCAGCGCTTGGCTAGATATCCTGCAAATGTGCAAGTGTTCCCCGAGCCAATCTTGTACATGGCTGGGATTGCCCACAGCTGGGAGGGGTCTCCCAACAAGCCTGTTATCATGTATCATGGACAAAGTATGTTTTTCTACTTTTATTTAAGTAGAACCATTGTATAGCTGATATTTATTTTTTCTTGCTTCTTTTTGCGAAATGTCTTTCGGAACTTCATGTACCAAGACCTTGATGAAGACTTGAGCTTCATGATTTGAAAACCTGAAGAGTCCTACGGTGTTAGTTCACCTTCCACATCTGTCAACAACAATGATGTAGACACTCCGAAACCAGAGCCTGTTGCCTCAGCACCCCCACAAGCTATGTTGGAGGGTCCCTACCAATTGGTTGAGAACGTGGCAGATTCGGACGATCCTGCAGAGGAGGATGTCCAAATCCGGCTCCACTTGTATTCCTGACAGTTGAAGAGCAAAGAAGGGAACAACTAGCAAAGTGATCAAGTCTACAAACAAGAGGAAAAATCTCCTCCCAGACCTCGGATCCAGGCGGTCTGACGAAGAGTGTCGAGGGCAAGAAGTATGTTAAGTCTACCTTTGAGCTGCCGGATGAGACTGTGGAGATGCATGGTAAGAAATGTCCCCTTTTAAAATATATGAATTGGTAATTATAGTAACTAACTGAACTCTTATGCATTGTATTGGTCGCAGGCCTTCCAGATACGAAGGAGCTTCCCAACGCTTTGTCCTGCCATCGAATTGTGGATCATGTTACCCCCTCCTAATGGAAAGGATTGCTGGACAACATGTCCATCGAAGGGGTCTGCGATCTACACGACAAGAGTGTTGCAAGACAGGCAGTGTTGGACAACCATTTGAATGGTCGAACCAGGGAGCTACTCGTGTAACATTACCAAGGCAAGACAAGAGATGGATGTCATGCTGGAGAGGGAGAAGCACAGAAATCAGGAGTATGCCAAGCTGGAGGCTAAATATGACGAGATTGAAAGGGATGTTGAGAAGAACCCACTCGTCCAAGACCTTCGTGAAAAGATAGCCGAATTGACAGCTGAATGTGGCAAGCTCAAGTTGGAGGAGGCTAAGGTTGTTAGCCTAACTGGTCAAAATGTTGTCTTTGGAGGCAAAGTGTACTGGTTTGGAAAGTGAGAGGGCTAGGCTTGGAGAGGTGGAAGTGAAGTTGAGGGAGGAGGTTGACGGCTTGCAGATGAGGTTTAAGATGATGCAAAAGGACCGTGCTGAGGTCGTGTCTAAGGTGGTGCCATACATAGCCATGGAGCTCTATCATAGTGACGAGTTGGGAGCTGCAATGTGGAAGGTCATCAAAGCAGCTATCTTCCATGGACGGTGCTTAGCTTTGGAGGAGGCTGCTAAAATAGGTAAACCCGTAGACCTCTCCAAAATTGAGTGCTACCGCCCCTCCCTACCCCCCCCCCGTCGAAGGCAGAATACGAAGATACGGGAAATGCATTTGCAACTGCAGAGTACCCCTTCCTGGCTGAAGCTACCAAATACCCCATGGCACCTTTGGAAGACCTCCTCTCAAAAAGGCCACGCAAGATCAAGCCTGCGACCCCTACCAAGAAGACGGTTTCCACCAAGCCCCTCAACTCAACCATCTCCAACTCCATCTCCTCAGAAGCCAGAGTGAAGGCTGCCATGTTGGCAGTGATTTGGTTCCAAGGGTGGCATGTACCCTTTCTAAGACAATTTGATGTTACTTTATGATGTGTGTCTGGTTCCTTAAACAATTTAATATTTGTGATGTATGGCCTAGGCCAAAGACAACTTAAATACAAGGGCACTTAGTTATTTTTTGTCTTCTAAACTTCTCTTACGCCATTTTTCCAACGCTTAATTTTTACAACCTAAGGTTAAACAACCTCATTGTGTGTAAATTTCAACACCAAGAATATAATGACCAATTTTGATCATTGACAGAGGGTCGCGACCCACTCTATCTCAAATCCTTTAAGTAATATGACTTTGTTTGTACTTTCACAAGTTCCATAAACTACTAGGAGAGTTAATGTGAATGTTTTAATAGGCTTAAGTAATGAGGCGTTTGTTACGTCGTATGCCCTTTTATTCGACATTGAAACTCATAAACGACTTGGTTGAACAAATCTTTGTGTTTAGGAAACGAAGCAAGAGATTTGTGGGAAATGTCTTATTTATCATTGAATTGGTAGAGAGGATTACATCATTCTTGAAATGAAAACTAAGACAACTACCAATAATGTTTGCTTTCCCTTGAGAAGCTTGTAATTACAAGAACAAAACAGTAAAAATACTTCTTAAACATAGAACTTTCGAAGGTTCGTACCATTCCATGTCCTGTCGATGGGTTTTCCGAGAAGAGTGGCCAGTTTGTAGGCTCCGTTGCCATAGGCCTCAGCTATCACGTATGGTCCTTCCCAAGTAGGTCCTAGCTTACCCTGGTATTCTGCTTTGCTTGCACTGTTGAGGCGTAGCACGTATTCCCCAGGCTTGAAGGTGGAAGGCCTGACCCATTTGTTGTAGTAGCCTTCGATCCTATGCTTGTGCATGGCTTCTCGGATGGAGGCTATCTCTCTTCTTTCTTCTAGTAGATCAAGGTTCTCCCACGATCCTTTCATCATTTTGGAGGCATCATACGTTGCCACAGCTCCGTGTGTACACTTAGTTCCAAAGGGATGACCGCTTACGTTCCATATGTTAGGCTAAAGGGGTTTCACCATTGCTTGACTTAGGGTCGTCCCACAGTATGATCCCAAGCTTGAGGGAGCTCATCCACCCACCAGATGATGAGTTCGTCCCAGCTTTTTCTCAATCCCTTTGACGATGTCTCTGTTTGTAACCTCCACCTGTCCGTTACCTTGTGGATGGTAGACGGATGTCCAAGACTGCTTTATGTTGAGCCATTGACAAAAGTCGTAGAAGACTCCTTCAGCAAACTGCTTTCCATTGTCGGATATGATGATGTGGGGCACTCCGAATCTACACACAATGTGCTCCCACACAAACTTCTCGATTTGTCTCTGTAGAAAACTAGAAGGGGGGTTGAATAGTTTACTGATTAAAAACTTTGTTTTGAAACTTATTGAAAGATCAATTGATATTGATCTTAAGTATGTTAATGAAATATGCAAGCAATATGTAATGAGTAAATAAGGAAAGAAATGATCAAACCACAACAAGTTGTTTATAGTGGTTCGGCCTACAAGGACTCTTTTTCCTTGCCCTACTCCACTCCCCGAGTCTCACACTCGAGAGTTTAACTTCACTAGTCAACAAGCTCCTTTCACCGGCGGAGAAAACCTTTACACTTCGCACTATTTCCGACACTAAGCTAGATGTCGAGTTCTTTCCAAGGGTACAACTACTCCCACACACAATGTATTTTGAGGACTAAAATACTAACCACTCACACTCACAAGATTATGATGGTTTGATACAACAATGAAGTATGAATCAACACTAGATCATACAACACTAAACAAACAAGACTTCCAACTTCTCGTTGAAGCTTGAATATGACTTGATCTTCTTTGCTACAAAAGAGATCACTAATATGATATGAAACCGAGTTAGAAAGGTTAGAGAGAAGATATGTATGAGAGTATGTTAGAAAGGGATGAGAAACTACTTGGCTTGGCATTGCTATTTATAGCCAAATTGGACGAGGGCGTCCACGGACGCGGACCCTTAAAAGGGTTCCGCCCGTGTACCAAATTGGTACCGCCAGTCTGACAGTCAAGATATCAAATCTTGCCTAAAGTCAACTCTATCTAAGTAAGATTGTGCAAGATATGAAGAGTACAAATCTTCACAAAATATCTAATGGAATCTTCCAATGATTTCCATGATGTAATACATGATGTCAAATGTTGTATTACTATTAATAGAAATATGCAAATGCTTAAGTAGTGTTTGGTTTTAAGAACCTAACACATTCTACAAACTACTATCATACATAATGATTAGAGTCATATCAAGATGTTACTAATCATAAATGTAAATGCTTGAATGATGAATATATTGTTTGAAAAGCTTGTTTTAATATCTAATAAACTTGACAAGCTTTAAGCTATTATAAATTAAATTTACTTTTGTCGTTAACAAAACTTAGGCAAAGATCAAAAATATAAATAACGTTTAATGACGATATTTGTATTAACAATCTCCCCTTTTGTTGAGGACAAAATATAAATTTTATTTTTATAAAAGAAACAAAGTTTGTACAAGAGTTATAAAAATATTAGTTTTAGAACTTGAAAAGAAATGATAATGCAGTGTATGAAATTTGACGTTTTATGAAAGTCAAAGAATTCACTAGTTGATGCATGATGTTGACATTTTCAGAAAGTCAAAGTATGCAGTTGACTTTTTAAGAAAAGTCAAGTATTATCAATGAGGGTTCATGTTTGACTTTTAGAAAGTCAATTGTATGCAGTTTGACTTTTTCAGAAAAGTCAAATAAGAATAATTTCCAAGTTCTATATTTTCTCCCCCTTTTTGTCTCAACAAAAAGAAGAGGCTATGCGGAATGTAATGAGCCGGAGCTATTATCTCCCCCTTGTTCAAAGCTCCCCTAAATTGGGTGCTTTTATGGGAAGATACATGGATTGTGAAAATAAAGCTAAAAAAAAATGTTAGTAATAATGATCATTCACAAGCATTTCCAAGCACTATGTAATGACACCAACAATATGATAAACAACATTCATTAGTTAAAATTTTTCATGAATAAAGATCATGAAAAGAGAACACAATGATGTGTTTTAGTACAAAAAAATGAAAATTATCCTAAAAAAATAAAAGACTATTCTAAAAAAACCATCCTAAAGTGATGGTGGATGGGAAAAAGCGTTGAGACGCTCAAGAATGTGGTTGAGGATGAACCTCATTTCTTCGTGAAAGTCATGGACCATAATCCGGGTCCGTTCCACGGTTTGACCCGTTTGCTCACAAGTTGAGCAACCATGCCTTGGAGGGTAGAAAGTTTGGGGAGGTTGTGGTGGTGGAATGGTGGATGTGTTGGTGGTGTTGGGGATGTTTGGAGTGGTCATGATGGATGCAAGCAAAGCACTTTGCATTTGCATTGTCTCACTTAAGTGAGAATCCACCATGCCTTTGAATTGGTGGAGGTTGTGGAGTTCGGCTTGAATCTCCTCTCTAGTGGGATTGTCATCCCACATGCTCTCCGGAATGTCCTCAATATGAGGGAACATTGATGATGGAAGTGGATGATCCCCGTATAAAGGACCATGAATGTCCTTGTGAATGGGGTGGAAAAGGAGAGGTCTTGGCCCTAATGGGGCGTTTGGGTCAATGGATGACCGAGGGGATTCATGAGCGATTTGCTCAATGGTGCCAAAGGATGGCAATGGTGGTGGATGACTTGGCCTAGTAGGCAAGTCTTCCAAGTCCTCTAGGAAAGGATTTGGTGATGTTGGTGGAGTTGAAAATAACTCCATGGGGGTGAGAGTGGGAGACCTTGGTGAAGGTGGTGAGGGTGTTTTGGATGTTTGGATGGGTGCGGGTGGAGGTGAAGTAGGTGTTTTTGTTGGTGGTGGAGTGGTGATCACAATGTGTGATGAAGTGGGTGTAGCTAAGGTAAGATGTGTATCATCTCTAATGGGAGATGAGATTGTGAGTGGTGAAGATTCGGATGATGAGCTAAGATGAACAAAACAACAAGGCCTTACGCTCATTCTAGCGGTTTTCTTGCAAGGTTTTGGTGATGATTTAGTCATTTTAACTTGGGTTTTGATTTGCTAGATAGTAGTGAGAATGAAGAAGGTGTGAGGATGATCATGGTAAAGCCTTTCAATTTATAGAGATAAGAAATTGTTGAGAAATGGTTTGATTTGATGTTGAACCATTGAAGAGATGAGGTTCCTAATGATTTGGAAGTGGGTTGAATGCTAGTCATATCACCCAAGTCAATCCATACAAAGAAGATGGAGTGAAGAAGAAAAGATATGCAATAAATGTGTTCTAGTGAGTGGAATTTCCTAATATTGATTACCCACGGTTTGAAGGTACCAAAATTTTGGTTCCTTCCTTTATGCAAAAGGGCTCCTTGGGTGGATTTTTCAAATTTTTGAATTTTGGTGGGAAATGGATTTCTTATATACCTTAGTGAATAATACTAGTTCTAATAACAGTATAAACTAGTTAAGATTGATTTATAAGTGATGGAAGATAATTTGGAATCACGAAAGAATCGAAATTCAGAAAATTACCTGGAGGATCCACGGCACCAAATCATACACGGACCGGTAACCCTAAAAGGGTGCCGTGCTGCGTCACTGTACTGGTATGGCGGTACCAAACTACATAAAGGACGGTACCAAAATTATGGTGCCGTCGATCCGTGGAGTCTTGAAATATTGGACAGAGTTCGTTTTTAGGTGTCGGGAAATTTCGAAACCTGAAATTTTTTCTCAAAACATGTTATACTAAACATTTCTAGTTAGGAAAAGTAAATAACACATATGTAAACATAGTGGAGCATAGATTTTGAGCAAGGCTTATTGATTTTCACAATATAGTGAAAATGGGTAAAATTTGATAGCATACTTGTGCTATCCCCCTGCATGAGATTGTTAGCATACAACATTGTTTCAAGTTATATTATCATCCTACATAATAAAAACAACTAAATAGTATCAAATATTAACGATAATGCATTGTTCCAAACACTCCTTAAAGTACCCTTATTTGTCCAACTTCTTGTAAATCTTGTTCATCATCCTGCCAAGGCACTTGAACATTCCCTTAGTTTGCTTGAATTCTGCTGATTCATTCTCAATCTCGGGAAGAGACGCGTAATACTCATGAGGTGGAAGATGAGAGCTTGGAAGACCATCCTCGGAGCTATTTGATGATGATGATGAAGGAGTTGGAGGTTTAGCTCTCTTGCCTTTAGTCTTAGCAACTCGTTCATCACTCAAAGGTACAAAGATGTGAGGAATGAGTTCATAGTGAAGGTGCATCCCTTTTGGGGTTGGTGGAATTGGAGCGAAGTTTCTATAGAGACGGGTGAGAAGCATCCCGTATGGAAGAGCAACGGATCCTTGAGTTGGAATATCAATCATTCTCCTAGCTATGTAGTAGGCTAAGTTGAATGGTTGTCGGGTGGACAAGTTGTAGAGCATGTGACAAAGACAAGCGTTTATGTGATCCCTATTCCCTATGGTGCTAATGACGTTTGCTCTAAGTAACTCCTCCCATTTCTTAAATTCGGGCTTAAGTTCATTTAGCTCCATTCCATATGGATCTCGGTCTACCTCTTTTCCCTTTTGGGTTACTCGGGTTGTATCGTTTTGGGTTAAAAGGTGTTCACGGATGACATCCTTATCGGCTAAGCGGGTTATGTAGGGAAGAGAGCGGTCATTGATTGCATCAAGGGCGGTGAGTGACCACTTATCCGTGTAGACACAAGTTCCTCGGTTGGGAATTCCTAGTACTCTAGCAAATTCACTTAAGGTGATGGTGTAGTCATTTTGGTTGATTCTAAAGCTAAGACAAAATTCATCATCATCTTCATCACTAAAACCGGTCACACTAGCATAGAATTCTAACACGAACCTAGGACAAATTGGTTCATCAATGTCAAGAAGACAATCGAATTGAATGGCGGCTAGTTCTTCACGAAGATTGGTATGCTCAAGGAAGGATGGGTGAATGGTTCTACCCTCATGGAAATACCTTGATTCTAGACCCCTAAATATTTCTACTTGTTCCTTGGTGAGTCCTTTGGTTTTGTGGTGTTTGGGAATGTAGTTAAGAGTGTCTTTGTGATCATAGAATCTTGCGGCTACCATGGTTATTCCTAAGGACAAGAATTAACAAAAAAATTAAGATAAATTTTAACGTTTTTGATTCTAGTGTGTGCCTATATGAAAACAATTTGGAGTTGCGGTTATCTCGACTCATTTTATGCACAAAATGGTTTTAGTGGAGTGTTTGGCAAATACCATGAGATAACCCAAATGCTCCTAATTCAATGTGGCTACATTTGAATATACCCGGGAGTGCATATTAGTTATGCAATACCTTTAGTATTCAAGAGCATGTAAGTGATGAAAATTCTAACGTTTCTATTTGTATTAGCAATGAAAAATGTTTTCCTACAAGTGAGAAGCTTTTCAAAACTTTTGACATGGGGTGTTTGGTTGTTTGAATAAGGCCTTATATTTATTATCTATCAATTAGTGGAAAACATGATTTGTTTATGCAATATGATAATGTAGTACCTAATTTGAATGACTAGTTATGCAATTTGCCAATTGAATTCATATTTGGTATAAAAGCATACATAAAACCCCATGTAATGATTTGTGATAGTTTTGTGCATAAATAAGAATCCTAGACTCAGAATTAAGAGATGAAATGTAGTTAGGATACTTACAATGATGTTATCTTCAGTGATTAGTGAGTGGGAAGATGACAATAATGAGCTTGGTTTAAGTTTTACACGTTTTGGTAAAGTGGGTTGTGAGGAAGAAGATGTTATGTATAAAGCGTTTTGCTTTGTAGACACCACGGACCAGACGGTACCAAATTTTTGGTTCCGTCCGTGTTGTCATTTGGTGCCGTGGCTACTGATGAGTATACAAGACAAAATTGTTTTGGTTTGACTATTCTAATGTTTTAGGCTATGTTTATCCTACATGTTTGGTTCCATTAATCCTAAACCAAGTCTAAGAAGATTAAAAGGTTCTCGTTTAAGAGGTTTAGTAAAGATGTCGGCAATGTTGTCTTCGGAGGATACTTTCTCGATTGAAATGTTTCCTTTTTGAACATTGTCTTGAAGAAAGTGATGACGGATTTCAATGTGCTTTGTACGAGAATGTTGAACGGGATTCTTGCTGAGATCGATGGCTCCTTTGTTGTCGCAAAGTATCACAATGTTGTTGAGATGAATTCCGTAATCTACGAGAGCTTGCTTCATCCAAAGAGCTTGTTGACATGCTTTTCCGGCTGAGACGTATTCGGCTTCAGTAGTAGAGATGGCTAAAGCCGTTTGCTTCTTTGCAAACCATGAGGTGAGACAATGTCCAACAAAAGTGCAAATACCACTTGTACTTTTTCTATCGACATAATCACCGGCATGATCCGAGTCGGCATACACTATGGTTTCTATACCCGTTCCTTTGGGATACCATAATCCTAAACACGTTGTTCCCTTAATATATCTAAAAATCCTTTTTAATGCTTCTAAGTGTGATGCCTTTGGGTTTTCTTGAAAGCGAGCACATAGACAAACACTAAACATAATGTCAGGTCTACTAGCCGTAAGATAGAGTAGGCTACCAATCATTCCTCTATATTTAGTGTTATCTACGGATTCACCTTCTTCGTCCTTGGTGAGTTTAGTGTCCAGAGGACATGGGTGTTTAGTTGGTTTGGAATCTTCAAGACCAAATTTCTTAAGCATGTCTTTTATATATTTAGATTGGTTAAAGAAAATACCATCTTCTAGTTGTTTAATTTGAAGTCCTAGAAAGAAGTTTAACTCACCCATCATACTCATTTCAAACTCGTCATGCATGATTTTAGAGAAATCATTACATAGTTCTTGACAAGTTGATCCGAATATAATGTCATCAACGTATATTTGAACAATAATAATTTGTGATTCCTTTTCCTTAGTAAAAAGAGTATTAGCTACTAATCCCATAGTATATTTGTTATCAATAAGAAAAGTCTTAAGGCGGTCGTACCAAGCTTTAGGTGCTTGTTTAAGGCCATATAATGCTTTCTTGAGTTTGAAGACATGATGTGGTTTCTCAAAGTCGGTAAAACCGGAGGTTGAGCAACATACACTTCTTCGTTAATAAACCCATTAAGGAAAGCACTTTTAACATCCATTTGAAATAATTTAAAATCATAAG
The DNA here is from genome assembly GCA_910596185.1 of Chrysanthemum makinoi. Classification (NCBI taxonomy): domain Eukaryota; kingdom Viridiplantae; phylum Streptophyta; class Magnoliopsida; order Asterales; family Asteraceae; genus Chrysanthemum; species Chrysanthemum makinoi. The sequence goes on from OU343220.1 coordinate 258,613,414, forward strand.
CACATGCATAAGCAAGTAATATTCTAATAGATTCAAGTCTAGCTACAGGTGCATAAGTTTCATCATAGTCAATTCCTTCTTGTTGATTATAACCTTGTGCAACAAGCCTAGCTTTGTTTCTAGATACTACACCATTTTCGTCCATTTTGTTTTGAAAGACCCATTTTGTTCCAATTATAGTTTGATCTTTGGGTTTTGGAACTAGTTTCCAAACATCATTTCTAACGAATTGGTTTAATTCTTCTTGCATGGCAATTACCCATGATTCATCTTTTATTGCTTCATTTATGGTTTTTGGTTCAATGGTGGATACAAAACAAAAATGATTACTTTGATTTTGAGCTTGTGATCTTAAGGTTCTTTGATTAAGTTTTCCTATGACCTTTTCTAATGGATGACTTTTAGATTCTTTGATGTTGACAATTTCCTTATTTAATGGTTCATCTTCCTTGTTATTATTAATTTGACTTTCTATTATTTGACTTTCAACTAAGTCATCATCTACCAAAGGTGATGTCTTAGAGGAGGTGGACTTTCGTCGAATGTTATGTTCAACGATTCCTCGACTATCATTGTTTCTTTATTTAGGACAATGTAAGCTTTACTAGTTTGAGAGTAACCAAGAAATACACCTTCATAAGACTTTGGGTCAAACTTGGTGAGATAATCCTTTGTATTAAGAATAAAACATTTACAACCAAAGACTTTGAAATATCCTAATGTTGGCTTTTTACCTTTATAAAGTTCATATGGTGTTTTGTTTAGGAAAGGACGTATCAGGACTCTATTTAAAATATATGTAGAAGTGTCAACGGCGTTACACCAAAACTTTTGAGGAATGTTTTGTTCATTAAGCATTGTTCTACTCATTTCTTGAATTGTTCTATTTTTACGTTCTACTACTCCATTTGATTGAGGTGTTCGTGGAGCCGAAAAGTTATGTGTTATACCATTTGTATCACAAAAGTTTCCAAATTGAGTTTCGTTGTCAAATTCACGACCATGATCCGTTCGGATCGACACAATTTGGACACCTAGAAGATTTTGAATTTTCTTGCTAAGTATTTCAAATTTATCAAAAGCTTCATTTTTGGTTTTCAAAAATAATGTCCAAGTAAACCTTGAGTAATCATCTACTATGACCAAAGTGTATAAGTTGCCTCCATAGCTTCTTATAGCGGATGGTCCAAACAAGTCCATATGTAATAATTCTAGACACTTAGATGTGGACACCATATTTTTAGATTTGTGACTACTATGTGTTTGTTTACCAATTTTGCAAGCGTCGCAAAAGTGTTGGTCATATTTTAGTTTTGGTAAATTCCTAACCAACTCTTTTGAAGATAGGTTTTGTATAAGTCTCATATTAGCGTGACCTAAGCGTCTATGCCAAAGAGATGAGCTATCGTCTAATGTTGTTAGGCAAAGTTTGTCATTATATGTTTTATCTATTTTCATGACGTATATGTTATTTTTCCTAACTCCTTTAGCTATGGTGATACCATCTTTTAGTATTTTACTACCATTTTCATCAAATAGTACTTTATACTTTTTATCACATAGTTGGCTAATACTAAGTAGATTAAATCCTAACCTATCCACATGAGCAACATTTTCAATAGTTAGAGAGTTATGAGCAATCGTACCTTTGCCAATGATTTTGCTTTTGAGATTGCTACCGAAAGTGACATTACCTCCGTCATACTCTTGGTATGATGAGAAGAGACTTTGTTGCCCGTCATGTGTCGTGAGCATCCACTATCTTTTATCCATTCATCAGATTCCAATCCAACTTTCAAGCATACCTAAGAAGCAAATAACTCAAACATTTGGTCCCCAATATCTCATGGGTCCGTTTGGGTTAAACATACCATTTATTTGATTCATGTATGGAAATGATGGGTAAGGGTTCCATGGCATGTAATCTGGAGTTTGATATGGTCTAGGAAAGTTTTGATTCCAACCGTTGTGTTGGTAGTTAGGTTGAACGTTGTGGTTGCTCTTAGGAAAGGCACGTTTGGCAAAAGAAGTTTTATATCGTTGTTGAGTAGTTTTTGATCTAAATTCATTTTAAACAAGTCCTACTCCTGATATAATGGCTGGTTTTAGTTTAACATTATCATTGGTTTTCTTTGTTACTTTAACAAATTCAGTGCGGTCCGTATTGCGAACATTCTGTTCTGCTGAAGTACCCGCGGTACCATTTTGCACAACGGACGGAACCCTTATTTTGGTTCCGTGCAGTTCCGGTCTTTGCTTACTGCAGCAGTTTTGACAAAATGTTCGTCTTTTTCGGCCGTTTTGTTTTGACTCTTTGGAATTAATACTTCATTAAAACCTAGCCCATTCATGTCTCATGGTGTTTTATGAATTTTAACTATTTCATCGGCAAGAGCGATGTTTTGTTAAACCTTTTAAACTTAGAATTATTTTCTATTAAAACTTCTTGTGTGAGCTTTAGTTTTTCTATTTCAAGATTAAGCTCTTGACATGATTTACAATCATCGTCATTTGCTTTTCCTTTTCTAGTCGTTTTGCTTTTTCTTTTAACTCATATACTTCATTTTCCAAAAACTCCTTTTTGGTTTTTAGAAATTTATTTTTAGTTATGATTTTTAGACTTAGCTCACACAATTGATTATATTGTTTTTGCAAGGTGTCATCATCTATAGAAGAATAAGAAGAGTCGGAAAGTACCTCATTTGACTCATGTGCCATTAGAGCGATCTCTTCCTTGCTTGATTCTTCATCGTCTTCACTATCACTCCAAGCACCACTTACAAAAGCTCGTTGAGTTTTGTTTTTAGGTGGCTTGGGACATTCTCCTATGAGATGACTTGCATCACCACATCTAAAACACTTTCTTTCACCTTTAATCTTTTTATCATCCCGATCTTTTCGGAATGGCTTCTTTTCTTCTCGAGGTTGTCTTACAAACTTTCCTCTTCTTCTAAAGAACTTCTTGAAATCTCTAACGGCCATGGCATACTCCTCATCTTCACTATCGGAACAAGATTCACCATCATCGCTTGATTCCGCCTTTGCTTTAAGAGCAACGGATTTGATCTTCTCCTTTCTTCCTTTGATGATCTCCGAATCTTTCTCCATTACCATTTCGTGAACTTTGAGGTTGCCAATTAGCTCGTCTAGTGACATTATTGAGAGATCTTTTGATTCTTCAATAGCGGTCACTTTAGCTCTCCATTTGGGATGGAGTGCTCTAAGAAATTTCATGACAAAGTTCTTACTACGAAAAGATTCATCAAGTGCTTTAAGTGATGTAATGATAGTGTTAAAACGAGCAAAGCCACAATCAATGGTTTCATCTTCAGGGGTAACAAATTGTTCATATTGTTGAACAAGAAGATCAATTTTGTTATCCTTGACTTGTGAATTACCTTGATGTGTAACAATTAAAGATTCCCAAATATCTTTGGCGGTTTCACACATAAAAATTCTTTCATATTCTTTTCTAGGTAAAGCATTATAAAGCATCATTTTAGCTTCATTATTTTTAGCAACTAATTTCTTTTGTTCATCAACGAAAATATCCTTTGTTGTAGAACTAAAATCTCCTTTAACAATAATAAACCAAAGATCTATATCTTTTGATTTTACATATGTTTCAAAATGGTTTTTCCAATAGATAAATCCATTGGTTTCAAAGAGTGGTGGTCTTTGCATAGATTGCCCTTCTTTAAAGTTTTCAGAATCCATGGATCGTTTCAAGTTTATAAAATACAAGTTATTTTAGAAATTCTTGAGCAACGAGGCTCTGGTACCAATTGTAGAAAACTAGAAGGGGGTTGAATAGTTTACTGATTAAAAACTTTGTTTTGAAACTTATTGAAAGATCAATTGATATTGATCTTAAGTATGTTAATGAAATATGCAAGCAATATGTAATGAGTAAATAAGGAAAGAAATGATCAAACCACAACAAGTTGTTTATAGTGGTTCGGCCTACAAGGACTCTTTTTCCTTGCCCTACTCCACTCCCCGAGTCTCACACTCGAGTGTTTAACTTCACTAGTCAACAAGCTCCTTTCACCGGCGGAGAAAACCTTTACACTTCACTTACACTATTTCCGACACTAAGCTAGATGTCGAGTTCTTTCCAAGGGTACAACTACTCCCACACACATATTTTGAGGACTAAAATACTAACCACTCACACTCACAAGATTATGATGGTTTGATACAACAATGAAGTATGAATCAACACTAGATCATACAACACTAAACAAACAAGACTTCCAACTTCTCGTTGAAGCTTGAATATGACTTGATCTTCTTTGCTACAAAAGAGATCACTAATATGATATGAAACTGAAGTTAGAAAGGTTAGAAAGAAGATATGTATGAGAGTATGTTAGAAAGGGATGAGAAACTACTTGGCTTGGCATTGCTATTTATAGCCAAATTGGACGAGGCGTCCACGGACCGCGGACCCTTAAAAGGGTTCCGCCCGTGTACCAAATGGTACCGCCAGCGACAGTCAAGATATCAAATCTTGCCTAAAGTCAACTCTATCTAAGTAAGATTGTGCAAGATATGAAGAGTACAAATCTTCACAAAATATCTAATGGAATCTTCCAATGATTTCCATGATGTAATACATGATGTCAAATGTTGTATTACTATTAATAGAAATATGCAAATGCTTAAGTAGTGTTTGGTTTTAAGAACCTAACACATTCTACAAACTACTATCATACATAATGATTAGAGTCATATCAAGATGTTACTAATCATAAATGTAAATGCTTGAATGATGAATATATTGTTTGAGAAAACTTGTTTTAATATCTAATAAACTTGACAAGCTTTAAGCTTTTATAAATTAAATTTACTTTTGTCGTTAACAAAACTTAGGCAAAGATCAAAAATATAAATAACGTTTAATGACGATATTTGTATTAACAGTCTCCCCGTGACGGAGGCTAAGGGTTTAGCCTCTACCCACTTAGTAAAGTAATCAATTGCCACCAGCAAGAATTTGACTCCTCCAGGAGCCACAGGCATAGGTCCTACGATATCAATTCCCCACTGGGAGAAGGGCCATGCGGATGTCACACTGTCATGTCCCGCTTTGGCGGCTTAGGGAACGTTGAGTGTATCGACAAGCTTCACATTTGAGAATGATTTACGCGCATTCTATGCATGAAGGCCGATAATAGCCTAACTTCATTATCTTCGAGACAAACCCGAGCGGGGCCTGCATGGAGGCCGTAGGATCGTTCGTGGACTTGATGATGCTCGTAGCCTGCTTGGGTCCCACACATCTTAACCAAGGTGATAGAAATGACCTTCTATATAGGGTTTCCCGTTAGCGATGCAGTGGGGACTTAACCCGTATTTTCCTTGCTAGTTTGGGATCTTAGAAGACCACTTATCAAATACTCCATGATGGGAGTCATCCATGTCTCTCCTTCTTCATGAACCACGTCCCAGTAACTTCCTGCGAATAATGGACATTTCGGTAGGACTTCGACTAGTACTTCTTTGGTGAGATGGCGAAGGCCATAGAGGCTAGCTTGCTCGGTTGTGTATGCGCCTTCTTGTTACGATTCCTCTGAACATGTTGGATGGTGTAGGAATCGAAGCTCTCCAACATCTCCTTTGTTTTTCCAAGTAGCACGTTTGATGGCCAGCGCCTTGCTCATAGGAGCCTATCACTTGGTTAGCTACCAATTAAGAATCTACAAGCGGCAAGAGCTTTGACCTCCATATCTTTAGCTAATCGAAGGCCTACTAATAGGGCTTCGTACTCGCATCATTGTTTGTATTTCAAACTCAAAAGCGAAGAGCATATGTATGCTCCTTCCGTCGGTGACCAAAGGCATTAGACTTGCTCGGAACCATGAGACTTGATGCTCCGTCTGTATAAAGTTTCCAGTCATCACGTAGCTTCGATGAGTTTAACTTTGGGCTCTTCCTTTTCTTAATGTGTCCGGGCTCTAAGGTGTTTTACGCCAAGAAGTCTGCGAGAATTTGCCCTTTAATAGAGTTTTGACCCTTGAACTCTATTTCATGCTCCCCAAGTTCGATAGCCCATTTAGCCACCCTTCTAGACTTTTTGGGCTCGACAATATCGTTTGAGTGGCATGTCGGTTAAGACTGTGATTGGATGGGCTTGGAATTATCATCGGAGTCTTCTTGCTGCATATATTAGAGCTAGTATTAACTTCTCCAATGTTGGGTAGTTGATCTCTGCCCCCTGCAAGACCCTGCTGACAAAGTAAATGGGGATTTGTAAAGCATCCCGTTTTGCAATAAGGATTTGTAGCTAATGCTCTCCATTGAGGATGCTAAGTACATGAACAATACCTCACCTTTGATTGGGGTACGTAAGTGTTGGAAGGATTTAAATGAAATCCTTCATTTTCTAAAAAGCAGCTTCTGCGTCCTGACTCCACTTAAAATTCTTCTTATCAACGCATCCTTTAAGTGTTTTGAAGAACGGTAGGGATCTTTCAGCCCCCTTCGACAAGAATCGACTTAGAGCGGCTAGCTTCCCATTCAGACTTTAAACATCTTTTAAACACTTAGGAGCTTGGAGATCCGTAATTGCCTTGACTTTGGAGGGATTAGCCTTTATCCCCTGCTTAGTAATCAAATGCCCTAGAAATTGCCCCTCTTCGACACCGAAGGAGCATTTTTTAGGGTTCAGCTTCATGTTAATCGCCCGAAGCTGGTCAAACGTTTCTTGCACATCAAGGAGTAGGTCATGTTAATACAAATAAGCCGTAAAAACGTTTATTTATATTTTACGATCTTCTAATATTTTTTCGATAACAAACGTAAAATCATTTTAACGAAACAAATAAAATACGTAAATGGTTTGAACTAATAGTTTCTAACATATTCACATTTTCACATAAATAACTAAAACAAGTATAAGTGATTTTATGATATAGTAATATATATGTACAACAACTAGTGTTTACATATTTGGATAAAATATACACATAACTAGTATGTAGTATATTGGGTAATATAAATGGGTAGAAACTTAAGTATCACAACCCATTGGGCAAATACATTGAATGTAGTTGGGTACAACCCAAAGCCCATGCCCCATGGATCTTGACCCATAACCCATTGCATGACATCATGCTTATATCACACATGGATAATATCCATAACCCATGGATCAACCCATACCCAAGTGACTAAGTGCATTGCACTTAAAGATACATTGTATCTAGCCAAAGATCCATGGTTCAACCCATGACCCATGACCCATAACCAAAATACCCATGGGCAAAGAGGAGCGTTCCACGGATCCCTAGCTTTGTGCTAGCCGGATCCCTTGTGGAAGGGATCCGTGGGATCCGGGGAGGAACAGTGTAGGATTTTTCCTCTATAAATAGTGAGCCATTTCTTCATTATTTCACACTCCTTTCTAACACACTTTCTCCCTGAGTTAAAAACTCACTAACCTCAGATCCAAGAGATCTAAGTTTGTAGTTTTGTTTTTGTGTGATCTTCTAGGTTCCTCTTAAAGGCAAGATCACCACCTTTGAAGTCGAAAGCAAGCTCAAGTCTATGAGTTGCCATGCTTCCTCATCATCAAGGCTATTGAAGTCCTCTTGTTGATGATTCTTTTCTTTCTTCTAAGAAGTGTAGTGTTGAAGACATTAGTGAAAGATGTCTCAAGGGTCAAGACGAAGACATTAGTGAAAGGTGTCGATCATCCATATTGTAGGCATTAGTGAAAGGTGCCTAGAAGCCAAGTTACAAGACATTAGTGAAAGGTGTCTTGAAGATCTAGCCACAAGACATTAGTGAAAGGTGTCTTGAAGATCTAGCTAAAGGCATTAGTGAAAGATGCCTTAGATGTACATTCGATATGGTGTGTTTCGATGTACAAGATAGACTAGCTCTAGATCCAAGGATATTGATATCCTTGATGATGTTGTAAAGGAGTAGATCTCCTTTGGGATTAGTCGTTGGTGTAGTGTGGTAGTAGTTCCTCCATTGCAATGGAACTAGGTGCTTAGCCTAGTACCTAATAAAGGGTAGGCGAGGTTGTGTAGGTGTAGTTCATCTTGGAGTGAAAGAACTAGGTACTTAGCCTAGTACCTTATAAAGGGTAGTTGACGTTGTGTAGGTGTGGTTCACCTTGGAGTGAAAGAACCGTTGGTTAACCTAGCAAGTATAAAAGGGTAGGCTGGCGTTGTGATAGGTGTGGTTCGCCTTGGTGTGAAAGAACTCGGTATTGAGCTTTGTACCGGAAAAAGGTTAAGCGACATTGTGAAGGCTTCTCCACCATAAGGAGATTGGTGTAGTGTTTACTGAACTCGAGTAGGTGACTCGGGGAGTGGAGTAGGGAAGGTGTCCTTGTAGCGAACCACTATAAATACTTGTGTCGTGGTGATGTGCTTACTTTTTATCTTTCATTACACGTTTATATATCTATCTATCAACGTCCAACATAAACAACCAAATAGATTGACATAAGTCGATCCAAATATTTAAAATGAAGTTTTAAATTGGTAAAACTATTCAACCCCCCTTCTAGTTTTCCACAATTGGCATGAGCCGTTACAAGTTTTTTTAAAGTATATTGTACTTTGAAAACTTGATATGATCCGTGTATGTTTGAAAACTACAAAGAAGGGAATTTCTTAAAACAAAAAGTCATGTTTTTAGAAATCTTCATTTTTTAATGTTGGATAGTGATAGATCATTCTAACATTTTCTTTTGAGAAATCTTCATACTAGAATTCTTCCAATGACTTTGTTCTATCCTCAGAAGAAAAAGTCAACACCCAAAGAAGAATACAAAGTGACCACAACTTGGTTTTCCAAAATACGATTAAGTATTTTTAAAGCTCATGAAGTTTTTCGCGTCCATGGTTTCTAAAACCATACAAAGGGAATATAGCAAATGTATGTTCTCTTAGTTACAATTAGTTGGTCAAAAACGTGCTAATTACTTGAGGATAAAATGGTGATATATGCTTCTCTCTTATAATAAGCATAATATGAAAAGTGTTTTGTTGATTTTTTTTCTTAAAAGTTTTGTTGTTAGATATCTTGTTAATCAAGCTTGAATAAAGGTAAACATGGGTAATATAACTTCACTAAAAAGTCAACAAAGGTTAAACCTTTTCGTTGGGTCAAAACATACATTTTGTATTTTTGTGTCGATCCGGATCCCTCGTTTAACTGGACGGATCCTCAAGCAAAGGATCCGTGGGTAATGAAGAAGTTTTTATGCGAATTTCAAAAAATTCTTAACTTTTTAATGTCGTAAGTCGTTAGAAGTCATGCCACCTATCGTTTTAAAGGTATTTGAGTATACTTTCATTTAAAAAATGATTTCATAAACTGATTCAAAACAAAATTTACAGAATCATTGATTTATAATAGAAAGTCATTTTTCGGTCATAACTTTTGCACAACTTTGATCTAATTGGAGACGGATGTTTTCATCTTTGAATAACAATGTGTCCTCTTTTAAAATTAAGGTTTTGATCATATTTATAAACATAAAAGAAACTAATCAAGCTTGATATACATGTTTATATTTAACACAAAGCAATGAAAAGAACTTTCGTTTGCTATGCTAAATGATTAATTGTCTTACCTTGCATCACTTGATTATTTGCTTATCTCAAATAGTTTTTGTTCTTGTTTGTTTGAATAACATATGTGGTTTCCTCACCTTGCTATTCACCCTCTTGTTTGTCGATTTAGTAATATTTTATTAATCAATGTGCTATTTGATGGAGTGTTTGGGATGACATCTAGGTGTGTCGAAAATGTTAGTTTAAATACTTAGATAAGTCATATAAGTTCAAAAATGTTTAAAAACATGTAATATACTAAAAGGCTTCTTGTTAAGTTTGTCATATGTGTATCATAAATGTTTTATGTGCTTATATGATTTCTTGATTTCATATTTCTTGTATCATTTTCTAAAAACCACAAGAATGTACATCGGATCATAACCTACACTTGTGTTGATGATGTACTTTCCCGTTTTCCATTTCATGATCGCTTTCCAAGCTTCATAGTAGGATTGACAACATGATTATTTCATCTGATATACTCAAGTAAATTATTTTGCAACGCAAATATAATTGGTCATATCGAAAATCCAAACTTCGGGCTTTCAACAACATATGTTGAACTAGCTCACACAACCATTTTTGTTCACCTTATGGACAACTTTAGATTTTTATTTTTAAACATGACACCTTCGTCACCTTAGTAGTTTCAAGAATAATATTAATAAAAACGAAGCAAAGTATCATCATTGTTACTCTTCGATAGGCCATTGTAGGAATATAAATTTTCCTAACTTGAGAATGAATCCTGGAGAACTTATTGCACTAGAAACTCAATTTGACCTAACGGTTGAATTGCTTCCTTGATGGAAGTTGGGTATGTGGAATCACCGTAAAATAGTCGTGTTTAGCCGTAATTGAGCACCGCTAGTAATAGTCTCATATTCATTCTCTCATTGAAAAATCTATACTCCTATGTTTTCCTAAAGTAAGTTTACAATGGAAATACTTTACGTTGTCTTAGGATTACTAATCAAACAAGCTGTAAAATTATTTTTTCTTTTAGTTAATCACAACCACTTTCCTCATCAAGCGATTATCTTGCCTTGATCGAGAAGAGCTAAATGACTTCACGGATGAAGTTCATTGTATGCTAATCACCATCCGTAATGACTATACATAGCTCATTGCTTCCGTTGACCAAAACAACAACTCCGGATGAAGTATAGGATTTTCTTGAACTAGCACCTCACAACTCTATTGTCGTGAATACTATCAATTACTCTTTTCTTTCTTGACATATACCTTGCACGCCATTGTTAATATAAACGATTTACTAATCTAGATCGTAAATATGTTTTGAGTTTCTTGAATAGTGCTTGTTAAGTTTGATAAACCTCTGTGTTATTTGTGAGCTCGATCTCATTTGATATCTTAGTGTTAGAACCTCTTAAAACTTGAAATATGATGCATTGTCAAAGTCATTGCATACCTTTTGTAAAGGTTCTGCTTAGCAAATAGACGGATCCCAAAGTTTGTGCTAGACGGATCCCTACTCTTAGGGAACCGTGGGATCCGGCAAACAGAAAATGCAATTGCAATCATTGTATTTCAAACATGTCCTTAGAACACCTCACACTAATCTAGACATAGTGCCATAAGGCAAATTAAGTCCTTATCAAGTTAAGTAGATCTCTTCTAATCACACATAACTCACCTAGATCACACTCAAGACGTTTGTAGATCTATCGTTTCACTTAAAACCATTACTCTTCCGCTCTCAAGCTCACACATCATATCTCACATGATTCCTCACATCTAACTTTGAAAATCTTTCAAATATGGTTAAAATTGGTCATAATCATCCTTACCTCAAAATTGGTCAAAGTTGATCAAATTCTAGTTCTTCCACATTAAACCTTTAGGATCTTCTCCAAGACATTATCCTAAGTCACTATCTGATCACTAGGATCATTTAGCTCCATTTGACATCCTCAAAATCGTTAGTGTCATCCTTGTTCATTCATTGGTACTCACGAAAGTTCCAATTTCTTCCATAAAAAGCAATCATTTGCTATAACACTCATTACTCTTGATCATTCAAGTGTACCCTCATCTTAGGAACTTAAGAGGACTGAAACACTCAAGGTGATATAGATCTTAGATCTTAGAAACATCATTTCCACTCTTTCATAGCTGCTGAGAGCGGATCCTAGGATTAGCCTAGGCGGATCCCTCTGAGTAGGAACCGTGGGATCGGATGGCATGATGATAATGTCAAACCTTGCTTAAAAAATCATTTCAACTCATCTTTCTAACTCAAACACTCCATCTCATCTTAAATGAGTTCCTTGATCAGTACAAACTCTGAAGTTGACTCTTGTGCATGTTAATCATCACATTCCAATGAATCTTAGTGGCTTAAGGCTTAAATGCACTTGCCAAATCTCTTGCTTTATAAACCACATTGTTAGGACTTCCATAGTCATCACCTTCATCCTAACTTTACAGGCAATTTAGAAACCCTTACAAACCTCTTGAAATCATCTCATCATGAGAAAAACCCCAAGTAGTAACTTATCCACCAAAGAACCACCCAAGAAAAAGGCTCGTGTTATACACGAAATCTCTTCAACCGAATCATCTCCGGTCAAGCCAACAAATGATAGGATCTTTCCTCAACCAATCAAACCAATTCCTAAAAGGATATTACCCACAAAACTACCTATTCCAAACACTACCATACCTCCTAGGCTAAACAATATCATCTCCACTAAACCATCACCATTGGTTGCTAGAGCTATCTCTTTTACATCTCCACTATCATCACCACACCTCTACAATTAAGAGGATTTGCCTCCTAGGCCGTCTCATCCGCCTCCGCCGACAACATTCTCCTCATTAGGAGGAATAATGGTACAAAATCAAGGTGTTGAGTCAACACTTGCTCCGGCTTCCTTTTCTTTGTCTCCATGTATAATCCCATTTGGATTATGAGAAATCATCAAAATCAACCACCCGATCACATGGAAGTTGATACCTCTCTACCACCACCATCATTCTTGGTCGAGCCATTCTCAAACGCGCCTCCACTAATCCCTCCATCGTTTGAAGCTCCACAAGACGCTTCACTTGATCCTTCGCATCAAGCCATTTCATTTTTTCCACCACCACTACCTAGCCATGACAAAGATTGCTATCATTGTCAACATGTTGAAAGTTTGATACATGAAGTACGAGAAGACCAACGTTTCATGTTCTATCATCTCCTCGAACGTTTCGACGAGATCAAACCAAAACAAAACTTGAGCTAGAAGATTTTAGTGGTGTCCTAGCATCAAGCGATAGTTGGTCTAGAAATTTCTCGTCATGTATTTTCTTATTTTCCTATTTTTTAGAGTCATGTATATCATAACTCTAATTTTGTTAAATGAAATTACATGCTACTTGTTATATTTCTGAGTATATGATTACGTTGTATTCATATCTCACTTTTGTGATAACATTACTTGTTATATCACCTTTTCTGAAATTAATCATCAGCTAATACGGATCCCTCATAATTGCCTAGACGGATCCCTACTAGGAGGGAACCGTGGGATCCGTGAGACAGAAAGCTTTCTTTCTACTAACTTGAACCACATTTGTAGGAAATTATGAATTATACTTGTTATCTAACCTTTGTTTTGTAGTTATTCAATTTACACATGAAGACTTTGACATCCTAAAGCTAGGGGGAGCTTTATGTCAAAGCAATACATTGAAAATTACTTGCAATACTAGGTTTACATTTCATGACATCCCCTTGCAAAATTGCAATCATCAAGGGGGAGTACATTCGTCACTTAGACGAAATCTTTTGCAAACTTACTTGCAAACAAACTAGATTAGTATCACTTTCTTGACGCCCTTACATAGGGATGGACTCGTCAAGGGGGAGTAAAGACGAGATCCTTTCCCATTACTTGCTCTCTATTTCTTTCTATTTTTTATTTCTTTCACATGTTTTTCTTAAAAACGATGTGTTTCTTTCCTTCAAACACTTTTGTTTCGACAAAAGGGGAGAAGAAATAAAACTACAAATTCAAACTTTTAGAATTTTAGCTTTTCCTTAAAATAATTTTATGTTTTGTCATCAACATAAAGGGGAGATTGTTAATACAAATAAGCCGTAAAAACGTTTATTTATATTTTACGATCTTCTAATGTTTTGTCGATAACAAACGTAAAATCATTTTTACGAAACAAATAAAATACGTAAATGGTTTGAACTAATAGTTTCTAACATATTCACATTTTCACATAAATAACTAAAACAAGTATAAGTGATTTTATGATTTAGTGTTAGGAATTAGAAAATTCCATAGTGAAGAGTCGGTCACCCCAAATATTATCTAGCATAAGTTAGCTCGTAGATTTGTCGTTAGTTACGTTATTTAGCAGTTTATTAGTTAGTTTGTAGCGTAGTTTAGTTTAGAGCAACATCGTGGAGGAAGGACGGGTCTTTACCCACTGTATTCCTGATCCACAGGCCGATAGGAGGTCGTTTACTCTGTAACTATAAATACCCCTTCCATCCATGGAAGGGGTGGTGCTTTCAATCTAATATTCCATAATTTGTAAACCAAGTCTCTAGCTTGAACACCCAACTCTCTAACTTTCTCTCTCTGATGGCAAACATGTATTTTGATCATCCAAGACCACCCGAATCATCAACACAATAAATATTACGATCCTACAATTGGTACCAGAGCCAAGGTTGTTGTGTTTTGGTGATTTTTCTTGTGGTTTTGATACTTGTTTAAAACTGTTTTGTGTATTATTGTGGACGGATTAGTTTTTATGGGTAAACAGTTTTAACAGTCTTTTGTATCTGTTGGTCTAAGAATGGTTACATGGTCCATGGCTAACTGTTTTAGTATCAAGTTGTTATCTATCATATTGGTCATTTGGTCATATTTGTTTTGTCAAAGCTGGTCAAGTTTTTGGGTCATTTCGGTGTGTCATAAAGTGGTCAAATGGGTTTAATGAATCATTTTATGCATTTTCGGGTTTTATGAAGGCGATCGGAAAATTTGGCTGGAAAAACTCATCGGAAAACTCATATTATCATGCTAGCGAGTTGATAGTACAAGATGTCCATATTCACCGAATCCACCTAGCGACTTGGTCGTGTTTTGCCTAGCGACTTGTTTTTTACAAGTCGAAAGTAGCAACTTGTTATTGAACAAGTTAGCGAGTTATGTACCCAAAAACGGAACTTGATACAAGTCGTCTAGATTCATTAATCGAGTAGCGAGTTGTGACATGTAGCGAGTTGATTCTTTAATCAACTCAAGTCAATAAGCAACTTGTAAAGTCAATAGCGACTTGACTAACTCGCTAGCAACTTAGCAACTTAGACATAGCGACTTATGACTCAAAATGGCTAGCGACTTGCTTAAGAAAAATGTAGCGACTTATCTTTGGTTTGACTTTTGAGTCAAAGCGAAAAAGGGTTAGCGACTTGTTTTATGAAATGATGAAGGAGAACGACTGACCATGACCACAAAACACATATCATATACCATCAACTCGACCTCGGGTTCAACATAAACCACCATTGGTCCAAGATTATAACAAAAAGGAAATACAACATCACGCCTGTTCTCTATCCAATTCCATCATATCCCATGACTATTCTACATCTAAACCAATATCCAAATCTATCTCATTCAAAACCAAGACTCAAAACGAAAATAACATCACAAAATCTCGCATTCGGTTCCATTCTTTTGAATCTTTTTAAAGATTTTTAATATAGAACCTTTTCCTCATTGATTACTTTCGAAGACCATGCTTCATTAAATATACGACTTATTACAAGACACGATTGACAACAAGATTGTTATCATCATTATCTTCATTCGTTCAAATCTCGACCTATAAATCAAAGCGGAAAATCTAGTGAAAAACCTGCACCGGAAGTCATCTCATCGTATCATGCCATCCATGTGGCTTTGATGGTGTGCCTCAAGCCATCTCTGTGGCGAGGTCAACATGATTAATATGGTTGGATAATTGTTGCATCTAAGCAGATCTTTATTGAGGGTTTTGAAAGGTGAGTTGTTGATCGTATATGGCGAAGTACAGTAGGCGGAGAAATTATGGGTGTGATATTAGGGTTTGTTTGAGTGTGATTCGGTTTATGTAGCAGAAGATGGGGGCGGACAAGTTTTGTGATTATGGTTGAGCATTTTTAGGGTTGTTATGAGCTATGTGTGTCCTTTATACATCCGACAATTTAAAGTTGTGTGTGACTTTGGAATTTAGATTAAAATGGATCGGATGGCGTGTGTGGATTTGATGGGCTACGATCAGTTATTGGGTCTCATGTGCATCATCTATTATAATGGGCCTTAGACATGGTTATATCACACCTTATTTGGATCATGCATTGAGCTTGTGGACGCTTTAACATACTATACTTGATTTGGTGGACTTATTGAACTTGGTCTTAATTCATCACACACATTCATGATCCGATGTGTTGGTATATCACAAATGTCTCATTGATAGTTTGCGGTTGTTGGTTATGAGGCAATTATGTATCGTGTGAACCAGATTACTTTGACTTATGATGTTTTATTACAATTGCATTATTATTTGAATCTGGTTTGTAATAGAATGTTAAAAGCTTGAATTTGGATTATCTTGACGTGACTTGAATGAATTTGGATTGAACTTCATGGACCATGCCTTTAACTATTCAAGTAACCAAATTAGAGCGTACATGATTGGGTCGGATGGGCTTCTCAAGAATTGGATGTTATGTGAATTAATTTATGATAAGATTTGAGACGTGTTCGATATAAATTGCTCATGAGATTTGTGTTAACAAGATTTTATGAGATTTATTAATGAGATTTGTCGATATTTGGGATGATGATGAGATTTGATGATGAGTTTTGGTATGATGATGAGATTTGATGGGTTGTGTTGTATGATACTTTGGTCTATACATTTTCACGGAAGACACTGTGTCACGACTTGAATTGATGTTTGTGCAAAGTTGACTGCGGGGTTGTTTACACGATATTTCTTATTTGACTTTGAAGTGAGATTTTCCGGGCGTGTTTATTTATTTCGTCTTCTTTCTTCCTACCCTTCCGCGAAGATGACTTGTTTGGGCATTTATTGAGTGTGATAAAGACTTGGCTATTTAGTTACGCTTATGATTCGTTCTCGCTTACCCACAACGTAACTATCACTTCGGTGTCTCACGCAGTTGAGGATATGTCAAGAGGTTTTGTACAATGGGTACACCGTTTCTTGTTCACGAGGATTAGTACAAGTTTAAGTAGCAAATCTGGGGAAGTTCACTTCAT
>OU343220.1:258630401-258653621 GCA_910596185.1 Chrysanthemum makinoi
GATCAAGTTTGGCATATCTGGTTTACTTCACCGTGTTGTCACTGCAATAGCCGACAGAATGCATGAATGATGTGTTTACCAAAGTATCTATTGGAAGGTTGATGATGTTGATGATGTTGGATAATGAACCGTTGATGAACCACTGCATGTTCCCCTAAAACAGATATTCACGGAAACCAAAGTTGTCATAACACATTCAAGCTGACATTGTTTACGGTTTTGTCTTGATTTTGTAAAATCCCGCGAAAGAACCTATTTCTCGGTTTAAATCATAGACTTGTAAAATCCGTGACAATGGAAACATCACAGTAATAGTAAAGTGCATCTCCGGATCTATCTTACGGTTTATTCTTGGTTTTGTAAAATCCCGTGAAAGAATCTATTTTTCGGTTTAAACCATAGAGTTGTAAAATCCCGTAATGATGGAACCATCCGGAGAAAAGGAAAGTGTACGTCAGAATCTTTTCTGAGGCTGGTGCTACGGTTTCTGCTTCAAAGAAGGGATAAAAGGGTGTACTTCATGAATTGGGTGTGTGCTTGGGTTGTCTTCATGACAGTTTGGTTATTACATGGTTTTATGGGGTATGTGCTTTTAACCATGGTCAGGATGAAACCATTATCAAAGTTCACTTTTAAGGTCAAAGGAGGCTAGAGTTGAGCTTTTAACCAAAAGATGTGACAACGGGGTTAATTCAGTATTATCTATTTGAGGTTGAAGTGAAATATCACGGGCGAGTGTACTTAGTATCTGAAGGTATCGGGGATGGATGGATGAAGATTCTTCATGATCCTTGTTCGAGCTTATTATCAAAACGAAGACTTGGAAATCTAGTTATTGTTGGGTGACTTTTACCTTTCCTTTTACCACTTGGGGGAATTGGGCTCTTATCACCTCAAAATAACTATCACTTTAAGGAGTTACGTTGTAGTGCTCAGTGTCACATTCAATTGTGGATTTTTAAGAGGTAATGTACGTCTTATACTTGATGGTTGGTTGGTTGAAGAGTATAGAGTACATAGAGAGTACTTAGAGATGCTAATGGAAATCGGCACCGCTCTTTGTTACATATGTGCAAGTTTAAGTCACGAGTTCGGGTTATTCTACTTCAGGGTCAAATTCATCATATTGGGTTTTTCTCCATTAGCTGTCACAACAAAGATCCTACTGAATGATAATGGGATTGATTACAAGTTTTTCCAAAAGAGATTGAAAAGAGAGAGATAATGACGTATGAACACAACAGTTCATGCCTCGTTTTCTAAAGAAAAGAAAAGTGTACGTCTCAGTGCGCTTTATCTTTGAAAGAAGAGAAATCTTCTTATGACGTTTGAATACTTCAGTTCAAACCTCGTTCTCTAAAGAAAAGAAAAGTGTACGTGTCAGTGCGCTTTATCTTCTGAAGAAGAGAAATCTTCTTATTATGACCATTCTCATCAACATGCTTCATACTTTTTCCATGCGCTTCAGTCATAAAGTGAACCGGGCTACCATTGATTGTTTTCATATTCCACTTGCTCAATATAATGAAGATGGCGACATCATGTGCTAAATTTTGCGGGGGAGAAGTGTGAATAGAATACTTTTGGATGATATTCACTTACTTAATCAAGAATGGCATCTCCGTATGCAATTCTTGAGGGGTAGAAGAAGTGTGAATTTTTTGCATTGTTGATTGATATTTGAGAATATAAATGGTCATACGGCTCTAAACTCATGTAAGAACCAGATCTTCTTCTTATCGGGTCATCTTCACATGGATTTTGTTCTCTTCTAAGAGCCGTTGGTTGACATCTTCACTCGGATTGATGAGTTTATCGACAAAGTGCTTCGGGTTAATGCTTCACGTATACATCAACATGATGATTCCGAACAATCTTTCTGTTCTTGTTTGATGTGATTGGTAGTTTGGTGTTACCATCTTGTGTGTTCGTTGCGGCCGATTCTTGATTTCCTTGATGAACATCTTTCTGTTCTTGTTTGATTGGGAGGGATTTTAGTTAAGGGATTTGCAAGATGTAAGTTAATTGGGATGCTTTTTGGTGGGATGCTTTTGGTGTGAGTTGAAGATGTTAACTATCTATTCCCCAACTGCACAATCTTGAAGAAGGTCGAGTGTACAGTCTGTTCTACATTTTCGGCTATATGTTAGAAGACCAAAGACGAGTTGCATTTAATGATCTAAAGACTTCTTCTTAATCGGGCATTCATCAAAAAGGATTGTCGGTTTAGGGGAGAGCACTAATTGGGGGAATGTGATATGTCGAATTTAATCCCTAATTAGACTTGCTCACATTATTCAGCATGTTGATTCTCACAAAGACTTCAAACGATCTTCTCAACAAATTTCAAGTATTTGGGCATTCAAAGAGTTGCTTGATTCGAAGTATCAAAACCAGAGAAGGGGAAGGAGACAAGCATCTAAAAGCGAGTAAAACTTGATGTACTTAATACTTCTAAGAAATTGAAGATATCCCGGGAAGACAAATGTTATTACCTTAGAGAAACTCAAGGTTTGACTCATGGCGAGTAAACTTGATGAACTTAATTCTTCTAAGTGATTGAAGATATCACGGGAAAACAAATGTCATGACCGCAGATAAACTCAAGGTTTTACTCATCAAGGCATTTAGTATTCTTATTCCAATTATGTGAGGGAAGCGATGGAAGAGTTAGTTTCTGAAGATAAAAGAGGTACACAAGTGCGTGATGATCTCGATGTTATCACAATCATCAGAGGAGAGAGAAATGTGTACATTGGAGCTCATTTGTTTCACTTGAGGGCTTAATCGGTGATTGAGATATAATCACTTATTCGGAGTTGACATCATGAGTCATCCGCGAGAGAATAATCAGTGACTTGGCTTGCTTCTTCAATGTTATCAGTTAGTCCTTCCTTGGGTATTGGTATACTTCGGATACTTGAGCTTCATACACAATCATCAGGGAAGAAAAATGTGAACATGGGGAGGTGTTTTCATTCCCTTCATGATGTGTATTCGGGAGAGCTCTTGGGTATTGGTGTACTTCGGGTTCTTGAGCTTCATACACGATCATCGGGAAGAAAATGTGAACATGGGAAGGTGCTTTCATTCCCCTCATGATGTGTGTTAGGGAGAGTTCTTGAGCATTATACAAAGAACGACTGCTTCAATTCAACTACTTGGGGGAAGTGGTTTCTTGACACCTTTTGGAATGGATTGCGTCAGACTTCAGTGGTTATGAAATTTGAGAAGATTATTTAAGTGTGGGATGAAACGCGTTCTTGTTCTTCTATTGGATGATATAACCCGAATGGAGATTCTCGATTATCGTTCTTAAATGGACCAGTGGGATTTATGATAATGGTGTGCTTCCTTGTGCACCTGGCTAAAGCAAGCTTGAAATAGAGCTTGAATCGCTCAACATAAGGATTTTCGGTTGGGGGAAGCTGCCAAAGTCTCTCTTTCAAAGGCTCATGTTCTTTCTTCTATTAAGAGCCTCGAAGCTTTGGTGGTGAATGTTTAAGAGATGATGACTTCTATCTTCTACAACGGGGCTGTTCGATATCCTTATCTCGGTACTCGTATCATCATCCTCTTATACTATATCATCTTCACTATCTTTGTATATATTTATCTGAAAAACCAAATACAAAAATATAAAACCAGCAAAACAAAATAGAAAAATATAAAATCAACAAAAACCCATAAAAATCAGAAAATTAAAAAATACCAAAAATATGTTTTCTAAAGACATGTCTTTTGGTATCGATAACATCTACGGTCTTAGAAATGTCATTCAATAATGGCACGGGATCATAGATGAAGTTCGAGCAGGAGGTGTAAATATTCCTTTTCAAAACATGTCACAAATCAAAAAAAAATGGCTTGCAGTTATTTCAGACTGTAACCCGCGCTTCAAAAATGGCATGCTATTATTTCTGATAGCAACCCGTTCTTCATGAAAGGAAAGTGTTGCGCTAAACCAATTTTTCAAATATTTCGGGCACTTATCCTAAAACAAAACAAGGAAAGCATGTCGTCATAAAGATTGCTGTTCCTACACAAATGTTTTTCCGTCTAAAATTCTTCAGAAAAATATTTGTTGTGTTTTCAAAAATGGTGGAAAATGAGTTGCTTAAAATCAATCAGAGTTGAGTTTTATAAAATTTGAAACTCAATCAATGACTTCAGCACTTTTAAAATCTTTTATAAATTGAGTCATTGATTGAGGGGATAATGTTTTCAAATCTATATCTTCTAACGGGCTTTCTTAATTATCCTATGTGCTTAATTAAAAATGATAATTGCCTATGTTGAAGGACTAGGTTTCTAGGATATGATTGTTAGGTTTAGATGATTAGAGTTTGATGAACACATTATTCCCATACCTTATATGAACTGATTGATATGTTAAATTGACTTTTATTAGTCGATTGTTGTTTGGGTGATGTCGACCACCATATATCTGTTCACTAACGTATGCAGGTATATTGGTATAAGAATGTTCCCGATCCGGATCCCACATAATATGATGTTTGGATGCCGAAAGGAAAGGGTAACTAGATCTTGGGTTGACAAATGAAAAAACGGAGCTTAATTGGACTTCTATGGAGAGTTGGCATAAATGCAACGTAAGAGGTCTCAACTGCATCGGATGGTTTTCTTCTAAGTGATTGAAGAAACGAGCTTAATTTGACCTCGGTTGGCATTCAAATGCAACGTAAGAAGAAGTCTCACTTTGCATCACAGAGCGGTTTTTCTTCCAAACCCTACAGCAACAACAACAGAAGCTTCTCAACCACCTAACGTATTTTTGTGCAGGATACCATTTTTAAACAATTTTGAATAATTTGATTAAATTGTTTTGAAAATGGAAAAATATTGTTTTGAAAATAAATTGAACTAAATTTTGAAAATCACCGGACTTCTTTTATCAAAACCTAAGTCACTCAATTATTGACTACGTCATGGATTGAGGGGGAAAGTGATTTAAAATAAAATATTTTCAAACGATATTTCTTCACAAAAGTTCGTTTTATGCAATTAATGTGGTGATATAAAGATTTAATGTTATGTCATGGTATGATTTTTCTTTAGAATCAAGATCTTTCAAAATGAAATTTTTTCTGTTCTTGTTTGATTATGAAATTGTTTTATTTTACTTAAAGATCTCTTAAAACAATCATACCTGACACTAACAATATTTAATGTCTTAATCTGTTCCTTATCTGTCATTTTTCAAAGTCAAATCAAGCCACGTCTTTCCCCAAAATATTTTAAATGATTTAAATCAATTGGGATCACAAATCTCAAAAGGTTTGAAATTTTGATCGGGGTAGAGATCGTGATTTAAATCTCTTATCTGTTTAAATGGAATTGGTTTTAGTCCTTCAAAGGCACTCCTGCCTCCATGTGCCAAACGATTTCATACACAATGCACATGTTGAGGAGAAGGATTTATCCAAAAACATGATGAGTATTTAAACCAGGCCACATATTCTCCCATGTTTTCTAAACCTAATTAAATCACTTGGGATCCAAAATCTCAAAGGGTTTGATATTTTTGATCGGGGGAGAATTTGTGATTTAATTATGAAATTTGATAAAATGTGCTAAACGCTTTCGAATCTTGAAGCACATATTGAGGGGGAGCATTTTAAAGGAAAATAAACTATCGAGGTACAAAAGCTTTTATGTTTTAACGTAGAGTACCTTGATTGAGTTTTAAAATGGTTTCTTAATGGCGCTTGTGATTGTGGATGTGCTTCAAATTAACTCTTGCCTCTATGTGATAAAATGATTTCAAAAATCCTATGCACATATTGAGGGGGAGAATTTACCAAAGAAAATCAAATGGCTTTTTCTATGAAAATTATGATCAAAGAAAATATTTCAAAGTCCTCTTGCCTCCATGTGATAAACAATTTCTAAATCATATGCACATGTTGAGGGGAGGTTTTCTAAATGATCAAAACTATTAAGGTACAAAATGCTTTGATCTCGTATCACAAGTACCTTGATTGTTTTTCCAAATGATTTTTCAATTGGTTTCAAGGAAGAATGAACTGTACCAAAAGACCGACCATTTTACTTTATGTATGGAGTTATAAGGATGGTTAGGTTAGGTATTTGTTCCCACGATCCGCCAGAGCAGGAGGGATCTACCCAGGGACAATCCACTAGATAGTGTAGAGTCCTTAGGTATATTGAAAAAGGAGAAAAGTGAGATATGGGAAGAGTGCGGACTGAGATAGAGCTAGAACTGGAATAAACCCAACAAGGTTCTAGTTATGAAGTCTCGGTAAGCACTGAAGGGGTTGAAGAATGAAAAAGAAATGAATGAGAAAAGGGTGAAAAGAAATAGCCCTCCAATAATTCAACCTTAGGACAGTAACCGGGTTCAATGCATATGCTACTGGTGGTTACTAAGGTAACACTGGTATTGAAGACAAGACGTCATGGACCCAGGTGATGCACTTGCACTACAACTTCCCACACCACTCAAGTTCCTCTTAAAAGGGCTTGTTTCATTCTCACGGGGAACCTACATTATCTATCGACTTTCTCTTAGAGATTGTTGATATTGAAGAAGGAGACCCTCTCCCTAGTCTCCGGCATAGGAACCAAATGTGCACTATTGAGTCTAGAGCCAAGAGATCATCCACAATATCTCATTAGGACACAAATTAATGAAGACTTGCTGTTTCACACAATGTGGAAAGTAAGAATATATTAAGAGTCCTACGCATTATCCTTGTGGTATTGCCAGAACATCCGAGTGATATGTGACAATATTCACGATGAAGATGGAAAGCCTTCTAGAGCCAACATCAAACAAGCTCTTGGTAGGTGACATGTGAGATCTTTTCTAAAGATCAAACTTGTGACAACTGGATAGAAACGATGGGGCGATTCATTCGTGAATCAACCTTGGTCCAGGAATGGAATTGACGAATACTTTTGGAAAAACTGTTCGATGTGCAAACCTTCTTTTCTCTAGCACGTCGAATGTGTATTCATTTCAAATTCAAAAAGTATCTCTGATTGAAAAATACTTTTAGAAAAACCGTTCGATGTGCGAATCTCTTCTTTTCACTAGCACGTCGAATGTGTACTCATTCTCTAATACAAAAAGTATTTTGATTGAAAATTGATCTTTCTCATAAAACCTTCGTCGTATTGCAAAACTCTTTCTTCAAGCAATACGCGATTGTTTTCAAATCATTTTTCATCAATCAGTGAATCTCAATTTGCTGGTTCACTCACTCCGTGTTGTCTTCTTTGAGACGTTCCGGTTTGAGAACAGCTAGAGCAGCTGCGAAACCCTGTCAAGGAGATTCTTAGGAATCCTACCTGATCACAGGCAGTACTTGTACTTGATCAACGGGAACCGTGGGCGTGTACCTCAATTCACGAAAAAGTGATCAAAGACAATTTCGTGTGTTTTATTGCTAATGTTGTTTGCAGGTACATTTGGACGGTTGCAGGTGATCAGAATTGAGGAGTCAATCCAAAGCCGCATGCTCACTGCATCCACACTTAATTTGAAGAAATCATGACTGGTGCATATCTACATAACTTGGCTCTGATATTTCTATACTAAGATTCACGCTTGCTGCGCAAATATCATGAGCCAGTAAGGCTTCCGCTACTCTGATGGAAAGATGTCATGATCCTGAAAGTGTGAGCATGTCGGTCCAAAAGTCACAACTTCACATGATGGCAACACAACTATGGATGATCCAGAGAGATTTACTGTGGTTGATGATCTCAATGAAAGCTCGAAGATCATCAAAGATGTGGATCAGTTAAAGGCCTCCACTAAAAGTACAAATCAGTGCGGACTTTGAAGAATCACTACTAAAGCACAAAGATTGTTGAAATGAAGAATTGAAGTCTACGAGCTCAAGAACAAAGACAAGAATAGAATGCTAGGATTCGAAATGTAAAACATGGGGTGACCTCCCTTAGGGGGAGATTGTTAGGAATTAGAAAATTCCATAGTGAAGAGTCGGTCACCCCAAATATTATCTAGCATAAGTTAGCTCGTAGATTTGTCGTTAGTTACGTTATTTAGCAGTTTATTAGTTAGTTTGTAGCGTAGTTTAGTTTAGAGCAACATCGTGGAGGAAGGACGGGTCTTTACCCACTGTATGCCTGATCCACAGGCCGATAGGAGGTCGTTTACTCTGTAACTATAAATACCCCTTCCATCCATGGAAGGGGTGGTGCTTTCAATCTAATATTCCATAATTTGTAAACCAAGTCTCTAGCTTGAACACCCAACTCTCTAACTTTCTCTCTCTAATGGCAAACATGTATTTTGATCATCTAAGACCACCCGAATCATCAACACAATAAATATTACGATCCTACATTTAGTAATATATATGTACAACAACTAGTGTTTACATATTTGGATAAAATATACACATAACTAGTATGTAGTATATTGGGTAATATAAATGGGTAGAAACTTAAGTATCACAACCCATTGGGCAAATACATTGAATGTAGTTGGGTACAACCCAAAGCCCATGCCCCATGGATCTTGACCCATAACCCATTGCATGACATCATGCTTATATCACACATGGATAATATCCATAACCCATGGATCAACCCATACCCAAGTGACTAAGTGCATTGCACTTAAAGATACATTGTATCTAGCCAAAGATCCATGGTTCAACCAATGACCCATGACCCATAACCAAAATACCCATGGGCAAAGAGGAGCGTTCCACGGATCCCTAGCTTTGTGCTAGCCGGGATCCTTGTGGGAAGGGATCCGTGGGATCCGGGAACAGTAGGATTTTTCCTCTATAAATAGTGAGCCATTTCTTCATTATTTTACACTCCTTTCTAACACACTTTCTCCCTGAGTTAAAAACTCACTAACCTCAGATCCAAGAGATCTATGTTTGTAGTTTTGTTTTTGTGTGATCTTCTAGGTTCCTCTTAAAGGCAAGATCACCACCTTTGAAGTCGAGCAAGCTCAAGTTCATGAGTTGCCATGCTTCCTCATCATCAAGGCTACTGAAGTCCTCTTGTTGATGATTTTTTTCTTTCTTCTAAGAAGTGTAGTGTTGAAGACATTAGTGAAAGATGTCTCAAGGGTCAAGACGAAGACATTAGTGAAAGGTGTCGATCGTCCATATTTTAGGCATTAGTGAAAGGTGCCTAGAAGCCAAGTTACAAGACATTAGTGAAAGGTGTCTTGAAGATCTAGCCACAAGACATTAGTGAAAGGTGTCTTGAAGATCTAGCTAAAGGCATTAGTGAAAGATGCCTTAGATGTACATTCGGTATGGTGTGTTTCGATGTACAAGATAGACTAGCACTAGATCCAAGGATATTGATATCCTTGATGATGTTGTAAAGGAGTAGATCTCTTTTGGGATTAGTCGTTGGTGTAGTATGGTAGTAGTTCCTCCATTGCAATGGAACTAGGTGCTTAGCCTAGTACCTAATAAAGGGTAGGCGAGGTTGTGTAGGTGTAGTTCACCTTGGAGTGAAAGAACTAGGTACTTAGCCTAGTACCTTATAAAGGGTAGGCGACGTTGTGTAGGTGTGGTTCACCTTGGAGTGAAAGAACCCGGTGGTTAGCCTAGCACCGTATAAAGGGTAGGCGACGTTGTGATAGGTGTGGTTCGCCTTGGTATGAAAGAACTCGGTATTTAGCTTTGTACCGGAAAAGGTTAAGCGACATTGTGAAGGCTTCTCCACCATAAGGAGATTGGTGTAGTGTTTACGAACTCTTGAGTAGGTGACTCGGGGAGTGGAGTAGGGCAAGGAAGGTGTCCTTGTAGCCGAACCACTATAAATACTTGTGTCGTGGTGATGTGCTTCTTACTCTTTATCTTTCATTACACGTTTATATATCTATCTATCAACGTTAAACATAAACAACCAAATAGATTGACATAAGTCGATCAAAATATTTAAAATAAAGTTTTAAATTGGTAAAACTATTCAACCCCCCCCCCTTCTAGTTTTCCACAGGTCCTCCTCCGTTTTGCTTTTAATAACCATGTCGTCAACGTATGCTTCGAGATTTCTATCTCTGCTTGTTGAAGGCTTTTATCTACGAAGTCGATGGTATGTTTCCCCGCGTTCTTCAATCCGAAGGGCATCTTTCTCGAATAAAGAGACACCTTTGCTTGTGTTGAAGTCGTCTTTTCCTCCTCCTCCTTGCCATATGGATCTCGGGTGATACCCTTTATAGGCATCTAGAAGCGCTTTAGAATAAGCCCGCCAGGATTCTACCTTCCATTTCTCTACGTAGGGGTAGCAATCCTTTGGGCATGCTTTGTTGATGTCCGAAGTCAACGCATACGCGCCACCCTCCCGCCGCCTTTTGACCATTATTGGGTTGGCCACCCGTGTTTGGTATTTGACTTCGAATGTCCGGCTGTGTCGATTCATCAACTTCTTTGCAACTGCAGTTGTTTCTTTCGGGGCTAGGCTCTTCTTTTCGCTTTTTATTGGCTCAATATGTTTGTATTCATTGAGTTTATGCCCGCGTCAAGGTCTGTCCGTCTATCATCAATGTTCTTGGGACCCCGTCATATCGTAATATTTCCAAGCAAAATATCAAGGTTAGTCCGCATAAAGTTACGTGAGCTCACTGAAATTCGGCCGAGTTGCTTTCCTATTACCATCGTTTGTTCGGGGTAGCTAGGGTTAACTACAACCCGCTCTTCTGCATCGTTACAACTTAGAATTGCTATCGGAGGCTCCTCCGATTCTTCCTTGACCCTCTTGACACCATATACCCCCTTATCCGCCCCATAGTTAGAATGAATAGTTCCTACTCCAAAGGGGGGCAGCATGTATGGTGGAAACAACAATGCCCATCTTTTGCATAGTCTTCTCCCTATTAGCAAATTATAGGAGAATGGCCCGACTATGACGAATGTGAGTGTTCCATGCGGGATAAGGGGCCTTCTATAGTGATTTCCAGCAACGGTATCTCCAAGGCCATGAGTGTTCACGGGAGAACCCTACCGTAGGTGTTTTTCACCCTTCGGAACAGATAGATGATTGAGCTTTAGGAAACAATGCTCATAGATGATCTCGCGAGCTTCCACAATCCATGTACGGTTTACTTCCATGTTTGAGACCCGCACCTTGATGACCACGGTCGGTCGAAGGTGTCGCCCCGTGATGGAAGGGAATGTTATTCTATATGCTTCCCGCTTCCATCCGCTTTTCCGTTTCAAGGTTGGATTATGCCGCACCATTAGTATCGAGCTTCGTAGGGTAGCTCTTTTTGTTTCTTCCATTCACCCATTTGGGTGTCCAAAACTTGTCTTTTCCCTTCTTGATGCCTTTAAACAGTGTGTGCTAATTGTCCCGACCGCATCGCTTCTTCATCTCATTTCACCGCGAATCGCTTTGTGTCGTGCCCATGGTCTTCGTGAAAGTGGCAATACTTCAACATGTCCCCGGCTTTGCTTCAGGCCGACATCCTAGGTGGTGGGTCGAAGGACTTCACGGTAGCTAGAATCTCCTTGGGAGATTTGACCAAGTTGCCAAGAGTCCATGATTCGAGCTCTTTGTGAGAGTAAGCGGTCTCGTTTTTCTCTTATTCTTGGATCCTTCCTGTGAGGACTCTAGAGAACTTGTCGAGGCTTCTTTTTGCTCTATCGGAGTCTGCTTTGCTGCTACTTTAGACTCGATCCAAGTGCAAGTCTCTCCATCGCTTGTAAGTGGTAGGAAGGTCGGTGGACGTGAATTCCACCAAGCCGAGTCCGAAGGCCGTACTAAAACCGTAGATTCTTTTATCCTCGTGCAAACCCGAATTTGCAAAGTTTCATCAGATACCTTGTGAAGGCCCTTGGCTTTCGTTGTCCCTGTTTGATGGTATACACTCTTGTACTTTTTGGCTAAAGTGTGATCGGAACTTAGCCTTAAGATCTTCTAGACTTACAATGCTCCCTAACTTTTGCCCATTCCACCATATTCTTGCGGAGTCTCGGAGCGTGTATGTAAACATGTGGCATGCTACGGGCATGACCCACTTCTTGATCTTGATCAGCCTTCAACAAGTGTAAGAAGTTATCGATCGCTTTCCCATCGAGTTGAGTGCTGAAGTGGGCACCTTTACACCGCCGTGCGGAGGGTAGTCTTCGATCCACTTCACAAAAGGTGTGCAAGCTCTAGAGGCTTCGCATAGTGTGGTTATATGGAGGTGGATAAATAGGTGTAGGGTTATACGGGTTAGAAATGGTTATGTGAATGGTGGTAGACGTAGAAGATTGGTAATGAAGGGTTTCCACCCATCATTGTGTAGAACGCGGTCCATAGGGAATTTCCGGGTAACTCGTTGTGGAGAGAACCATTCGGAGGGTAGGTGTTATAGGTTTGAGCAGGTAGATAGGGATTCATTCCTGAGGAGGTAACTGATTCATCCCCAGTATGGAGGAGGTCCTCCGATACTGGCACAAATGATGGAGGTATCTGAGCCCCCATCCCTTCTCTTCCTAAGTTGGTAGCTAGAGAGGTGGTAGGTTTACCCCTCCGCTCCCTACCACTGGCTTCCTCCGCTGGAGTTCTCACCCTTTTTCACCTTGTACTCTTCCCTTCTTCCTGACCCGACCTTCTTCAAAACCCACAATCCTTCCATTAGGCCATCTTATGGAAGGAGAACCATTTCAGTAGGCCGAACCGCTAATCGGTCGAGGCCTCTCATCTACCATCTACCTCAATCTTCTCTTCAGTCATATTCCTCATCGAATATTCCAGTTCCTTCAGATTTCGGTGTTGCGAACTTGTTCTAAGAGCCCCAGAAGGACTCTAAGGCCAAGTTTGCCTCAACGGGCGGGCTAATTTCGAATAGGGTTAGCGGAAGTTAAGGCATGATGTACGGGAATGGTTTCCAAACGAGATCGTGTAGTGAAGGTGGAGGCTGTTATGGGGGCAAGGTTATCGGTGTTAGTTGTGTTGAGAGGGACCGAGGTGGTAGAAACCCGGTGGAGGTGTATCTTCCCTTCCCGGTTCCATGCCGAAGAGTAGCATAATCGGTTAAGGTTTTAAGACTGGTGATTACAGTGACTAATAGTAGCGTCCCACGGATGGCGCCAATCGATTGTACAATAAATTGTACTACCGTGCTCGATGATGATCAAAGGTATGAGGGTGTATATTCCACCAAGATTGTCTTTCACCCGAGAATAAGAAATAAGAAGACACTACGTTAGTGATTACGCAGGTTGACCTCAAATCACCTCCCATGCGGAGAGTAAGTATGAGTTATGGTTGTATAACTGTGTGTAAGTAAAGAGATGAGTGTTGAATGAGCTTGCCATAATCCTTTGCCCGGCCCAACCTATTTATAGTGGAAGAAATAGGTTAGGGGCACCTCTGCTGAATGTCGGGAACACTGGGGCGCCCCATGTTTGTGGGGTAACCGCTAGCTTAGTGACCCACGTTCTCAAACTTGGCGGGGAAGCCGTGAAGAGAGGAGATCGCGGTTTGACCAAGTCGAGGTTCTCTATCCGCTGTTCTTCACAACCATACCCCAAAGGGCTTAGGTCAGAATGGCGAATTCCCGTAGGTAACCTTCGTGGCTTACGAATGGTTTGACGCCTACGAATATTTTGAGACCTAACTTGGGCCTTCAACGTAAGGGTTACATGTCTCGAAGGAGTGTCCTTCGAGTCAGTCCGAGGTACATCATCAATTATTATTATATCATTATTTTTTTTATTTTATTTTTTATTATTATAAACATCACTTTTTATAAACTTGTAGGATTTACAAAAAATTAGTGGGGAGCCGAGATACTATCTGAGCTCCCACTACTCTAGTTATAGCAAAGTTAATCCTATTAAAGATATGAACAGCGGCACGTGGGTCATCGTGAACTTTCGAATTCAATTCAGGTCACCGCATCCTTTTTAAGTTCCCAAAACACCGAATATATATTGGACAAACATGTTTTTACGTATTTGGGTCATGTCGAGGGAGTTTGTTTCGTATGATCTGAAAATGTCGAGGAACAATTTTTGCGTGATTGGAAGTGCTGTGAAATTTGTAGATTGAAAAACTATTAACAATTTCTATAAGTTTTAGATTCTCATGAAAATCTAACCATTTGTATCATTTTGAGTGCTCGCTATTTGAGTGATTACTAACTACTGACCATTGCATTAATACTTGTGACATGTTAGCTTCTTCTTTCGATCACTATCCTATCACTTTTACGTTGCGATGATTATCATCGTCGCTAGTCAAATTCTTCTTTAAAAATATACATCTAACACACACGTCTTTTAGAAAACTTAAAAAGAAAAAAACAAAAAGCCTTCATGCCCAGCTTTCCAACGTTGAGAAACATCATGTCAAGTTAACCCCGATTCAGCCGCACTGGTGACAACAATCATGAACTCTCATGTCAAAACCATTGCGGGCGGTCTACAAGATAATACTTTACTACATGTCAATATGAGTCAAGTTGCGTTAACTTATTAACATTTTTCTTCCAACTTTTTTTTATTGTCGGTTTCATTTCAATTGATGATTTTACTTTTGTTAGTAACAAGTTAGAAAGTTCTTGAAATACTATGGACGAAATGTAGCACAAACTTTTTTTGATTGTCGGTTTCATTTCAATTAATGATTTTACTTTTGTTAATAATAACAAGTTAGAAAAACTCCCCAAGGAAAACCTGCCGTCAGCCAAATGCGTAAGAACAAGAAGGATGGGAGAAAGTTCAAAGACTGCCGACGCCAACTCAGCCTCCAATGTCACCTCCTTTTCAGATACAACATCCCCTCTTCCCTCGCTGTTCAGATTCAGGAATCTCTAAAAACCGCGGGCCACATTGCGGATGCCTATATTGCCCGGAAGCGAGACAAATACAACAACATCTTTGGTTTTATCAGATTCGACATGTAAAAAACCCTACCCTCCTCCTCCCCACCCTCCAAAACATCAAAGCCAACGGACTCGTTCTTGAGTTCATGAAACCGTGATTCCAAAAGAATGGCATCCCGACAAATAACAAACCAATACCCACCCACCCCCACCAATCCAAAAATATCCACCCCCTCATACTCCAAACATGTTCATCCACCACCCACCACGTAGCTCACCATGAAAAATCATCATATCGATGCATTGTCCAAACCCTCCACCCCAAATTCCCTC
Source organism: Chrysanthemum makinoi (assembly GCA_910596185.1). Taxonomy (NCBI): domain Eukaryota; kingdom Viridiplantae; phylum Streptophyta; class Magnoliopsida; order Asterales; family Asteraceae; genus Chrysanthemum; species Chrysanthemum makinoi. The sequence continues at coordinate 258,645,541 of OU343220.1, forward strand.
TATCCACACCATATCCGACGCGGATCTGAAAAGTCAATCTTTTTGGATGAAAACTTCTATCATTGCCACCACCAAAGACTTATCCATCCTCACCAACTTACAATCCATTCTTCAAACCACCGACCCATCAACTAATATATCCATAGCCTATGTCGGAGGCCTGACAATCCTCCTTTCCTTTAAAGCATCCACCCTCGCCAATACCTTCATTAAAACAAAATCCGACTTTCTTAACAAATGGTTTTCTTACTACGCGATTTGGGACAGTCAAGATGAATCTTATGGTAGAATTGTTAAGGCCAACATCTATGGGGTTCCTTTGAAATATCGCGATAAAGGCGTATTCCACAAAATTGCATCAGTTATGGGAAAAGTCCTAGAACTACCTTTAACCACATCCAATGACGATAACCTTTCTTATGAAAGTGCCATCATCCTTGTCAACCCATCCATGAAAGTCGATCACCAGGTATCAGTTGTTTGGAAGACGAAACGATTCGTTACTAGAATAGTCGAAGATGGTATGGATTGGGTCCCGCCTTTTCTGGAAAATTCAAACGACATCGATGGCATTGGTGGCGAATCTTCTGTTGGAATTCCAAAAGACAACATTGATTTGGTTGGGCCCACCAATATGGAAACCGAATCACCTCTGCTAGAAAAGACCCCATGTGCCCAAGGTAATCTCAATACAACATTTAATTCTGACACCCAATTATTTCCTACCCCCCCCCCCTGTTTCGAACATTCCTTCCCCAAATATCCCATTACCTCCAAAATTCCCTCCCCCATTAGTTACCACACAAAATGACAATATTCCCATTAATCCCCCACCCACCTCAACATTGAAACCTACTATTCCCTCCACCACCCTCTATATTTCCAGGAAAAGACCAAGGAAATTCTCCCCAACCATGCACGACACCAACCTAAACCACGAACCTACTTCCCCCATTAACCCATTTTCTGTTCATAATGCTACTTCCCCTCGCCACTAATCCCAACCTATCCTTAGAAGCACTAACATCACCAATCCCTTCCATGCACTAAATGACTCCCCCATCCCATCCATGACTCAACCTTCTCTAAACCAAAACAGCCTTCCCACCCCCATCTCCCCACTTCTAAACAACCAAACCACCAATTCACCCCAACTGAATGACCCTCCTGGCTTCCAAAACAGCAACACCATCCCCACCCCCACTCCTGCTCCCACGACCTCTGTCATGATTGATGCCAACCTTCAACAGGAAGTGTTGGATACTATTGCCGTGGGTGAATGCATTAGGATTAATTTCTCAGGCTATGAGCAGTTAGTCCATGATAGCATCACCCAAAGAACGATGCACCGGCAATGGAAGATTTTCACAATGGGAGTGGAATTGGATCGTAACCACCGTCATCATCCTCGGAATTGTTTCAACTGCAAAACCTTTTATCCCTGATATCAAAGATCATGCTCACGAACTTAGAAGATACATGGGAATGCTTAATAGACCCGTCAGGTAAATTCTCGATTAAAACCATGAGGTCTCGTCTTCAAAATGCACAACTTGGTCCCAACCATCGGCTATTTCCTTGGAATAAACTCGCACCACTCAAAGTAAATATCTGGTGCTGGCGACTTGAAATGGATCAATCCCCACCAATCACCGCACAGAAACGTCCCCATCTCCTCGACTTTCTGCGTCCTATGCAACACCCAGGATGAGTCGGCGAACCATCTTTTCCTCCAATGCCAATTCTCGGATTATCTTTGGTGTGTCATCAATTCATGGTGTAACTTGCTAATTCCAAAGCCGACAACTCTGAGCGATTTATTGGAGGCCCATAATTCCCAAATGATACCCACTGGGAAGAAGAAATACTTCCTTCTGGTTATTCTTTCCTTTTGTTGGGTAATTTGGAAAATACGTAACGATGCCATCTTCTCCAATAAACCCCCATCCTTGCGTCGCGCCATCAAAGAAATCAAAGGAACTAGTTATCTTTGGCTCACGAATCGATTGACCAACGCAAGTATAAACTGGGATGAATGGTCGAGCTTCTTTGTCTAATTTTGTGGCTTAATACCCAATATTGTATTGTTTAGTTTCTTTCCTGCTTTTGTATGTATACACTAGCCACTTGCTAGTTTTCATACCATTAATAAAAAGACTTCTTAATGTTCAAAAAAAATATGGACGAAATATAACACAAATTGATTGATTTACAAACACAAGATATATTATAGTCCGAGCTTTTGAAGTCAATTTTTTTTTTTTTTTTTTTAATCGGGAACTTGAAGATTTGATGTTTGTCAATGTCGTTACTCGTATTGCATCAATGAAGCAAGCAATCTTCGTCATTGGCTTTACGAGCAGGGCGGAATCAAGAGGGCTCCCCAAGGTGTCCGGAAATTATATGATTTTTCTTACTTAGTGTAAAATTATGTTAAAAGTATTAGATTATTTCTTTTTCTAAAATATACCTGGTTCCAAAAAATTTGTGCTACGAGTCTTCTTTAGTTTTAACAAACCACACGGCTTTTAGCTATGGATATGCCACGATTTACGTGAAAATTATGCATCATCACTCCCAATACTCAACATACTCTTAAGTATTTATTTCAAGAACTCCGTGCGTACATTACTAAACAAACAAAAAATCGTATTCTATTTTAAAGAAGGGATCTAGTGATAAGAACAAATTAAATGAGAATGACTAGAAGGATTTATAGTCATACAATTCAAATAAAGAAGCATAAATTAGTCATAGATACATTCATTTTTGAAAGTGTATCTAAAATGTATAATAATAATTATTTCTCATTTTTCTTATTTTTAATTTTATTTTTCATTTGCTCTTCATTTTTATATTTTATTAATCTAAACTCTTCTATTTTATTACTCTGTATAATAAACCATATTCTTTACGAACATGATTTTATTGCTTCCCCTCAACTACTTATTGAGTTCACACAACTTGTGTCAACTCGCTAACAATTTCTTATGAGTAAACAAGAAGTTGTTGCCAAATTTCAATATAGGTATTAGGTACAGATCAATTTCATTTCAATGTGGAAAAAAAAAAAAAAAAAAAAAAAAAAAAAAAAAAAAAAAGGTATGTAACCATAGGCTCACACTTGCAAATGATGACAGAATATTTGTTGAAATAATTGTAGAATGACTCTTTATTATTTACGTGCTAAGATAATATTTACTTTCTTGGTAATGACTTAATTCCATCAATGATGACAATGACTAACATACGTTTGTTTTTGAAGGCTGAAGAGTTTATAAACAACTCAACCTCAAAAGGTTAATTTTTTTTTTTTCTGAATTGGTTGAACAAAACATATTATACTAAGGACAACTCTTTTATCTTACTATCTTATAATAGAGGGATGCACTTCCCTCATATTAATTATTTTAAGATTTCCATATATGAATTTGCAAAACATGTGACAAAACATTAGTTACAATACTTAAAGCACAAATCTATACTACTTATAAAACATTTAGACACTTCTCTCTATTTAATTTTTAAGACTTCCTAAAATAAATTTTAAGCAAATACAAGTCAAAAAACATAAATTACAAGTATGTAAAGCACAAATCAAACTAAAAAAAACACTATTTATTACATACAATTAATACATAATTTAAAACACCCCTTGACCAATATATGCAATCATCTAAGCATAATGTACAAATACAATTAATATTAATACTTTTGCTTCCACATAGGCACGTATTAAAAACTTTTTATTGATCGAAACTTTTACCAAGTTTCAACTCATCTTGACCAAGGTTTGATCAAACCAAGACTACGAATAAACACATGATTAACATAACCCCTCTTCATGATTAAACCTTAGATCTGTGTCAAAAGAAAAGAAGTTCAAGAAGATTAAGTGCATTATATTATTAACCAAAACAAACAACATCAAACCACAACTTTTCTCAACCCATCTCCTCAACTTACAATCAAACTTGAACAAGAATAAAAAATGAAAAGAACTCAATGATCTTAGATCCGTGTTGAGGTTATAACACTATCTTTAAAGATTAAAACATTTTCTTTATAGACCTGCGACAAGTTAATCTTTTCCTTCAATATCCGAATATCAAAGGGAAAGAAACAATAACAATAATGTTACCATTTCTTCCTTTAATTCGTCGAGATAAAACAAACAAAAACAAAACACAAGAACCTAACGAGACCTCTAGTGAGATCTTGAAGCCAAACCATTACACGAACCATGAACAAAATCGGAGCAGAAAGAAAAAAAGAAATGGTTTCTTGTTTGATTCGTTTCGATTGAAAGAAAGATCAAGGGTGTTTGGTTTATGTGACTATTGAGAGAATGATAAAGATGGGGCGTTATGTTTGTATGTGTGTGATTAGGGTTCCACTGGATTAGGATACAATGACAAAGAATACATGCGGCACATAAACAATTAAAACCTAATTCTGTCTAAGGCCCATTCCAAAACGAAAGCGTTTATAGGCCCAAGTAAAAAAAACAATATACATGTCATGATTTTTAACGTTTGTCTTTATTTATTTATTTATTCATGTTGTTTAGTTAGTACTAACTTTGTATTTTTAATAGCCAAATCATGACTACTTGATCAAATTGCGGCTATCTTACGGTATTCTCATCATCGGGTGATAACGAATGAAAGAATATAATTCAACTCTTTTATGGTCGATATTTACGTATATAAAATATGAGAGTTGATATTGACACCAAATAAATTGATGGGGCACCACAATTATGCACATGATATATTGTAACATATACACATGTGTAATATTGTGGTGTTAACATCAATTTTCAGATCAATATCAACTCCCATAAAATATGCATGACTTAAAAAATAAACCGTATATTGGTAAAATCATTTCTTACATAAATACTTTTAAAAATTTATACTAAAAATAAATTATCATGTCTAGTGATTAGTAAATGTAAATTTATATTAGTATAAATTGTAATGAAACTTAATGCAATCGTCTTCTACTACTAATTCAGTGACAACAAATGACTTTTTCATTTCTACTTTCATAATTTAAGCAACTACCACCTTATCTTATGGATGTTCTCATTGGTTCTCTATTACCTTTATATTAAAAGAATTGTTGTTGCTTAAAGTTAGTGTAACATAAAATTCTTATAATTCGTAATGTTATTGTCAAAAAAACCGTGTTATCCAAAAAATTTAATCACAAAGAAAGTTGAGTAGAGCTCGTCACAAGAATTCCATGGGTATCTCCCACAAGATTTAATTATATACCAAGTTACAAAAATCATCTTTTATTAACTCTACATTATAAATTGTTTTATTTATTTAAGGTTTAATTGTGTAGTTGTCAATAGGGAAAAAAAAACAAATTGGCAATATTTCCTTAGATATAATTTGTGATGGCTAAAATTGTCATTTCTGTATAATCTTATTGGCTACTTGGTTAATGTAGAGGACAAATTGAGTTTTAACATATAGCAAATGGTTTTATCAATAAATTACAATTTCTTAGTCATTGTATTGGTTCTCATACGATAAGAGTGTGCCTTGTTTGATGAATTAATGACTTCTTATATACTCATAAGTTTTAGTACTAACAAACAAGTATTGTTAACGACAAGTTAAGAATCTACAATCAATATAATCTATACGTGTGCGGCATGTGTATGCATCTTATCGATCATTTGGATTGAAAAGCAAATTTGTGTGCTTTTTGGAAATTTTGGCTTAGTTCTCAATATACATAAACACAGCATGCTTAAAGATAAGGCGTTAATAAGAGCACATCCTTATATGAACTACTCAAGTTAACTCACATATACAAGGCCAAAAACGTGAAAGTAAAATCATTAGCTAGCCAGATCTTTTGCTCGGTGGTGGCTAACAATGTTGCTTATGCTATGAGATGCTCACACCAGAGCCCACACTCGCTTCCCCCGAAAGAAGGAGATGCTCACCGTAGGGCCTGGTCCCTAAAAGAACCACTTATTAGCTAGCAAATAGTCACCCATCGATGGAAAGTTGAATCTACTTTAACACAAAAATAGTTTCAGTATATGAATCTTAATAGAGTTTTAAAAGTATATGTGAGAAGTAATGTAAGGTTAGAGTGCTCGATATGGTAACCATCAAACCCACGTTAACCCTTAACATGCTCAAGTTAACGTGATGTTAACCACACCTGTGGCGCAGTGGGCTTAAGGCATGTTAATCCCTCTAACGCCGCTAAGCAACTATGAATCAAATTAAAAAACTTTCAACCATTTAAAACAAATTTTCACTTACAACCCCCTCAACCTATTCAAAATTAAATTTAACTCTGCTCAGCCAGAAAGATAACCGATTCAAATTTAAAATTTAAAATTCAAATATAAACGGATTTATTCAAATTCAAAATCAAAATCACCCCTATATATATATCCAACTCCACCAGTTGTTTATCACACACAACTCACACACATAGATTCTCAAAATGCCTCAAAAGACTTCACCAATTCTCGTCACCACAACCCGCTAAACTACCTTTCCACCAGAAGATGAAGTTTATTCAACTCCACCAGAAGATGTCTTTCCGGTATTCCAACCGGAAAATATATTTGTATACACTCCACCTCTTAACAATCCACCTGTTAACATTCCAATTGTTAATACTCCACCGGTAGACCTCCTAAACAATCCGTTTGGGGTTTAGTGAGGCAAATCTTAGAGAGCTTAGAGAAAAACGTAAGCACGCGGGAAGCCGCCGCTTGAAACACAGAAGCCGTGCATCAATATCTTAGGCGTAACCGGGTTTGACATCATGGAAGGAAAGTATTATGCCGTTAAGTTTAATTCCTCTCTTCAGTGAGAGGTTATCACACAATTCTCACCTCCTGGCCATTTCTTAAACTCAATATTCATCATATTAGTTCATGCATGATTTTTCATTTCACGCTAAACGCGTGAAATTTCATATTAAATAAACGCTATCGCCGTAGTTATTATTTTGAACATTTAACTGATACTCCAAAATGACATCCCATATATTTTTATACTTAAATTTAGTTTATAAAAACAATATTTTGAGTTTACCTAGTGTTTTAAATTTATTTTGTATATAAATCATTAAATTTATATTATTACGACGCTTTTCTTAAAACTACATTTATAATTATTAGTTCACTCAAATTTTGGTAAGAAATGTATTTTTACAATTTTTATAGATCTCATTATATTCTTACTAATCCATTAAAGTTTATTTTAGTCAACAATTATTCTAATTACTCAAATGTATATAACAATGTACAAGTTATTCTTACCTATACATTTTATTTACACACTTTACATTATATACAATATACTTAATAAAAAATAATATCTTTGAGATACATCCCCAAAACCGGCCAAGGGAGGGTATGCATTAATTGTTGGTCACAATTTTCTTACATATTGTAATCTATACTCAACATTACATTTTGTACCCCATTCTATTCATTCACTACTAATTCACAAGTTAGTAAAGATTATTTTTTCTTCTTCCTTGTCTCTTAAAACCGCCAAGCATAGAGAGGGTGAAGAGATTTCATCAAAGTTTTCAAGATCAAGTTTTAACAATCTAGCTATTAACTCTAATCGGTTTGGGGTTTTGAATAAAAACCTGTGTGGTGTTTAGTGTTAACCTGGTTCTAATCAATTCTCATCATAGTAGCTTGTAAGTGGCATCACTTACCTACATCTTCATTTTCATTTCATATGTATTTCTTTCATTTTTGTTTGCATGCAAAGACTTATTGTTGTTTATACCATTTTTACATTGGATTTGTAAGAGTTTGATATATGTCATTCCATAATTATTCCCCTTTGTTATATTGGTCTTGATGATGTCTAGGAACCCATGACACCCTAAGAAGGTGTATGGTAGGATTAGAATAGTTTTGGAGTTGTTTTGAAGAGATTGGAATAGCGTTTAGTACGAGGAAAACTATTTCTACAAGTATTAAAAGTGTATCTGATCTTATTTTTGTTTTCTGAAAACCGACAGTAGGTACAGTTTTTGGCCTAGATATTTAGAAATATACTTTAAAATCTAAC
>OU343220.1:258653721-258725955 GCA_910596185.1 Chrysanthemum makinoi
TTACAGATCAATATCAAATTCCCATAAAATATAAGCATGACTTAAAAATAAATCGTGTATATTGGTAAAATCATTTCTTACATAAATACTTTTTAAAAATTCTATACGAAAATAAATTATCATGTTTAGTGATTAGTAAATGTAAATTTATATTAGTATAAATTGTAATGAAACTTAATGCACCGTCTTCTACTACTAATCTGTGACAACAAATGACTTTCATTTTCTACTTTCATAATTTAAGCAACTACCACCTTATCTTGCGGGATGTTCTCATTGGTTCTCTATTACCTTTATATTAAAAGAATTGTTGTTGCTTAAAGTTAGTGTAACATAAAATTCTTATAATTCGTAATGTTATTGTCAAAAAAACCGTGTTATCCAAAAAATTTAATCACAAAAGGTTTTAATTGTAGAGTGCCCGTCGCCGCAACGCGCGGGTACCCTGCTAGTATTTAATTATATACCAAGTTACAAAAATCATCTTTTATTAACTCTACATTATAAATTGTTTTATTTATTTAAGGTTTAATTGTGTAGTTGTCAATAGGGAAAAAAAAACAAATTGGCAATATTTCCTTAGATATAATTTGTGATGGCTAAAATTGTCATTTCTGTATAATCTTATTGGCTACTTGGTTAATGTAGAGGACAAATTGAGTTTTAACATATAGCAAATGGTTTTATCAATAAATTACAATTTCTTAGTCATTGTATTGGTTCTCATACGATAAGAGTGTGCCTTGTTTGATGAATTAATGACTTCTTATATACTCATAAGTTTTAGTACTAACAAACAAGTATTGTTAACGACAAGTTAAGAATCTACAATCAATATAATCTATACGTGTGCGGCATGTGTATGCATCTTATCGATCATTTGGATTGAAAAGCAAATTTGTGTGCTTTTTGGAAATTTTGGCTTAGTTCTCAATATACATAAACACAGCATGCTTAAAGATAAGGCGTTAATAAGAGCACATCCTTATATGAACTACTCAAGTTAACTCACATATACAAGGCCAAAAACGTGAAAGTAAAATCAATTAGCTAGCCAGGATCTTTTGCTTCTCGGGTGGTGGCGAACAATGCTGCTTGCGTTGCGGGAGATGCTCACCCGTAGAGCCCGACCTGCTTCCCGCCCGAAAGAAGGAGATGCTCACCCGTAGGGCCTGGTCCCGCCCGAAAGAACCACTTATTAGCTAGCCGAAATAGTCACCCATCGATGGAAAGCTTTTCGAATCTACTTTTAACACAAAAATAGTTTCAGTATATGAATCTTAATAGAGTTTTAAAAGTATATGTGAGAAGTAATGTAAGGTTAGAGTGCTCGATATGGTAACCATCAAACCCACGTTAACCCTTAACATGCTCAAGTTAACGCATGTTAACCACACCGTGTGTGGCGTTAAGGGCTTAATCGGGTACGCCGTTAACCCTAACGCATAACCATGAATCAAATTAAAAAAAAAAAAAAAAAAATCCTTCAACCATTTAAAACAAATTTTCACTTACAACCCCTCAACCTATTCAAAATTAAATTTAACTGGTTCAGTCTGAGCAGCATAACCAGATTCAAATTTAAAATTTAAAATTCAAATATAAACGGGATTTATTCAAATTCAAAATCAAAATCAAATCTGCCTATATATACAACTCCACCAGAGTTGTTTATCACACACAACTCACACACATAGATTCTCAAAAATGTCTCGAAAAGACTTCTCTCACCAATTCTCAAGTCCACCACAACTGCCAGAAACTACCTTTCCACAAGAAGATGAAGTTTATTCAACTCCACCAGAAGATGCCTTTTCCGTATTCCAACCGAAAATATATTTGTATACACTCCACCTCTTAACAATCCACCTCAACATTCCAATTGTTAATACTCATTCCAGACCTCCTAAACAATCCGTTTGGGGTTTAGTGAGGCAAATCTTAGAGAGCTTAGAGAAAACGAAGCACGCGGGAAGCCGCCGTTGAAACAGAAGCCGTGCATGCCAATATCTTAGGCAGAACTGGTTTGACATCATGGAAGGAAAGTATTATGCTGGCAAGTTTAATTCCTCTTCGAGTGAGGAGGGTTACTGTCACAATTCTCAATTTCCGGTCATTTCTTAAACTCAATATTCATCATATTAGTTCATGCATGATTTTTCATTTCACGTTAAACGTAAATTTCTATATTAAATAAACGCTATCGCTGAAGTTATTATTTTGAACATTTAATCCGATACTTCCAAAAATGATCCCGATATATTTTTATACTTACATTTAGTTTATAAAAACAATATTTTGAGTTTACCTAGTGTTTTAAATTTATTTTGTATATAAATCGTTAAATTTATATTATTACGACGCTTTTCTTAAAAACTAAACGATAATTATTAGTTCACCCAAATTTGCAAGAAATGTATTTTACAATTTTATGATCTCATTATACTTTACTTTGATCCATTAAAGTTTATTTTTAGTCAACACTATTCTAATTACTCAAATGTATATACAATTGTACAAGTTATTCTTACCTATACATTTTATTTACACACTTTACATTATATACAATATACTTAATAAAAAAAAATAATATCTTTGAGATACATCCCCCCAAACCGCCATGGGGAGGGTATGCATTAATTGGTTGGTCACAATTTTCTTACATATTGCAATCTATACTCAACATTACATTTACACTTCATTCATTCATTCACTACAATAATTCACAAGTTAGTAAAGATATTTTTTTCTCTCTTCTTCCTTGTCTCTTAAAACCGCCAAGCATAGAGGTGAAGAGATTTCATCAAAGTTTTTCAAGATCAAGTTTTAACAATCTAGTTACACTCTTAATCAAGGTTTTGAAATAAAAACCTAGGGTGTTTAGGTTTAATCCTTGTTCTAATCAATTCATCATAGTAGCTTGTAAGCATATCACTTTCATTCTACATCTTTCATTTTCATTTCATATGTATTTCTTCATTTTTGAGCTTGCATGCAAGACTTATTGTTGTTTATACCATTTTTACATTGATTTTAAGAGTTTGATATATAAAAGTCATCCTATAATTACTCCTTGTTATATATTGGTCTTGATGATGTCTAGGAACCCATGACACCCTAAGAAGGTGTATGGTAGGATTAGAATAGCTTTGGAGTTGTTTTGAAGAGATGGAATAGTTTAGTACGGAAAAACTATTTTCGACAAGTATTAAAAGTGGTCTGATCTTATTTTGTTTTTCTGGAAAATCCGACAGTAGGCATGAGTTTTTGGCCTAGATATTTAGAAAATATACTTTAAAACGAATCCGTGGGCATGGAACGGATTAAAACGGAGTTATAACGAAGAAGTTATGAATTTTTCAAGTTTGACGACAAAATATATATTTCTGAAAATTTCAGCAAGGTGTTTTTGTTATGTACGAGTCAAAAACGAGTCCTAAGTTTTACAAATTATTTCGACTTATCAAAAATATATTAGTATACTTTGATACGAAGCTAAGGACGTATAATACGTAGAAAACGGATTTGAAACGACTAAGATATACACGCTTTCATAAAATTGCCGTAACTATTATTTTCTGAAAAACTATATTATTTTTCGAGACAAGTGTTACGTAACCAAACGACCATATTGAAGGCTATTTTTAACGATGACGAGAACTTTTGTAACGAAATGTCTTCTAATAAAATCGAGATCACAAGCATATTTTTCAAACGACCAACTGTTTGTATAGCGGAGTTGTAATAAATTATTTACGGTTGCTTAAACTTTGTTTAAACTCACTTTTACACAACATTTGGACAAAATCACCATATTTAACCTCTATTATCTTTATGTTCGAGACCTCTATGACGAAAACTCATGTACTAAAACTTCTAGATTTACAAGCTTTCCAAAATCGCCGAGTTCGCTTCCTAACGCCTGAATGACACCATTTTACTTAATTAACTTTTCAAGGCCATTTTTGTCACTTTCATGAAATTTCCAACGACAGGATTTTACGACGAAAAGATAAAATTTCACAATAAATCATTAATAAACTATTGTAGGATGACATTTTGACGTAAATACTTGTAAAGTAATTTAAGAATGGTCAAGACGTCAAAAGAGTATTTTTCGACGATAAGTATTATTTTCAAAACTCACAAGTGGTATAAATAACATCCGAATTGAGTGCATAACATTACATCATGACTTATTGCATATCATATCATTCATTATAGGTCAGTTTCGAGATTCACGCTACATTTCGGTGTAACCACTTTTGTCAACGCATCTATTCATCAAGTGAGTAATCACATCCCCTTTTTACCGCTTTTACTATATTTCAATGGAATGCATGAACCATACTTGAATTAAATTGATTCTTACTTTGTGAACTCTTTTGACTAGAACTTGTGAACTTGAATCAAATCCTTGAACTTAATTACGAATTTATGACTTGTTGGAATTTATTGAACCGTACATGTTATGACCTTGTCCCAAAGTCTCCCATGTTCGGAGCATCTCTATAAAGTCTCCCATGTTCGGAGCATCACTATAAAGTCTCCTGGTTGTGGGAGTATATCTGGGAAGAGGCACCCCAAGATATCTTTGGGAAGAGTCACCCAAAGATATCTTTTGGGAAGAGTCCCAAAGATATCTTTGGGAAGAGTCACCCAAGATATCTGGGAAGAGTCACCCAAGATATCTTTGGAAGAAAGGCACCCAACATAACTTGGGTAGTGGCACCAGATAATTTGGTTTCATCGAGCATCCTGATTATTATATACGTGGTACTATATTGTGAACTATTATGACCACTTATACTTGACTACTTGACGCGCTACATTTTGCGCATGGGTTGTGTACATTGTGTTGCAAGTTTTGTGGGGCGGAACTTGAACTGGCGGATATATACAAATTGCTTTGTGGACTATTTCCGATAACCAAAACCCGGACTCTTTCATACGAAGTTTTCTTATTTTACTAAACATGTTTACTCACCAACTATTTTCATAGTTGACCCGTTTTTCTCTCATGCATTTCAGTTGATCGTTAGTAAGCTTTTTCTACCGTGTCTTGCATAATGAAGTTTTCACTTGTCGTCACAAATCATTATGTAATAGAACGCAATATTTCGGGAACTAAACTTTGTAATATATTTGCCGATGACGCTAAACCGTATTGTAATGGTGTACTCTTTCTTTTAAATATTAACGTTGGTATGTTCTATTATCTTGTGCTTATGTTCCCTTCCGGTACACCTCGTGTTTCGGCCCTATGCAGGGTGTGACAGTATCGTGAGCCAAAGGTTATAGAGAATGCCATTTTCAAAATAAAAATCACAGCTATAAATCAAAAAAAAATAAAATAAATAAATAAATAAAAAAAAAATTATTAAACATTGAACATCATCCGAAGTCATCTAGTTCTATCGCTAGATCGTTAATCATAAATTATACATAGCCTGATCAACTATGTCTAATTTATGAAGAACCATGCAATGATAAGAAGGGTAAATTTAAATCATGTTTAGTCGAAGTTTTTGAGTCTGGTCACCAAGTTGCATTGGTCGGCGGGTATGCATAGCATGTTTTACGCTCACGCCTACATTACCGCATCCTTGTTCATATCTTCTTTCCATCTTTCGACTTGTTAGACATAGCATGTCCCCATCCCGCCATATTTCGATCACTATAACACATTACCACCGTCGCGCACCTCATCTCACTTCGCTCAATGTCGCTTACTCAACCCGATGTTTTGGTCCACCGTGAAGATCATGGCCGCAAGAAACACACGCCAGAGGTAATCGCCCAAACCCTGGCATTGGCAATAAGGCCCACAAGATCGTAACATTGAAGTTCCCCCGCACGTGGTCGAAAGCATTCTATCTAGGTACCGGAAGCCCGCAACGCTTAACGGGTACATTCTTTTCGAAACAACCTTATTTCGTACGAACATAATTTTGAGTGCATAACTTCCTTCCAATCTTACCACGCTCACGACATTGATTAATTTGAGACCTATTGATATCGACCTTAGTTGTTATATATATTTTGTTGAATTGATTTGAATTGTGTAAGCAAATCCAAGATCGAACAAATCTTTCAAAATACTTCATTCAAGGATGTTGAATCCTATCTTTTCTAACAACTTGTTTCCTAGCTTGATCTAGTGACAGTTCTTGTTTGATGAGTTGCAAAAATCAAGCTAAGACAAGTTTACCTGTGTTTTAGTTTAATCTCATGACAGTGCTTGTTTGATGAGTTGTGAGATTAAATTAGAATCGACTACCTAAAGGTCTTTGAGAGCTACGCTCGATATGGGTAAGTTTACCCTATCCAATCTAATCACGCACGCACTTAGTTGAATGGGGAACCTGTACGCATGGGCATTGATATGATCATTTAGACATGTTCAGACGAGCATGAATTTTAGAACTCTGTCGAGGTTCGACCATAGTATCGTTAATCAATCACGAGGACGTGATTCCGCTGACATGGGAAGAATGTCACAATTCTCAATTTCCGGTCATTTCTTAAACTCAATATTCATCATATTAGTTCATGCATGATTTTTCATTTCACGTTAAACGCGTAAATTTCATATTAAATAAACGTTATCGCGTAAGTTATTATTTTGAACATTTAATCCGATACTTCCAAAAATGATCCCGATATATTTTTATACTTACATTTAGTTTATAAAAACAATATTTTGAGTTTACCTAGTGTTTTAAATTTATTTTGTATATAAATCGTTAAATTTATATTATTACGACGCTTTTCTTAAAAACTACACGATAATTATTATTTCACTCAAATTTGCAAGAAATGTATTTTTACAATTTTTATGATCTCATTATACTTTACTTTGATCCATTAAAGTTTATTTTTAGTCAACACTATTCTAATTACTCAAATGTATATACAATTGTACAAGTTATTCTTACCTATACATTTTATTTACACACTTTACATTATATACAATATACTTAATAAAAAAAAATAATATCTTTGAGATACATCCCCAAAACCGCCATGGGGGAGGGATGTATTAATTTTGGTGGTTTTTCTTACATATTGCAATCTATACTCAACATTACATTTACACTTCATTCATTCATTCACTACAATAATTCACAAGTTAGAAAGATATTTTTTCTCTCTTCTTCCTTGTCTCTAAAACCGCCAAGCATAGAGGGTGAAGAGATTTCATCAAAGTTTTTCAAGATCAAGTTTTAACAATCTAGTTACACTCTTAATCAAGGTTTTGAAATAAAAACCTAGGGTGTTTAGGTTAATCCTTGTTCTAATCACCTCAGCATAGTAGCTTGTAAGTCACTCACTTCATTCTACGTCTTTCATTTTCATTTCATATGTATTTCTTCATTTTTGAGCTTGCATGCAAGACTTATTGTTGTTTATACCATTTTTACATTGATTTTAAGAGTTTGATATATAAAAGTCATCCTATAATTATTCCCTTGTTATATATTGGTCTTGATGATGTCTAGGAACCCATGACACCCTAAGAAGGTGTATGGTAGGATTAGAATAGCTTTGGAGTTGTTTTGAAGAGATTGGAATAGGTTTAGTACGAGAAAAACTATTTTCGACAAGTATTAAAAGCGGTCTGATCTTATTTTGTTTTTCTGGAAAATCCGACAGTAGGCATGAGTTTTTGACCTAGATATTTAGAAAATATACTTTAAAACTAATCTGCGGTCAGCTTGAACGGATTAAAAACGGAGTTATAACGAAGAAGTTATGAATTTTTCAAGTTTGACGACGAAATATATATTTCTGAAAATATCAGCAAGGTGTTTTGTTATGTACAGTCAAAACTAGTCTTAAGCTTTACAAATTATTTCGACTTATCAAAATATATTAGTATACTTTGATACGGGTTAAGGACGATAATACGAGAAAACGGATTTGAAACGACTAAGATATACACGCCATAAAATTGCCGTGAACTATTATTTTAGAAAAACTATATTATTTTTTACGAGACAAGTGTTACGGTAACCAAAACGACCATATTGAAGGCTATTTTTAACGATGACGTAGAACTTTTTGTAACGAAATGTCTTCTAATAAAATCGAGATCACCAAGCATATTTTCTAAAACGACCAACCGTTTGTATAGTGGAGTTGTAATAAATTATTTACGGTTGCTTAAACTTTGCCGAAACTCACTTTTACACAACATTTGGACAAAATCACCATATTTAACCTCTATTATCTTTATGTTCGGGACCTCTATGACGAAAACTCATGTACTAAAACTTCTAGATTTTGATACAAGCTTTCCAAACCGCCGAAGTTCGCTTCCTAACGCTCGACGCATACACCATTTTACGACTAACTTTTCAAGGCCATTTTGTCACTTTCATGAAATTTCCAACTACGTGATTTTTTACGAAAAGATAAAATTTCACAATAAATCATTAATAAACTATTGTAGGATGACATTTTGACGTAAATACTTGTAAAGTAATTTTAGAATGGTCAAGACGCCAAAAGAGTATTTCACGATAAGTATTATTTTCAAAACTCACAAGTGGTATAAATAACATCCGAATTGAGTGCATAACATTACATCATGACTTATTGCATATCATATCATTCATTATAGGTCAGTTTAGATTCACGCTTACATTTCTGTAACCACTTTTGTCAACGCGATCTATTCATCAAGTGAGTAATCACATCCCCTTTTTACCGCTTTACTATATTTTGGGGCTGAATGCATGAACCATACTTGAATTAAATTGATTCTTACTTTGTGAACTCTTTTGACTAGAACTTGTGAACTTGAATCAAATCCTTGAACTTAATTACTTAACTCATGACTTGTTGGAATTTATTGAACCGTACATGTTATGACCTTTGTCCCAAAGTCTCCCCATGTTCGGAGCATCACTATAAAGTCTCCCATGTTCGGAGCATCACTATAAAGTCTCCCGTGTTCGGGGAGTATATATTTGGGAAGAGGCACCCAAGATATTGGGAAGAGTCACCCAAGATATCTTTGGGAAGAGTCACCCAAGATATTCTGGGAAGAGTCACCAAGATATCTTGGGAAGAACCCAACATAACTTGGGTAGGGCACCAAAGCATAATTTGGTTTCATCAGAGCATCCCTGATTATTATATACGTGGTACTATATTGTGAACTATTATGACCACTTATACTTGACTACTTGACGCGCTACATTTTGCGAATGGTTGTGTATAATAATGGTTGCAAGTTTTGTATGGGCTGAACTGGAACTGAGTGGATATACAATTCCTTTGCTTTGTGGACTATTTCCGATAACCGAAACCCTGGACTCTTTCATACGAGTTTTCTTATTTTACTAAACATGTTTACTCACCAACTATTTTCATAGTTGACCCGCTTTTCTCTCATGCATTTCAGGTGATCGTTAGTAAGCTTTTTCTACCAGGTCATGCATAATGAAGTTTTCACTTGTCACTACAAATCATTATGTAATAGAACGCAATATTTTGGAATCTAAACTTTGTAATATATTTGCCGATGACGGCTAAACTAGTTTTGTAATGGTGTACTCTTCTTTAAATATTAACGTTGGTATGTTCTATTATCTTGTGCTTATGTTCCCTTCCTTACACCTCGGTTTCTCCCATGGTGTGTGTACGCATAAACTTATGATTCATATTCTTAATTTGTAGTTTTATTTTCATCAATTTCGTGGTTGTTTGTATTAATCGTACTATGTAATTTGTGTTTAACTTTAATATTTAATGTAATTCGTATTTTAAATGTTATGTTTTTATTAAATGAAGAATTAATTTTAGTTTAGGGGTTGAATTTGAAAACATTCGAGTTAAGGTTTAACTTGGGTAAGTTATGATAAAGGATATTTTTTTGTTGTTGAGTCAAAGTGAAATGTTAAAGTTGATGTGACGCTGAGGTGTCATACTAAGTAAGGTTAACTTAAGGCACCACACCTTGTGCTTTTTTTTTTTTTTTTTAATCTAGTCTAGTACGGGCTTTTGTTAAATTAATACATAGTACATGGACCCAACTCAACTCTCCCCGCAATTCCCTACGCGCTTAGTAAATTCATTTCACAACACTCCAAATGTATATTTGTTAGTTGTATGTGTTTGTTTGGGTTTTTCGTATCTTTCCCGTGACATCATTATTCCCGCATATAAAAATACTTTCACAATCTCTTACCCGTCAAACACTCTTCCAAAAGTAAATGATTTTGATAGATCAAGTTTGTATTAATTGAAAAAAAAAAGGTTAAAGTTATAAAAATTTGAATCAAAATAAAATAAACATACTAAAAATGTAAAAACTAAAAAGTCATAAAAATCTATACTACTTTATAATGCATTTAGGCCTTCTAAAATTAGAAGGCTTAAAAATTCAGACTTTTTTACTTGCCTATTATGGAAAGAATTGCTTAACCTCATTCCAAGCCTAACTCCAAACCAAAAATTAAGATAAGGAGCTCCAATCATGAGTATTAATGTCACTCTTAACAAACTCCAAGCCTAACTTCTAACAAACTCCAAACCTAACTCCTAACAACTAAAAATTAAGATAAAGAGCTCCAATTATAAAACATTACATGTGCCACTTCTCAACTAAAAATTCATCTTTATTTTCAAATTAAAATATCTTTTTATCTACTTATTTTTTTATAATATAATTTCACCATATTTTTAAAAATTTTATGCTCTTTAATTCAACATCCATTTTGATATATTTTTATGAGTTTTAGTTTTTATATTTTTAATGGGTTTATTTTATTTTAATTCATATTTTACAACTTTAACCTTTATTTCATTTATTTCAATCAATATAATCTTGATTCGTTAAAATCATATACTTTTTGAGTTTGACGCTGCAGTAAGAAGTGTGATTTTTTAAACGGGGAATAATGATGTCATGAAAAGTTTACGTAAACCCAAACAAACACTTACAACTAACACATATACATTCAAGTGTTACGAAACGAATTCACTAAACGGGTTGCAAACACATATAACTATACTTATCGTATTGCCGTGCGGGATCCGCTGTATAAAATGGATGTTGAATTAAAGAGCACAAAATTTTAGAAAATATGGTGAAATTAGATCATAAAAAAAATAAACGAATAAAAGATATTTAAATTTAAAAATAAAAGTGATTAATTAGTTAAGAAGTGACGCGTGTCACCTTATTATTGGAGGTCCTTATTTTAGTTGTTGAGCCCTCCTTTTTGTTATTTTGTTGCAGGTAGTATGAATTTGGTCACCAAATGACGAGCTCCTTATCTAAATTTTTGTGGTTCCACAACTTAAATGTTTTATCAATTCTAAGTAAGTTTAAAAAAATCTGAATTTTTAAGCCTTCTAATTTTAGAAGGCCTAAATGCATTATAAGATGGTATAGATTAATTACTGAGTATAATTTATTTACTAGATATGTTTTTTTTTGCATGCGATTGGCCATTATTTCATCCTAAAGGCCACCAATGTTGAAGGTATACCGCATACGTCTCCATCTCAGTCCCTACCACAATATAAAAATGCAATACTTATTGTTTTTCTTTTTCATACTTGTTTTATGTATCAACAATTTGATGTATTATACATTCAATTCATCTAATGAATTTTCTTTTGTTTGGTGTTTAAGGCTAAGTATAACAATCAAGAAGTAAACAAATTATTTTGAAAACATTAATCAAAATCGTGCAAAAATCGGGCACTTTATAAAAATCGATCTTTTAGTAGAAAGTTTTCTTCGGTAACCATATACTACACATAATTCTTCAATCATCTCGTATAGAATGAATGATATTGTCATTATACTTGTATCAAGTATAAACTGAATTACATTATATAAGATGTAAAATGAGAATTTCATTATATATATCAAGTGTAGGTCAATCATGATTCTTGATCAACAACTTGTATAAAACGCATATATAGATAGTCATGTAGGGTTCAGTGTACGTTACATAAGAATCTAAAACAACAATATATTTTACCTTTAAATGTCTACATCAATTAGTCAACTATTTATCACCAAATTTAGTGTAAATACTATGTGTGTCCATTTTATCAAGTAACCTATCACCACTACAACAAATAAGCAACTGAAAAATATAGGAAATGGGTTCTCTAATGTCAGGATGGAAATCACCTGCTCATGATCTTAAATTTGGTATGTTTTCTACTTTTTTAGCTATTCAGGCCAAAGATTATTTATCTGTATTATTAGCATTTCATTGATAGTTTTGTCGATGAGTAATCCTAGGAGAATCCCAATCACATAAACAAACTAGATCACATCCCTGTTGTAACAACTCGTCCCACATCGGTACGATAAAAAAACATTTGAGATATATAAGTTTGAAGTAGTGGGCTACTATTATATATACTTCCACCATGGTTTTTAGTTTAACCCGTGAGGATACCCGATAGTCCATTGCTTTCGGCTTTAATGGGTGTTACACCTATGGAATATGTCTTTTTATAACACGTTTCTTGTGTTTTTTGTTTTGGTCTTGATTTTGAAATAATTATAGAGAGGAACAAGTCACTTACAAAAGAAGAGATCGATGCTTTTTGGAGATTGAAGAAGATAGAAGAGGAAGAACTTTTCTTCCTTAAAGCTTCTTATAGACTCTCGAAGGATGACAAGGTGTGTGTCTTCATATTGTGTAAAAAGTATATAGTGCAATGCCGAAAATGAAAATGGATCAATAGTCCATTGCTTTTAGTTAAGTTATCATGTGGCAGAGTCGAGTCAAAGGTACGATGTTATTGTATGCATAATGCATTTAATATTTTCGGTAAAGACTTTATAATCTTTCAACCAACAAGGCAATAGTGTAAACAAGTCCTAGATTCCTAAGGAGGGGTTCATGTAACAAGTCTCATGTGGCGGAGTCGAGTCAAAGGTAGTTTTAACGAGAAGTAACTTAATTAAAAACCCAATTTTAAAAATGGTTCATTTTTCGCTTTTCATTCAAAAAGTGAATATGGTTCATTTTTTGCTTTTCATTCCCAAAAAAAAAAAAAAAAAAAAAATTGAAAATGGTCTTGATAGAACGCAAGATTGTGCGACTCCATAGGTTTCTTGACACGTGCTCAAAAGGTTGATGGCGTTTTTTGCTAGACCGGCGATGTGTTTTTTGCAAAAAATTTGAAAAATATTAAGAATTTCAAAAGAAAAATGTGTTAGTTGTATGTTTAGTATAGGCTAATGTGATTTTGATAGGCTAAATCCCGAGTGTCATTAGTTAGGGTTTACAAACTATATGTGTTGTTCGGGTTATTGAATGAAGCATGAAACACTTTGATATCATACCAAAATTAATTGAAAAAATAGTATGCGAACCCTAACTAATGACACTCGGGCTTTAGCCCATACAAAATACATTCAGGCCAATATTAAACATACAATAACAAAATGAACTTTTCTTGTTTTTTGCAAAAAGAAAATAAAGGGTCGCACAAAAGTACAACAACAGGGACCTATTTTGTTGACCGCATTTTTTTGCGACTAATTTATGTCTTTGCAAAAACGAAAAAGTTCAAAAGATTATTTTTTTAAAAGAACAAAAAGTTGTCTGACAAAAAGATGCGGTATAAAAACATAGTCATCGGTGTAACAAGAAACCCCACCGACGAAATATTCCCTTTCCGAGCGTGTCAAAAAGTTAGTGGATTCAAGACAACCTATTGGTAGCAAAATCATTTTTGGAGAAAATAGATTGTTTTTGAAATTTGCTCTTATGCATGTGGCATAAATGAAAAAGGTAAAAGCAGGAGGTACAAATTGTATAGTGAGCCGAAGATTGGAAATTTTAACATTTTAATTCTTCTTCTTCATAAATTCATCAGGTATATAATGGAAGTGAGATTCTTCCTCAAAGTCTCATCGTAAAGGAAGGAGAAAATATGGAGCCACTTTTGAAGAAACATGGCTGGTGTGTTACGTTTTTCATATTTTTTAGTTGCTCACACTATCAAGAAATATCTTATACCCACATTTTTTTGTAGTAATTAACTGTAAACCTGATACTTTGTATGATAAGTAGCATCTGATTTTGTGGAGTTTGGTTTTTATGTAGGTGGATTAGCAGCAAGTGGGCATTTCTGAACGAACCGCCAAAGACATCATCAAAAGCATCGTATAATTATGTTGCACAATTTCACGTTGCTTGTAAACACCTCGACAACTTCAATCACCATCCTGCTACCAAAGGCATCACCGCCTAAAAAAACTACGCATTTGTGGAAGAAGGATTCGGCATGCCATTTATGTAATCAAATTTCACAAATGTATTGTTGTATATCATATGTAATCTCGTGTGTATTTCTGGTGTAAAAATCCCATTTACCCAGTTCATAAAACTACATTTATATGTATTTTTTTACCAATGTGTTCTTTGTAAATAACTAAATATTCACATAAACTTGCCACCTCTAATTGTTTGTTTAATAACACTTGTGCTCCTTAATAACATAGCTTGTTTAATTATACTGTTTGTTATTATCTATATTTCCTAATAAGGACGGTTCTTTCATTACTCTACGTTACTAGCACGTCGTCACTGAAAAGGATATATCAATAGTCACTATAGATTTATAATACCCCAGCCTTTTTTCATATCATGAGCGTGACATATGAACTATACTTTCAGTCGTTCAAAATAATATGAAAGAATCTTTTATACACTCCAGCCATTAATGTCATCAAACAATCGAGTCCGACTGTTCAAGATTCACTTAACGCTAGGCTCATTCAATTAATCAAACATCGGTTTGGTTCTAACTTTGTTATTTGTTATACTAGTTTTAGGCCTTTTGGCCACTAGTGACTCATTGTTGAAGGCCTACTAGCTCAGATGGCCCTTCAACTAGCTCTAATGTTTACGGCCCACTAGTGCCTCATCGATGAAGGCCTACTAGCTCAGATGGTTACAGCGACGTGCTTATAAACAAAAGTTGCACATCACGACTATAAGAAACCATATTATAGAAGGAGTATAAATGAAGATACAATACTAAATCCTAATATCTAAATGCTAATCCCTCATGGACAGGTATACAAACACACTAGTTAAAGTAAATAATTATTCAATAATGGTTGATTCACCATGAAGCAACAATCATAAGCTTTAAGGATGCCATAATTATTAGGACCTCTATCCCATACTTCCATTATCACCCACATCATTCCTCTAGTTTTCACTCAGAAAGTCATAACACATGTCGCAGACTCGCAGGCTGCTAAACTCTACACATGTTACTTCAACAAATCTTGCCTCTTTTTTTTAAATACAGCAAATCTTTTCCTTTAGTTCAGAGATCCTGAACTTATCTTTCCTGATTACGAATAATGAACGGTTTCTATGAAAAAAAAAATGATCAACTTGGTTTGGTACATAACTATACAAGAACAAACCAAGTAAAATAATACCATAGATCAAATTTTATCGTGTTTTGCTTTTGAGTAGGGATGTATTACTCCCATCACTCACCTCCAGGTCAAATGTAGTTTGTGTACGAGGTTTAGATGATGAGGATGATGATGATGGTGATGGCGATGGAGATGGTGATAATGATGCAGCTCTTGCTACCTGGGGACGTCCAATAGATCCAAGTGCTCTTCTAGACAATAAGTCAACACCTTTACCACTTTGGATATCAACATTCTGTATTTCTGCTACATAACATACCAAAACTTATTACAATAAAACACAGTTCCTGAATTCTACAAGAGGAGTTCTACGCCAAAATGATAAATCATGTCAAGAAAAGTACATACCATTGTGATCCAAGAGGTTTGCAGAGGCCGACAAACGAACGAGGATAGGAGTGATGACAGTGAGAGCTGCCCAGAAGAACAAGATTACAAAGAAGGTTCTCCCAAACATTTCTTCGAGGACCGTATGATCAAATCTTCAGACGGTATGGGTTG
The DNA here is from genome assembly GCA_910596185.1 of Chrysanthemum makinoi. NCBI lineage: Eukaryota > Viridiplantae > Streptophyta > Magnoliopsida > Asterales > Asteraceae > Chrysanthemum > Chrysanthemum makinoi. Next base: position 258,669,671 of record OU343220.1, read on the forward strand.
AGAAAAGACTTAAAATAAGGTGACTCCTTATTCTGATTTTCCAAACTCAAATCAATGTTGCTACAATGACTTGTATAAATCTTCCATTGAATTTGTACAATGGTCTGAATTTGGGACTAAAGCTATGGATAAAAGGGTAGACTAATATATAAAGACATGAGTTGTAACATATACAATATTAATAAACAAGATAGTGTTGTTAAGAATATATGATTATTAAAAACCGCTACTCATATAACTATACTTTTTTGGAAATGAAAAAGTCAGAAAGTACTTAACAATCAACTTGGTGACCTTGTATTGTTGGTAGTTGAGAAGTGGTTGTACCAATCAGGTGCATACAAGTATATGACAATTATCCTATCTGGCATCTATATGTCCAAAATTCCATTTTGTGGGGTCAAAACTGTAATTATGCATACCTTGTGCTCTTATGAGCTTCTCAAACAAAAAGCCCACCTGTTAATATTGCAAATAAACCAGCAGACAGTATTATTATTGGGGAATCATATCATAGGGAATCATTTGTTGTAACAGAAGTATTTCTAAACTATTATAAATCCAAAGGTTTACTTCGGTAACCGAAGCTAAAACGGATTACTCCTAAACTATTCTGAATCCTACTTGACTGCTTCTTCAACTTCGGTGACTTGGCGAACCACCAGCTGCAGGTGACTTCCTTCCACCGTATTTCTGTCAAAATTGAAGAATATTTTAATATATGACAGAGATAGTGCAAGTTAATTTTCTTTGTGTTAGTTGGGAGTAGATAATTGATATCCTAGGAGTTCTTACCTGCTTCCCGATGTTGAATGGGACATATTTGTATTTAATCATGTGCATGATTTGACGCTTCATTGTGAGAGCAAACAGAACAATCCAATAGCAGAGAAGTATAGGCCAGAAAACAGGGACATCAAATAGAGAAAAGAACGTCATCAAGAAGGCTACGATGAAAGCCTTTGTGATGGCATACCTGAAATTATGAAACATATGAACGAGCTTCGTCTGTTTAGTGACTGCTACAGATGATTCAGAGAACATAAAGGGAACCTAGATCAGCTTCTAGCAAAAACATCATTGTCCAAACAAATAATTCAATGTTCTGTTAAAGTAATGAGTAGCATTGTTCTGACCAACCCGTAAAGATATATTATTACTAAACTAGAACAGAACAATCCAACTAATATAGTATCAATATGTGACTTCTCATCATAAATCCCACTTAAATTAATAATACTATATGTTTCCTCTTATATGACTAAACCACGAGTAAGCACTAAAAAGGCCACTCAACCAACTACTACTAGCTTAACATAGTACTTTTTAGAACACAATGTAGGAACACTGAGCCAAACAGCAAGAAGCTTTATAAAAGTTGTTGCAATTGTCTTATATATAAATATAGATAAGAAACTAGACATCACAAGTCGTTACATATATCAAACATATCAATTGTAAAAATACAAGAAGGTATACAGAATACTACATGATGCAGCTAACATGTAGGATATTAACATATGCAGTCTTGTTGGCTATAAGGAATAGTGTGTCATGTTCATGAATTTTCTTCACTTTTTGCTTCATTTTGTACAGTAATAAATAGTAAATTTACAAGATTAGAATCCTTCCGATAAATGGCGCGGAGTAATTATCAAAAGAGACAAGTGTATATGATTACTTACCATTGACTTACAATAATGAGGTCATATAAATAGTAAATTTACAAAACTAAAATCTTTCCAATGAACAACAAACTATCAAAATAAACTAGTGCATATAATCATGTACAACGGCTTTACTTGTACACTATAACTCAACAGAAGTAGAGCGATTGCAAAGTTTTTTTTCCTTAAAATCATAGAATGTCAAGTACCAAGATACATGCAAAAACAACTATACTTGTTAGTTCCATAGTCATAATCAAGCAAAACGTTTGGCAGATAGCATCAAGAAATGGAGTAATCCAGAATCCCGAGTAACAGGCCAGGCCGCTAAGGTATAAAAAATTGGTAGCATAACAATATATTACGTCATGCACCATAACAATATATTACTTCAGCGATTATGAGCCTATTTTAATGCTATGTTATCCGTAAAAATATGCAACAATAAATTTGTAAAAATTGTTTCTGCTTTTGTTAAGTAGGTATAACAACACGATCTCTGTACACATACTACAATCCAATACCAGACATATTATTTCCTTTTCGAGTAATAAAGAAAATAGCAGTTAATGTCTTGAAAACGACAATTTCAATGTACAAAAAAAATACACGTAACTCACCAAAACTTAAACTCCGGAAGACGACGAATAAAAGGCCTAAACTCATCCGACTCTTTCGTAGGAAGCGAAGCCCCATCCAACGCTTCAAGCTCCGGATCAACCTTTGGCGAGAGAAACCCAATCAACAGATTCAAGATATAAATCCCGAGACCATAAGAAATGATATAAAACCCTTGAAGATAATAAACCCTCAACACATAAATCAACAGCAAGAGTCCCGAGCCACCTATGAACTGGAAGCGGTGTGGACTTATCCAAATAAAACTGAAACACTCTGGAGAATTCAGCTTTCCACTTGGCTAACGGCGCCATTGGGGAGTTAGCATCACCCCCTATTCCTTCCATTTATTCCAACCTTTCTGCACAATTTAATATATAACGTAAGCAACTATGACTAATGGTAGTTTATTTTGTTGTCAATTAATATGTTGCGGTAAAACTTGATTAATTTTAGGGATTTGCTAAGCATAGCCGTTACGGCTAAGTTTAAGAGGTTACGAGATGTATCATATCGTACTTTAGAGTTTACAGCCATGAGGTGGTTGTGACCACCTCAAGTTAGTTAAAATACGATAACTGATACATCTTTTAACTTCTTAAAAGTAGCCGTAATGACTATGTTTAGCAAAACCCTATAATTAATCAAGTTTTACAGCAGCAAATTGAATCACATAACAAATAAACTACTTGTTATTAAGCTATGTGAAATTACATATAAATGAAGCAGTTGAGATAGCTAATTTACGCTATGGCTTCACAATTAGGTCAATTTTATGATCAGATATGTAAAACGTATTAATATATTAATAGATTGGGAATAATGAGTAGTGATTAATGAATATAAATAAGTATGATCGATTGGACAAATAGGTGTTAGTGAGAGTTAAAGAGCTTACCTTGATGAAATTGTTGTGTAGATTGTGCCTGATTCGATATGATTGATTTATCCGAATAAAATTGTAGCGAGTGGATTGGTTTGATTTGGTTTTGCGTGCAAAGTTAGGGTTTGTAAATTCCTTGTAAGGGGGTGTTTGGATGCTTATCATTTACTACTATCTAAAAAAGTGAGTTTATAAGAATTTATTTTTCCTTTTTTTTAGAGTAGAAAGACCTTACACTATGTTAAGACTGTTTATTCATTGGATTGCCAACCCGATCTCACTTTATGCATACAAAAATAATACTCCCTCCGTCTTAAAATTATTGTCATGAGAGAGAAATCACCAAGTTTAATAAAAATAGGGCCACTATAAATCTTAACCACTTAAAGAGAATATTCCCCTAATATATTCTATAGTTTTTACTAAAAATGGAAAGTGAACAATCTTTTTGAGACATCCCAAAATAGAAATATGGACAATTATATTGAGACGGAAGGAGTATTATTTTAATAAAATGATGCAACCTTTCTCTTTAACCGGTTCGTTGGGCAACCCATTGAGACAACCTACAACCTACCACATGGCAACTCATAAATGGATACTTGTTTTTTTTTTCTTTTTCTATTTTCTTTTTAATACTTATTATGTTATATCATTATTAAAAAATATAGATTGGTTGGGTTGTTGATAAATGGTAAAAAAAAATATAGATTAGTTGTATGTATTGGTTGTGTAGGTGGAGGAAAGAGAAAATAATATTTTATTAAAAGATTTGGTTGTGATGGGTTGTTGATAAAGATACACTAAAACCTCTATAAATTAATAGTGTTGGGACCGAGACATTTTATTAATTTAGCGAGATATTATTATATCGATAAATTAATAATTTATTAATTTACAGAGGTTTTACGTTGACCATTAAATTTTCATGTCTAACATACTAGCTAGTTACAATGTACACTCATTAGAGACGAAAAATAAATTTGAAAAACAAGGTCCATTAACATTTTATTAATTCACATTCACACTTTATGAATAAATTAACACTTTTTGTTTCAATACGAGAAAACAACGCACCGACTCTTTAGTGCAATAAAGAGATTTAAGATAAACTAAATATATATTTGAAATTCAACAAAAAACAAGTGACTATGAATTTATTTTTTACTAAACAATCTTAGGATTTTGAGATGTATCACACACACACACACACACATATACATATATATATATGGAACTTTTAGTAATTATTAATTTATAGTTTCGTTGGGACTAATATATATACACTGGGGTTTCAAAAAAATTATTATCTTATTATTTTATCGATTGTGGTCCAAATTTGTACTAGTCCCAAGTTGGGACTAGACAAATTATTAATTTTATCGAGGTTATTAATTTATCGAGTATTAACTTATAGAGGTTTTACTGTAGTCTTATTGGCAAGGTTGACAACCCAACCCACTCAAAATACATACAAAAATAATACTTTTTTAATTTTTGTATACAATCTTGCTTCCAATCTTAGTCACATGGCAATCTAGATCCCCAACTCACAATCTCACAAAACATTGTTTTATTGGCTAGTTTTTTCTTTGTTTTCTTTTTTTTTTTTTTTTTTTTTTAATATTTTAGGTTGGGTTGTTGATAAATGGTAAAAAAGTTGAGATTGGTTGTATATGTATAGATTGTAATGAAAGTGAGAAAATAATATTTTAATAAAAGATTTGGTTGGATGAGGTTGTGAATAAATATAGTCTTAGAGGGCCGTTTAGTAGGTAAAAAAATTATTGTTTTTTCATTTTTAAGTTTTTAGAGAAGGGATAGTATATCATTCGTGTTTCTATTACAACACGGCGAAAGTTTTTCTTTGAGTTGAGAATTTAAAAACCCGTTTAGATGAATTTATATATTTTTTTTAAAAATAAAAAGATGTTTAGATAAAGCTTTTTTCCAACATTTTTTCTTTTTTGAATCAATTTTTTTTCCAAATCGGATCTTTGTACATTTTGATACGTTTTATACGTTTTTTACGGTTTTATACGTTTTCATCCGTTTTTGTACATTATCATTTTTTTTTTCCATTTTATACGTTTCAACTTTACTATTTTACGCTGTCATTTCTTATGTTTGATGCTCGTCCGTTTTCTTACGTTGTCGTTTTACGTTTTGTCTATTTTGAAAGTTTTAGTCCCTTCTTACGTTTCGTTTGTTTCTTACGTTTTCGTTCATTTTTTATGTTTTCATATGTTTTACATTTTAGTTTGTTTTGTTACTTTTTCGCCATTTTCTTACGTAAGAAAACGAGAATAACGCATAAAACTTACGAAATCATATATGAAAACGGACAAAACGCATAAAAATGATGAAAATATTAGTAAAAAACATGGAGGAAAAAGTAAAAAGAACATACGAAAACACAAAAAAAATGGACGAAAATGAAAATAAATGGGCAAAACGTAAAAAACGGACGAAAACGTAAAAAACTAACGAAAACGTAAAAAACGGATGAAAACGTAAAAAAACAGACGAAAACGTTAATAAACAGGCGAAAACATAAAAAGACGGACGAAAACGTAAATAACGGACGAAAACGTAGAAAATGGATACGGACAAAACGTGAAAAAAGTACGGAAACGTAAAAAAACGGATGGAAACGTAAAAACAGGTGAAAATGTAAAAAAATCAGACAAAAACGTAAAATAACGGACGAAAACGTAAAAAATGGATGAAAACGTAAAAAAAATGACAAAAACGTAATAAACGGGCCAAAACGTAAGAAAACGGACGAAAATGTAGAAAAAAGACAAAAATGTTGAAGAACAGACGAAAATGGATGACAACGTAAGGAAACGGATAAAAACGTATTAAAACGGACGATTAAAAGTAGAATGAGCTTTTCAAATTTGTAGTTAAATTTTAGAGAATGAGAATTTCACGGTTTCTGAAAATTGTTGGAAAAAGTGTAACTAAATGGATTTTCAATTTTTCTCTTTTTATATGAAAATTTTCCTTAAAAAATGGGAACTTTTTTACCAACTAAACGGCCTCTTATCGTATCTCTGCTCTTTAAAAAAAGCCATTAAACGAGAATTTCTAATATCCTTTTAAGTTAACTAATTACACATATGCCTTAATTGTGGAATAAAAAACCTCAACTATCGAGAGTCCTTCGGGTATTTCCTGAGGAGCAAAATTACGTTTACTCAACATCTCTTTACAGAAGATTAGAAGTCATTCCAGTGTGGAACGGTCCTTTGAAGAATCTAGGGTAACGGAGATTATGGTAGGTCTGGGGGTAATGGAGGAGGAAATTAGTTTTCTGAGGAGCTTGATAGATGACAACCATTGTACGATGTAGTACGGAACGAACAGTGCTAGGCCCGCAACAGTGATGAGCACGTTACGACAACTCGAGCCTCGAAAGTTAAGGCTCGCACCCAACAACGATTCTCTCGATGCCCCAAGATGACAACCCTCGTCTCCACAATCTCTGTGTCGCGAAGCATGGATCAGGAATTATAAAATAAAGTCGTCCACCCCGATAGATGACACATGATTTCACACACTACATATAACCAGAAAGAAATAATCAATTATTTAAAAACCGCCTAAGGAAGTTAGACCAACTTTTAACGTAATTTTTACTAATGTTTGTTGAAAGATGTTAACGCTAAAATTCAAGATTCTGTCTCATGTAATTCAAATAAAAGCTATTTGGAAGACATATTAAGGTCCTAATTAGTCGAACGTGAGCTGCACTTGTTTCGTGGTTAAGAGTCGTTGAGTTGTTTGGGGTCGTTCTTGTTGTTTATGTTTAGCAACTTAGTTTGGATGTCTATGTTCTCAAGGCCTGTCTTGATGCAACTCTTTACTATAACTTTTTTGACGATGTACCCTTAGTACCGATGGAACTTAGCCTTCGTCATGTACACTAAATGTACAACTTGGCATAAAGCCTTGTCTCCAACAGACATATGCTACCAAAAATGAATCTGTCGATACACATAAAACTATCCTTCATTCCAAACTAACAAGGCATAGCCTTCGATCCAGGGACCAAACCATGAGGCATATTGACCATGTGCATTTATAAAACTAATATACAAAACTAGAAACACAATTTTTATTGATCGGATACATTTACGAAAAATCGATGTTTTTACCAAAAATTAACACCACGTCGCAAAACTTTCATGAGTGTCCCAGGACCTACCCTAGTTCTACTTCGATCTATAATATTTTGAACCGCCCACACGATCATATGATCACCCCCCCCCCCACCCAGGCAACATACCTTCGACATAAAGTACCTATGTGCAAGGACTGTGATTGACTGATCATGATCGTGTCTTAAAACCTTAAATCTGGGTAGACACCTGACATGATCTAATAAGGTTCTTTTGGCCTATAAATACCAAATTCCACAACCTTATTTTGAAATATGCTTTCTCTCACACTCTCAACTCTTTACATTATTTCATGATATTTGGATGAATGATTCTCACGTCGAAGGCGGTTCGCGGGAGCTTTGGCCTCGCGTTCCGGTTAAAGTAGCTTGTTACCATTCTTATTTCCAGGTTCTCCACTGCGCCATCAACTAAGCCTCATTTATTCTTCTACAACTAGTTGCTCCTCCATGGATAAACCCCTTTTGGTCCCGAGTTATGGATACTAAGTTGCACAATCATTTCATAATTATCATTTCATTAAAAAAAATGGAAATACTAACAACAACCGTTTTGGTTGTTTTTAAGAAACAAATCTCCACATAATATGTTGATATTAAGACATAACCAAAGATAAGCTCTATATTGTTTCTTAACATAACCGATACAAATACTATATTGTATTTGCTTTTGAGATATTCTAGCAAATTTATTGATTTTGAAATATTTTGTTTGAATATTTGTGTATTATCTAAACATAAATTTCGGCAATTAGTTGTTATCAGCAACTCCAAGAGCTATTGTTAGCAAAACTCTAAAATAATTACCAGGCAGGAACCTTTTAGAAAACTAGACGATTGCCCGCACATGGTGACGATCGGTATATCGTGAATTTTGGGGTGCAATTTTTTGTTATGTATATATAAATGTGGAGTAAATGAGAGTGAAAAAAAAATGGTTTAAATTGTAATTATATTTAAATATGCATGGGTTTTTATATGTAAATGTATTTTAGTAATCCGTTATTATTGTAATCCGTTATTAGAAGTAATAATAGAATACGATACATCAATAAAAAAAAATAAAAAATAAAAATAAAAAATTTAGTAATAACAACATTACTATTTTTAAGTTTTTAGGTTTAATTAAATGTGTTTTCTCATTTTAATACTACGTATACATATTTACCTATTTGTTTTAATTTTAAAACGACAATTTTTTTACAATTTATACCACTTACCTCACAAATTATATCTCACATGTCTTTAGTGATACTTAACTCACAATCTCTAAGTTGATGGACCACTCATATACCGTTAGGCCAAGAGGATTTTGGTGAAAAAAAAAAAGCCTTTTATATTAAGTAAAAGTATTATTTTTGTTATCTAGAAACTAGACAAGTGTATAAAGGGGTAATTTGGTCAAAGGATGTAAACAGCAAAGGACACATTAGTAAATCCCTTTCTCTTGGGTTTCTCTGTTCATTTTCATTTCCAGCCGAAACACAAAAACACACAGTGAAAGTGTGTTGTAAAAAGGGGCAACAAACAGTCAAAACACCTGATCGATCATGGGTACCTTAGGAAGAGCAGCCTACACTGTCGGGTTTTGGATCCGTGAAACGGGTCAAGCCATGGATCGTCTCGGGTCACGCCTTCAAGGCAACAACTACTTCAAAGAACAACGTATCTACTCAAAACCCTAATTCGATTTATGTGTTATAAAATTTGATTTATATATTTTGTGTTCGTAAATAATGTTGCATTTTTAGCTAGATTGGTTTTTATCAGTTTTATGATTTGAGGTAATAGTAGTTAAAAACATTGTCTTAGGTTATGCCAAGTGTACTATGATTTTCAGCTGGATTAGCGTCTTAGTTTGTGGGACGTCTTGGTAGTTTTTTTTTGTTCATTTTGTGACAAATGGGAAGTCTTTGTTTAATACTTGTAGTTGTAGTGGCGTGGAGTTGTTGATTATAGTTGGGACAGTTTTTCTATTGTTGCTCGCGTGGAGTCTAAATAAGACAATAAAAAGCGGAAAACTATTATATGAATAATTTGTAACAGGTGGTGTATTTAGTTGTTAGCTACTTGCGGAAATTTGGTATGTAGTTCATGAAGCAGACAGGTAGACGATATTCTTTAGTTGAAGTTGTACGTTGGGTACTAAACTAGTTAGTTTCGTACCCTGGTTTATACCATCTGCCCATTTTCTTAGCAGGCTGCGATTGTCTATTGAAATCTAACAATCGAAATACTGTTAACCATTCTTGATACGGAGGATAATCGCTCTAGAAATATTCTTTTGTCCATCTGTTTGTTATTATCAGAAGGATATTTTCAGTTATATACATAAATATGCTTTTTTAAATTAGAACTTGTTAATAATGTCCCATTAAAAACCAACTGGCTTAGCTCAGTTGGCCACCTTGGAGTCTTTAGGGGCTCTTGGGGGAGGGAGGTCTTGAGTTCAAATCCTGCAAGGGGTTTGAATGAGAGATTTTCCTTCAAGGTAGTCCTTTAATAAAGGGTTTGGGCCCTGTAACCCCGTGTTCAATCTTGGAAAAGGCGGGTTTACCCCTATTAATTGTCGTGCCTTCCTACGGTTAGTAGGGATTTTCCCCATCGGTATTTGAAATAGGCATTTCGCTCGAGGGAGCTCTCTAGCGGACCCGGTTTAGACAACGTAGTCTAGACCTCCCATTTGTCGAACCGCGACACGAAGCACCTTATAAGAAATTCACCTTTCAAAAAAAATAAAAAATAAATAATGTCCCATTAAAACACAGTTTTTTGTATCATTTATGACTCAGCGAAGTCATCCCCATCTACAAGAACAAGGGGGATGTGCAAGTGTGTAGCAACTATAGGCATCAAGCTCTTAGCCACACCATGAAGGCGGGAGAGAGTTATCGAGAGGAGGCTAAGGGGAGACGAGTGTGTCGAGAATCAATTTGGCTTTATGCCGGAAGGTCTTCGATTGAGGCCATCCACCTTCTCGAAGCCCATGGAGAAGCAGAGACAAAAGGATCTCGTATATGGCGTCCCCTGGACCTTGAAAAGCGTATGATAGTGTCCCACGAGAGCTGATTTGGAGTACTCTTATTGGCAAGGGAACACCAAGGAGATATGTGAGAGTCATAAGGATATGTGCGAGAGGGCTAAGACTCGCATGCGGCCTACCGTGGGGATCTCGAGTGTTTTCTGTGAAAGTTGGGCTACACCAGGGATCCGCTTTAAGTCCATACCTGTTCGCCTTGATTCTTGACTACGTATCCCGTGGGATACAAGAGGCCATCCCGTGGAGCATGATATTTCCGGCGACATACATGTTGGTGGCGGCAGAATCGGCGAAGGGTTAAACATCATCATTTGGAGCTATGGAGGAGGCACTTGGACATAACGGACTTCTGGCGAGAGAGAAGACGAATACGAGATGTGATTTTGGTAGGAGCGGCGGGGCATCACGAGGATGTTTGTATCGGTGACCGATCCTGCCACCCAAAGAGTCTTTTAGATATCCGGGATCGATGATTCACAAATCGGGGGAGGATAGGACGGGACGTAACCCACGGGATCGAAAGTCTGGCAGCGAAATGGAGGGCGGCATCGGAGTGCTCGTGATGGCGAACGTCCCCTTTGCTAAAGGGGAAATTTATAGGGTGGCGATTAGACCGACTATGCAGCATTGTCCGGAGTGTTGGCCCATCTCCAAGGCCCGGTGCCAAAGGTAGAAGTGGCGCAGGCGAGGGATGCTTAGATGGACTTGTGGAAAATCTTTGCTTGACATGATCCCGCGGAGTTTTCTGGATCTAAACTTGAAGTCGGAAATATTATTTCAAAGATGAGAGAAGGTAGGTTGAGGTGGTTCGGTCATGTCAAAAGGAGGCCGGGAAGGGTAGAGGCGCTAGTAGTAGATGGCGTGAGAAGAAGGGGAAGACCCAAGCTCATGTGGGAGGAGAGACTTAAGCATGACATGTCGGAGCTTCACTTGTCGGGAGGACATGACCTCTCGGATAGGAAAGGGTGGAGAGATAGGATTAGGATTTCTGGGCTAGTTTCTTGTTTGGCTCGGGGCTTTGTGGGTTTGGGTAGTTTTGGCGGGTTAGCTTCTAGGCCTCCTCAGGGTGCTTTGCCTTGCCGTGTTTCGGGTTTAGTTGCCCAGTTTGGCCGCTTTTCGTAGTTTAGGCCTTCGTTGCCTTGCTTTGCTTGTTTTTGCCGTTTTGGTTTTCTGCTTTTCTTGACCCGCTTTGCTTTTGGTGCTTTGCCTTTTTTTTTTATGTTTTGCTCTTTCTTGCTCCCCTTAGGTCCGCTTGCTATTCTATGCGCTTTTCTTTGTTGCCTGCCTTGTTTGCTTCGCTTTCGTTATTGCATGTGCTTGTTGTTCAACGCCTCTCCTCTCTTTCTTCTCTGCCTCACTCGCACACCTGCACTTGCCGGAGGTCTTTCTCCCGGGTTTTTCCCTGGGGAAAGGGTAGGATCTGTCTACATTTTACCTCCCCCATACCTCGCCTTGGCGGGATTGGGTATGTTGTTGTTGTTGTTGTATTCTTAATGAGGTAGTTGTGGTTATATATATATAAAAGTCGTAACAACAAAATTGTTACTTTTGGAACTTCATTAGAAATTGATTGGAATTGTTAAAATGTATAACCGTATGTTTTTTTGTTCTAGATCCTCATATTCAGTTTTTAATCTAGCATATGCTGTGTCTCTCTTTAGTTTCTGTCATGTTTGCTTTCTTTTCACATATTTCAACACCTTCGTGCGCTTTAATATGCACCAATGGACTATCTTGTCATTATTAAATCATTTTTTATCCCCGCTTTAACAGTCTACTATTATGTAATTAAGCATTGTTTGAACTATTTCATTTTGTTTTTGTCGGTGTCCGGCATAGGACTCTTATGAATGTATATGATAAAACCCCTCGCGTTGCTAGAATGCGCATTTGTGGCTCCAAGTGCTTCTATCATTGGGGATGTTCAAGTTGGAGCAGGATCTTCTATTTGGTATGGATGCGTTTTGAGAGGTAATGTTTAGGCACAATGACCTTTTGTAAACTTTTACATGCTGCAACGAGTTTTCCTATACATTTATGAACAAAAGATGAATTTAATTGGTACTAGCTAATGATATATCATTTAGAGGGATGGAAGTGATACTGGGCCTCGGTGGGATTGGGTTTGTTGTTGTTGTTGTTGAAGTGATACTGGGATTTTGTGATCAGCTATTTTAGTGATATTTCCAGTGGCGAAGTTGCTATTAAATTTCTTTTTTAAAGATGGGGGCAGTGATAGACTAATAGCCACTGCTCATAGGCGGTACAACTCTTAGAATCAAGTGCTTTACATTAATAGTTCAGCTGATTTGCTACAATGCACATATGATATAACATTGCAGCTCATGTGTTCTTATCAGAGCACATATTTGTAAAAATTGATCACATCCAACCAAACGATTCTATCACATCCAACCAATTTTAGCGACTTATCTCATGTTTTTTTATTGTTCTACATTGTCGCCCTCCGCATCACCCTTTAGCAATCCACATCTCTTTTGGGGTCGGCCCAACCATCTTTGATTGTTGTCGACAAAGCTCGTAAGATTACGCTATGGTTGTTTGCCTTTCCAGTCGTTATGTTGATACCTTTGAATTTGATACCACAATCTTTACTTGAATGTTTTTAACGATGATGTGATAGATGGTGACTTAAAGTGATGTTTCTTAATTGCAAAGAGGAGAAGAAAGGTCGTTTTCTAGTCAAGTGATGAAGCTAGGTCTGTGAATCAACATGATTATCAAATCATAAATGATTTAGATTTCGTGTTTATAATGTTACTGTTGATGCAAAAGTTGGACGTTCCTTGTTTGGAGCTCCGGATCTTACACCAATTGAGGATTGTTGCTTGGAACCTGCGCACTAAAAGACAAAAGACACCGTTAGGCTTACCGTGGGATTGTTTTCCACGATTATCCTCCGCAGGTAGAGTAAGTAATGGGTAGTAGGTTAAGGAGAGTTAGGGTTTGTAAAGCGTACCTTAAAGCGAGGGTGTGATCCCCTTTATATACGCACGGAATCCCTATTGGTTCGTGTTCCTCAACCTTCGGCGTATCCCGCCCTAAACGGTTGAGAATGATTATCTCCTTCATTAGAAGATATCCTATATCCATTCCGTAAATATATTCGTATTCGGGCCTTCGTGGGCCTAAACGCTTATCAGCCCTACATCGTGTTGGGCTTTATCAATATTGGACGTGGCGCGGGTTCAGAACCGGATGTAGAGTATACGTCATCATGTCCCCGGTCGAGTATGCGCGAGCGTGAATCTGCGGATGCTAGACTAATATCCATAGGACGGAAAAATATACCAAACGTATCAACTAAGCCAAAGTAAATTTGCTTTGGATACATTGTATCTAACCGAAAAAATAGAAAATGAGCCTCGTAAGTCTGGGAAAGTTATCTTTGTATGTCCCATCAAACAATCGTAACCAACGTGATAGAAGTAGTGAGTCCACGCGTCGTCCATCTGAGGAGGAGGAAGAAGGTTATATAACTCTTGCACTTCATTTTCACCGTCTTCACACATAGTAAAAAACAAGCCGCCGCTAGAAAGCTTTAACTTAACCAAAGCTCTTCAACCAAATACTCGAAGGTAACACCGTCTCGCGCTTTTGTGTTTGGTTAGAACAACACCATGGTGAAAGAATTATCTGATTTTACGTCCGACATAAGCAAGAAGAATTACAACAGATCGCATCGACTACTATATCCCCAGCCAGCGGTACATCCGGAAGTTCGGCCGCGAATGCATCAATCTTGATTTCCAATGGGAAAATTGGTGTATATACGCGATTCTTCAATTCGCCAATCAGCAGTATACCCATATCACTATTCTTAAGCGATGTATTAAATTACTACGCATTCACTTGTCCCATGTGACCTGTCATAGGTGCGGCTAAATTAATCAATTTCGAGGTAAGCTGTCATTTATTGGCCATAAATCCAACCATCCATTTATTCCGGGCGTTTTACCACACCACATGGTCGAATGGTTGGGTTTCATTCACGCCCGGATCCCTCCAAAGGCTACGATAAGTTAGATGCACTCCAAACCGAGGGAAACGCTTTTCTGGATTGACAACACCCGCTTTTCCATCCCATTCGATTTTACGCTAAGGGGACATTGCCAAAGGATGAGCCCCTCTGGATCATATAACGTAGGATGCGGAACAATAAACGCCTAACCGCATCCCTATAAGCTCCTACCCCAGGAATTCTTAGTACATATAGGCCACGAGTCACAATTATTATGGCAACCAGAAGAAGTTCCTATTTTCTTGGACGCCGATGATCGTGGGGGTGCTCATGCTGCGACCGTTGAATTACATTTACGTAAGTTGTGTACTTGGTGTGTTTCAGTAATTGTTATAAACTATGTGTGTTTTTCGTGATGCTGCGGAAATGGATCTCGTCGCCGTGGTGCACTGGCAAAACCGCAGAGGTAAAGGTGGGGACCCGAGCTCTACGAAGGAGGAGAAGAACCAATGCTAGGCTGTAATCGGGCGCTCTGTAGCTATGGATCTAGGCGAGGAGGGTGAAAGTTCATCCTTAGCGCTCCAAGCAACTCCCTTACAAAGTATGCCGAGTGTAACGGCACAAACACCACCCGGCAACCGCCCATACGCGGTGGAGACGCTGGAAGATCTGAGAGGAGGCGGAAGAAAGTCACGAATTGGAGCGAAAAGGAAGCGCTAGCGGCGGCGATGGCGCGCCGCCACATCCCGGGAAGAAGCGCCCGATTATTCTTAGCGTGGAGTCATCGCCCGTGATGTAGCGTCGCCCCCCATCACCGACACCTCCATTCTGCGTAAGTATCCATGAAAGTTTATATATCTAAAAATATTAAGCTTGACTCAAAAGCTGTGATTATCTCATCATGTGTGTAGGGTTGAACAATCTGCAGAGTCGCCCCCCCAAACAAGTCCATTGCTTGACTGAATCATCCGGGTTGAAGCGGCCAAAGCGCCGAGCTTAAAACAGCGAGGAAGTACCCATGGAACAACTTATTGATGACCTGGTCTCTATAGCAACGCGGATAAAGGTAAAGCACTCGGGTGATACTAGCAGGTGCGGAAAAGACAAACGACGCCTTTACTCGAGGTTCAATTGGTAGTCGCAGCGAAGCTTGAGACTTGGGTCGTATGCTACAAAACTAGTAGAGGAAAAGATGGCACTGATGTGTCAAATCAATCAAGAAGCGTAGAGGCCGCGAGCTATAAGTCTTCGTCGTGGGCTATTAAATACTTGGAAAATGGCAAAGACGCACTAACCACCCGGCTTGAAAACCTCGCTGCCTGTAAAAGATGCTTTAGAGACAGGGAGGAGAAATTGCGGAAACTCAAGCATAGAATACTGACGAGGAGTTATATCCGCAGCCTTCTTTCCACCAAGTAAATAACGTAGATGGCTCATAAGCCATGGGCTCCGCTTAGGCCAGGAGTGTCCCCTGGAGTCGCAAGAAGTTCGTGACTCCTTTGGGGATGTGGTGAAATGTCTTACTGAAATCGAGGCTATTGAAAACCGCAAGAGGCCGAGGCCGCTAAAGGTACCCGCTGGATCAGTGCGATTTATGATGCAAAGGCTTATGACAATTTAGTCAGCCTTGCTATGGAGAAAATGAAAGACTTGGAACTCCCAAGATCGCTGAACCGAACGTGATCGGACTATCCAATAAACGTAATATTTGCGTGTCTAACCTTAGCCGCAGCATCTTGGTGGAGAGGTCTGTGCAGCCCGGACTATTATCTTAGGCCCGATGCATCCCAACCTGCAGTTCTGTCTTTGCGCCCCCAGAGACATCCCGAACTGCTATTGATGGGAAGTCCCCCAAACAAGTATTGAGGCGTCATGCGCGAGACTTGCCTTGAAAGGAAAGGTATTAAGCGGCAAGGCCGTAATGTGCTGGGGTGGCGCGCATCTCCCAAGGCCTGACGGTGCCGTGAGTGTGGCCACCGTGAAGGCGTCGAGATGCCGATTTGTTACAGGAGCTAAATAGGATTGGGGAAGATACGAACCGCGCGGGTAGTTCCTCCTTGAAACGGAGTCATAGCTTTTAGTTTATTTTCTAATGATGTCTGTAAGAAATAACTCGTAGGTCCTTAATGGATTTTCTTTTGCAAAGGGCGTTTGTAAGGATTTTGTTCCTTTTGGTGATGTACACCTTTGTCGTATTTACCTTTGCGCAAAAGAAATATATGTTGTGTTATCGATGATGTACATCCTTATATCGTGTATCTTTTGCGCACAAGAAGTATCGCGTTGTTATTTGTATAACCAAGTGTGGATAATATAAGGACCTACAATCATGTATGAAGATTCAAAAATGTTAAGTATAATCATGTATATTATTGGTATGCATGCGTCAGTAAATACCAACGTGAGGAATCAAGTGTCTTGGTTCCGATTTGTTAAACGTGACATGTGCATAGTTGGCATCCGTCGTAGGGTGCGCACAAAGCTTATTCCAACGTCTTGTGAATAAGGTGTTTAACAAGGATCACGTGAATCCGTCGTTGATGGGTTTGCAACCCTCTTACTCAACAAGTTTTTTATTAGGTTAACTTATCCTTTTGACCGTCGTGGGTGTATATATTGCATGCACGCCATGTAGGCAAAAATATGAAAAAGTTGTTTAAGACATATAGTATATGGAAGTAACAAATTAAATGGTGTTACTTGAGTTAGCTAGAAACATAACGTTTTATTAATACTTGCAAGTGTTTATGGAAAAATAAAAACATGATACTAGGAAAAAAAAAAATAATCATCTATCGAGTACTTTTAGTAAAATGCCCGAAGCTCGCGGCTTGGCCATACCGATCCTACGGTAGCATCTTTTGAGATTGCAGATGTTCCATGCGCTGGCGATTCACGACCATCCACGCCCGTAGCTTTTGTGTAATGCTTTGTTCCTAGTGCTTCGGTAACCTCGTAGGGTCCTTCCCACTTTGGTCCAAGCTTACCTGTGTCTTCTGCGTGACTCGCATCATTAGCGCGATAGACAAAGTCACTTCGGCCTGAAGGAGACACCTCTTACCTTAGCGTCATAGTATCCCTTCATTCTTGACTTTGATTTTTCTTCACGTTATACTCGCTCACGCCGTTCTTCTAGTAGGTCCAGTCAAGGCGCGCTTCGTCATTAGTTGCCACATTAATCTCTGCGCATAGTCGCGGATAGTTGGCATACCAATTTACCGGTATGGACGGCCGGTCCCCGTAGACTAGAGAAGGGGGTGTCTCAGACCTTGGTTTTATCGAGGTGCGATGCCCGCAAAACATGTGATAGTTCTTCCACCCATCTCCCCTTTGTGCTTTTCAGGCGCCTTTATTCCTTCGCCTAGGTTCTATTTGCCCGTTCCACTAGGCCATTGGTTTGTGGGTGTTTAACGACGCAGTCTTGTGCGCTTGATGCGTAGCTTTCACACCGGTCCTCGAAAGGATTGTCACAAAATTGTTTACCATTGTGCGAGATGATTTCTCCGTGAAGGCCAAAACATACGATGTTGTCCCACACCTTGGCGCCACCCGTTGCCGGTGATTGTTACCACCGCCTTTGCTTCAATCCACTTGGTGAAGTAGTCTACAGCGACTATGAGGAATTTTAATCCCCCCACGCGACGGAAAAGGGCCTCGATGTCGATACCCCATTTGTAGAAAGGCCATGGTGATGTTATTGGCGTTAGCTCGTTGCTGGTTGGCGTGGCTGACGGGCCTATGCACTTGCAATCGAACACTTCCGTATTAAATCCCCGTCTCGGTGCATGGTAGGCCGAATATCCTCGATCTCATGGCGCCGCTACAATGGATCGTGGTCCTGAATGCATCTGCATGAACCTTCATGGATTCGCGCAGACATAATTTGCCCGTAATGGGCCCACATAAAGTGGAGCCATGGTTGCAAGAAGGGCGTCGGTACAAGATGTTGTTTCGACTTCAAATCGCACTTGCGCCATGCGCCGTATCCTGCAAGCTTCCTTCGTCTCTCGGGTAGTATTCCTTTATTCAGGAAATCCATTATTGGTGTCATCCATGTAGGGCCGTCTTCCTCCATGATTGTGGAGACTTCCATCTCTGAGATAGACTTGCTTTTCAAAGTTTCTACCGTAACCTCGCTTTGATAGGTCGCTAAAACTTCGTCGAGGCAATCTTGCTCGGGCATCCGCGCTGCGGTTTTCCCTCTAGGGACTGTTTGATAGTGAACCGGCAAAACCTTTGATTAGCATCTTGGTTTTGGCGGATATTGGATCATGTTATCCTCCTTAGCTACGTGATTCCCAACACGTGGTTAGCTACGAGCCTAGAATCCACGTTTGCTTCTAGGTTCTGCATTACACCCATTCGAAGCCGCGATGCGTAGTCCGTAGTAGAGCTTCATACTGCCTTCGTTGTTTTGTGCCAAATTCAAAACGCAGCGTGATAGGTGAATTCAATACCTTCCGGATTAGTAAGGATAAGGCCGCCTCTCCCCAACCATCAATGCAAGAAGATCCATCTGTAAACAAGATCCATGGATCATGTTGTTCCGTCTTATTTGGTATAAGTGCCTCATTGGTGTCCGCTTCTCAATTATGAAATCGCCAGTCTGGTCCTTTAATTGCGTGGCGTGGTCTCGTATGAGATATTGTGTTTCCACTTCGAGTCGACGATGCATCCGGTTTTAGAGATGACTGCTTAATTGGTTGATCGGTAATGACCGTCGGGTGTGCTTGGAAATACCACAGCCGTTTAGCGGCAAACACCAACGCAAGAACCAACTTTTCCATGGCCGTATAGTTCACCTCCGTCTTGTTTAGCGCTTTGCTTATAAAGTAGATAGGAGTTTGAACTGAATCCCTATCGGTGGGTAGTATACGCACTAAGCGCCCCATCCGCCGCGGACAAATACATGATCAGTTCTTCCCCTCAGTCCGGTGCAACGAAGGCCGGGAGTGTTGCGGATCTTGTCGCTTGCCAAATGAGTGAAGGCTTCCTCACCAGTAGTCCACTTAAAATCACCCTTCTTTATGCACTTTTGAGTGTTTTAAAAGTGGTAACGATTTTTCTCACGACTGGATAGGAACCTGTTAGCCGGCCAACTTTCCGTTAAGAGATTGAACTTCCTTCCTGCTGCGCGTCGCGGGAAGTTCGATGACCCGATTTGTCTTTTCCGGACATGGTTTTATGCCGTGAGGTTCAATCAGTATCCAAGGAACATGCCTTCAAGCGAGCCGAATGTGCACTTTTTGGATTAAGCTTCATGTTTATCTCTAGAGCTTTGAACGTCTCCTCATGTCGGCGTATTAGCTCATCTTCGATATGGCTCTTGATGACTAGATCATCGACATAGACTTCAATGTTCATGCTCAATTTTGAAAGCGTTGTCTACCAACCGTGATAGGTGGCCCCGCATTTTTAGCCGAAGGGCATTTTGTGTAACGATAAACACCTTGGCACTGTGTGGAAGGCCGTCTTTTCCTCATCCTCTTTAGCCATCTCGGATTTGATGGTATCCTCTTTGACGCATCTAGGAAACACTTTAATGGATACCCGCACGAGACTCTATTTTCGGTCTATTTACGGTAATGGGTAGCGATCTCCGGACACGCTTTGTTAAGATCCAGTAAAGTCAACACACATCCGCCTATACCGCCGCTTTTTGACCATTATTGGATTCGAAGCCGGCCGTGGTAATAGACTTCACGATAATTCCCGCATCTACTAACTGTATTTCAAGATCGCCATAAACTGCGCCGCTCACGGGCTTCGGTTCTTCTGGCGCACAGCGAGTATCCTTGTCCGATTCGCAGGTTATGTTACGTGATTGGAGCGGTACTCCGGTCATGTGTTTTGGCTCCCATGCAAAAATGTCTAAGTTCTTTGC
The DNA here is from genome assembly GCA_910596185.1 of Chrysanthemum makinoi. Classification (NCBI taxonomy): domain Eukaryota; kingdom Viridiplantae; phylum Streptophyta; class Magnoliopsida; order Asterales; family Asteraceae; genus Chrysanthemum; species Chrysanthemum makinoi. The sequence continues at coordinate 258,689,931 of OU343220.1, forward strand.
GAGGAGCGCGACGTACCGATTTCACGTTGTCCGATAGTGATCCTCCGATGGCAATTTCCGCCTCGGGTATTACGGGTGGATTGCTACCTTCCGGATGTGGGATACCTGGTGGTCTCACGCTCGGGTGCGGTTTCAAGCATGCAACCGTGTTGCATTCTCTATGTGGTATAGTGGTATTGTAAAGAGTAACAATACCACCTTCCATCGAACTTAAGCATTCCATGCGCCGTTGACGCGACGCTACGCGCATAGCGAAATTCCGGTCTCCCATAATGCCATTATATGGCGAGGGAGATTTAATCACCATAAATTCCATCCATGCCGTTGCGGAGTGTTCTTCGCTTCCGATTGCCGAGGGTAATCTTATTTGTCCCATAGGCCATATCTTCTCCCCTCAGTAAACCGGTCCAACGCCGTTCGACCGGGTCAACTGGTAGCGCGATTTCGACGCGACGCTTAAAAAAGTTGCTCATACATGATGTCGCCGAAGCTCCACCATCAACATACATGCGGTGGATATCGTGACTCCCAGCTTATCTCTATAGTAAGTGGTTCTATCATCGCGTTGTTCGCAATCAAGGTCGGGAATGAAATTTCTCTTCCCCGCGAAAAATCCCGACTTACTTTCTCGCTTTCGCCAAGTGACCACCGCCATGATTGTATCATGTAAATGGTGTCGGCTTGTCTTTAGGCGCTTTTTCTTATTGTTACTCTTTTGCTTGTCCTTCCCTTCCTTGATATTCTTGACCAGATGGTCCAATCTACCCTCTTTGACCATTTTGTCAATGAGTTGACGATTGGACACATTCATTAGTAGTGTGGCCCTACGTAGTGGTAGTCCACGGTATCCACTGCCGACAGCCTCCTCCGGAGTCGCATTTGTGGTGGTCTTGGGAAGTTAAGCGCCTCATTGCGGTATTTCTTTTGGTGATTTGGTAGCGGGGTATATTTGTCATTATCGCGTCCATTCCCTTGGTTCGCGATAGTTCTGATTCGGTTATTACCGGTCGTGGATTGTCTCCCAGTTGTTCACGTGACCGTGGTTGGATAACTTCTTTGCTATCATTGCGGCTTCTGCAGAAAGGCGGGTAATGTAACCTCATCAAAGGATTGGGGAATCTGTCATTCAACCTCTTAATAAGTTAGGGTTGTTGATTCCATTCATGAACCACGAGATTTTGAGTACCGGGACATGCTTTGACTTGCATGCACTCATCCTTGAAGCGCTCCATGAAAGCGTTTGTGGATTCCCCTGGCTGTTTGACTCTAGCAAGTTCAATGGGATTTTTAGCACTTTTTCGGTAAAATTTAGGAATGCCTTCCTCAACTCTTCGCCATTGATGCTTACAGCGTGGAAGCTTGTTGAACCGATTCATTTCCCACCGTGTGGAATTGAACATGTGGCACCACGGAGTTGTGGCAGGTTTCAATAGTTCTTTGCGGATTCAAAATTTTTAGGTGATCATCGGGATCACACCTCCATCATAGGTTTTAACATTAGTAGGCATGCGCCTCTTTTTGTTCTCAGAAAAATCAGCGACACGTCTAGTGAGCATCTACCTTATGGCCGGCCATGGGAGAGACATATCCTCCTCTTCTTGGTCGGTTTTTCTTACGGATTTCCAATGTCGGTCTCCCTTTGTCCTCCTTTATGAGGAATTACTAGAGGATAGTTCCTCTTCCTTCGCGTTCGCTGGTTATCCTCAGAATTACCGTTGGGGGGCTCACTTTGGGAATATCGTTCCCCATCTATCTTGTACTCTGCGGCCCGGAGTCTAGTATGGACGCGGTGCGCTTCCCATCTTCCTCACTTTCCGTCATAGGCGTGAGTGGACATATTATCTTCCTCAACTCTCCTCCCAATTCTATTGAATCTGGGGGTGCGGTGCCGCTTTCGTCTCTCCTTATGACGAGCGGTGGAGATATCTCAAACTCACGGGCCAAAGTCTAATCGAGCATGCATGCTCCGACTTGGTCTTTTCTTTGCTTCCTCCTGCATAAGTGCAGCTAGGGCTTCGTAATTTTGAGAGACAAAATTACTTGGCTCTAATTCGGAGCGACTCCTCAGAACGGGGGTATCTGTTTCTATCAACACGCCACGTTTCCGCCGGTGCGTGGTGCTTTTGTGGAGTTAGCTTCTAACGATTAGAGTGGAGTAAAGGGAGTGGCGGGTCTCTGTGTCGGTGGTAGTCGTTGTTGTGCAGGTTGTCCCGAGGTGGTTCCACGGAGGAAGGCGAATCTGGCACGATCCACGATTCTTAGCTGGCCCCGGTTGTTCAATGATCGCCTGGGAGTTACCCTTTGTGCACCTTCTTTCCAAGTAAATCGCTTCGCGATAAACCGTCATCCTAGTTCTTGGTTCTTAGTGAAGGGTCCCACGGATGGCGCCACTTGTTGATGCAAAAGTTGGGCGTTCCTTGTTTGGAGCTCCGGATCTTACACCAATTGAGGATTGTTGCTTGGAACATGCGCACTAAAAGACAAAAGACACCGTTAGGCTTATCGTGGGATTGTTTCCCACGATTATCCTCCGGCGTGAGAGTAAATGTCGGTTTAGGGTTAAGGAGAGTTAGGGTTTGTAAGCGTACCTTAAGCGAGGGGTGTGATCCCCTTATATATGCACGGAATCCCTATTGGTTCCGTGTTCCTCAACCTTCGTTATCCGCCCTAAGCGGTTGAGAATGATTATCTCCTTCATTAGAAGATATCCTATATCCATTCCGTAAATATATTATTAGGGCCTTCATGGGCCTAAGCGCCTTATCGGCGTAGCCCACATCGTGTTGGGCTTTATCAATATTGGTACGTGGGGCGGGTTCGTAACCCGGATGTAGAGTATACGTCATCAGTTACTCTCGGCGCACCATATATTTTGTCACTTTAACAACTTCTTTTGATATCATGGATGAGATGGTACAACCAATATGAATCAAGCTGATGTTTGGAGAGGCTAACATCAATTGTGTACTTGGTTGCACTATGACAAAAACAACCATAGATGGCTGAGCCTGCACCATAGTTTTGGGTCGCTTAAAAGGTGATGTTTTTGACAGATCCGATTGTTGGAATAATGTGGCAAAAAGTAAGCTGGAACTTCTGGATCCAACAACGGATGTGAGAGCAATGTATTACAAAATAGAAGTCAGGGGAGTAAGCAGTATTATAAGTGATAGCAAAGGGGAAACATAGTTCAATTCTTTGCATAAACTCTTCTCTAAGAATAAAAAATAAGAACACAAAATTAAAACAAAAGAATGAAAAACGAGGTTTACTATTAGGGGGGTGATACTCACACCACATCTTTTGATGCATGCACCACAATTTGTGCATTACAGTGTACGTAAATGCACAAATTGTGGTGCATCAAATGATGTGTATCAATTCTCTTACTATTATTACCCTTATGATTAATATAATGAGAGCTTTAGGATGAAATTATATGGATGGCTGCGGTAGATTCTCTGATAATTTTTTGTGTTTGTGCGGGGTTACTTTGAATGCAGTAGTCATATCTAACCCTTGTTTGGTTTTAGGTTTTCCCTTTAAAGCCTCACAAAGCAAAACCCACGAATATGATTGTATCATGACAATAAATCTGTAATTCAAGCACTTATTATTCATCAATCCAATCTTGTATGTTTAACAAATACCAAACACCCATTTTTTCCGTAACAAGACACAGTAAAAAATAATTGCATTATCAATAGTTTGCAAGTTATATTCTATCTATGACACTTCTTGTACAAGTAATAAATAACTTCTAAAACTTTAAAAGAGAAATTATAGATTGAAAAGTAACTTGTTTCACATCTAATGTCAAAGTTCAGTTCCTTTTGAATGAGGAGAGCAGCTTGTAACATTGCTTTCAGTAAAAAACGTTATTGTTCTCTATAAGGTTGACTTATGTAATTAGATTTTGCCACTGATGAGTAGACCCCGCACATTCAACTTACACCTCAAGTAGTCCAATTATGTGGAAGTAGTCTAATAATCATCGTAGTGCAGGACATGTTTACTAGCTTTTTATGATCTTGTATGTGTATCTGCACGATGTTATGTTATCATACCGTATGATGTGTATGGACATCAGAAAAGAGTGCAGGTGTGATTGAAATTGGTAAAAATAAAACTTAAACTGCTTAAGACAATGAATGTATAATTCTTCACTTATAAAAGCAGCATCTAACCACCAATGTTTTCTATTATAACAACCAACTAATGCTGATGTGCAACTTCGAGCTTAACAGAAGACATCCAATAACAATATGTTACACACCAATACTTTTTCAACGTTCTAAATAATATGCGGTATGCCATCTTGGTAGGGTTTCTAATTGTGGATTTCTTATTTTTCTGTATTTTTGTTTTTTTATATATTTTATATTTTGATGATAGATATGTGAAATTGTATGCTTGCTGATAAAATTGCGTATGTATATAGGTGATGTGAACAGCATTAGTATTGGATCTGGCACAAACATTCAGGACCACTCACTTGTGCATGTTGCAAAATCTAATCTACCTGGAAAGGTGCATCCCACAGTGATTGGCGATAATGTGACTGTTGGTGAGTAATGTGCAACGGCCTAGCTTTAAAATTATTAGTATAAAGCACGGCGTAATGAGGTTATACATTTCTTATTTACATAAACTGATTTGGATTGAAATATGCAGGTCATAGTGCCATTTTACATGGATGCACCGTTGAAGATGAAGCATTTGTTGGTATGAAAGCTACACTTCTTGATGGGGTGGTTGTAGAGAAGCATGCCATGGTTGCTGCTGGCGCTTGGCGTAAGACAGGATACCAGAATTCCCAGTGGCGAGGTACTAATCTCCTATATCCCATTCATATGATTTTTGTTTACCCAAGATAGAGTTGACAAAATTTATAAGAGGGGTAAAATTGATGGGCTGGTTAATGGGCCGAAACATGTCTGCGTCAAAATAGGTCGTGTCGGTTTGAGCCAACACACAACAACTTATTATCCATTTTTATATGAATAGGTAAAGTTTTACTATTACTACGAATACTATATATTATTACAATAAATCAATAATAAAAAAAGCGATTTTGTATGTTTATGCATTTAGAATTTTAGATACACTTCAGATTACTTTCGAGTTTCGACCCATTAGACCTGCATTTTTTACTAGTTAATTAACCCACTTGTCCCTTTACAACTGCACTCAAATAAACTCATTTATAGGAAAATGGGTTTATTTCTTGTTGTAAGTTTGCATTAGACAATAATGTGTTGTATCTGTAATAGATATCATTTAGCCATGTAGGATACCACCATAAGTTTTTTTTTGTTTTGGTAACCGTGATTTCCGACCTTTTTGGCCGACTAATCCACGGGTTTGAACCACAGCCACCGCGACTCAAACGGGTAAAGCCCTCCCTTTTTAGGAGGTTGGCGTGGCCACTTAAAGTTGTTTGCACCTAGCAGGAATTGAACTTGAGACCTCATACATTTTAGAATGATAGTCACAAGCCCTTTTACCACTAGGCCACCCTTAAGTGGTTAAAAAAGAGTTCGACAAGATATTGTGTGTCATTAACACACAAAATACCTTGTCAAACATCAACCACCATAAGTTTTTGAGTAGATTAAATAATAATACATTTATTTATATGTTATTGGAATTTGCTATTGGAAGCTAATCTGGTAATTCACCACAGGTATGGGGAGGCAATCCTGCCAAGTTCCTTAGAAAGCTTACAGACAAAGAGATGGCCTTCTTTTCCGAGTCGGCTTCCACTTACTCCAAGCTCGCTGAAGTCCACGCCACCAAGAATGCAGAGCCGCTTGACCAGACCGACTTCTTGAAAGTGATTCAAAAGAAGGCCACTCAATCTAAGAATCTGGTTAAATAATTATTGACAATAGCATGAAAGAGCTTTTCTCGTGAGCAAGTCTGTCACGAAAACACTTGTTTTTGCTTCCTCCTCGTGAGTTTGATGTCGACGAATGACTGTATTAAGCAAGTTTATGGATATTGGATCATTGGCTTTCTCCCTGTTCAAATAAAGAATAAACTTCGTAGGGTTAGAATCGCTTACGTTGCAAATTGTTGTAATGTTTGTTTGGCCATTTTTAAATCAAAAGACATGGAATAATCCAATATAATTGTGGATTTGATACATGATATTTTGGTGCTACTTATGTGATCTAGCCAATCTGGTAATACATGATCTTAGATTGAGAAAGTATGAATAAATAGTATACAATTTTTTTGTAGGTGTTTCATTTAATGTTGTTCAGATGACATCACACAGTAATTGAGGTTTCTACTGACTTAAATGTAACAATTCTACAATGCTTAGGTAATTACGTGACATCTTAAATTATAAACTTTCATACATTACCATCAAAGGTGGAGTTATTTACCAACTAATAACTTTTGAAGAAAATATTTAGCAATGTATGGTATCTTTAATAATATTGACCATTATATAACATCTTTTTAATTTTCTTTTCTCTTTTAATTTTAATTCATTTATTTCAAGCCAACATGGTATGTTCGAGCAACGGAGCAACAAAGGTAACCGAATTTGACTCGATTTATTGTTAAAAAAATTTATAATAATACAAGGCCACATTTATCATACTCCTTACTCCCTAATCCAATACATAGCTGGCAACCATACTCCATTTATCATTGTAGAAACCTTCTTTACGTGGATTAGTTATTGAACTACGATTAATGCGATTAAGTTTTTCACCATGAAGGTTTCAATTTTAGTTAAGAAACAAATTAACAGACCATTTAATGTGGCCTTGTATTATTATATCTCTATTTTTGTCCTCAGCAGGCGATAGTGTTCATGCGTATTTATTTGATATGTTAGGTTTATGACTCTAATTTAATTGCAGAAATAGTTGTTTATTAGTTAGACATTTACGTTTATCTATAGGTATGCTAGAAAAAAATGAGCCATGTAACTTTCATTTTGGATATGATTCGTATTGAGAGATTCGACATATTGTCACGAAATGTTGTTGTGAACAATGAAATGAGTAACATATTTGTTAATGTGAATGAAGTTCGAGAAGATGTAGCTAACCATGTTCCAAATATAATTATATTAATTTGCTAACTAATATAATATAGCGAGCATACCAATGATTTAGCCAATTTACTTTTTAATAGTAGGTAGGGAAATCTTACCTACATTATGAGTAATTTACTTATATTTCATTTGAAAAAAAGGTAGAGACAGGGAGAAAACATGTATCAGAGACTAAACTGTACATTTTTCAAATTTTTTTCAATTGAAATGTAGGTAACTACCTACATTATAATGTAGGTAATATTTTTCCCTTAAATAGTACTCCCTCCGTCTCATTTTTATTGTCCAGTTTGACTTTGACCGGTCTTTCTTGTTCAACTTTGATCATTAATATATTTGTTTGTGTTATATAATACTTGATAAAAATTATACCAATGAAAAATACATTTAAAACCCAATACATTCATATATTTTTCATCAAGTATTATATAACACAAACGAAAATAATTATGGTCAAAGTTGAAGTAAAAAGACTAAAAAAATCAATAGTGACAATAATTTAAGACGGAGAATATATCTATTTAGAAATACATATGTAGCAATTGGGTTGGAGTAAACCACATTTGATTTTTTTTAAGAATAAAACGAGTCAAATTCGGTTAGCTTTGTTGCTCCATTGCTCGAGCATATATCATGTTTGCTTGAAATAAATGAATTAAAACTAAAAAGAGAACATGAAATTTAAAACATACTATACAATGGTCAATATTAATAAAGATGCCATTGGTAAATATTTTTGTCAAAAGTTATTAGTAGTTGGTAAAAAACTCAGGTGCTTATATTAGGTATAATTAAATGCTCGGCAATTTTTGATGGTGTGTTAGAGATTTTTCTGAAAAATTCAAACTAGAAAACTAAAAAAAAAAAAAAAAAAGAAAAAGAAATTTGCAGCCTACACACAACTTTCTAGAAACTTTTTCAAAGAAATGGAAAACGTGTTCGAGTTTTCCAGAAAAGTTTTCCACTTTTTTTTCTTTTATAACTAAACAAATAATTTTCTAAATTTTTCCAAATTTTGTGATTGTTCAACCTAATCGCCACTCCCAACATCACTACCTTCCACCGTCGCAATCTCCGGCCACCATCTTCTGAATTCAACGGTAAAAGCCTGTGTGCTTTGTTATTATTGGAGTGTTTGGATTCTACAAATTGCTTATTTGCTTATGCGGGTCTTATTAATGAGCTTATCTAACTTGATATGCTCATTTTTTCCTCCATAGTTTTTGACTTATCACCTTATTAAAGGACTAAGGGGTTGTTTGTTTAAGCTTATTTAAATGGCTTATAAGGCCCAATCAAGCTTTGAGTAAGTTTATATGGTTGCCTTTACGAGCTTATGTTAGGTGGTTTTGATAAGCTCAAAAATTGTGGCTTATTAAAATACTTTTTTTAATCCACATATAACATTTATAGTTTAGGAAATTCATGTACTTTTGGTCATTTTTGTCATCAACTATAATAAGCTAACCCAAACACCAACAATGGGCTTATGAGCTTATTATATATTTATACTCATAAGCTGTTTATCAAATAAAAGCCTAAGCCCAAAGTGTAAGCTTAGACAAATCACAGACACCCCCTAAATATGGAATATATTCACATAAAATTAGGTAGAAGTACAGGCTTATGAAATATAAGTCGAGCTCATAAGCTCAAAATATTTGGGCAAAATAAATAGCTTTCAATACGGAGGATAGGACTTGCTTATTTGAGGTGCTTATTAGAGTTAAACGAAAGTTATTTTTCTACTCACTTATATAACCTAAGACCGTTAATGAAAATGTGTTCGATTGAAACTCCTAACAACTTAAATTCCTGTTCTGTATTTTATTGTGTTTTTGTACAACATGAGCATATAAAACACTGTTTCCCAAGTGATATGTTTAAATGAATTGGAAAAACACCACTTTGCAGGAGCCACACAAGATATATGTTAGAATTTAGAATCATAATTTGACCCATTTACTTATGAATGGGTCGATTTGGGTTATGTTTTTATCTATATGGGATTAAATAAGTACTCGTGAAAAATTGTTTAGGGGATACTAGTGGGTGACCTAGGAAGAGGTAAGATGGGTTTACGTCTCTCTTTAACAACAAAAGTTGTCGTCTCTTCTTGTAAATTTGCTAAGCGTTGGCTGTATGCTTATCTGCTTCTCGCGTATAAGTAGAAGCCATACGCTAAAAGTAATCGTTATGAAATTTTAGTTATAACATAATAGCCAGGCATAAAAACATAATCACATCATGTTGATTAATGTGCTGTAATCTTTTCTTTTCCTAATCTCATTTTTAGTCATCTAATAAAGTCCATAAAGTTAACGTCAACGGATGAGTCATGTAGGATGCCCTTTCAAAAGTGACAGATACTCGATCAATGTAACAATTGCTTTCCTTGTTGAATAGTGTTGTTTGTTGTATTATGGTATAAAATATCACAGAAAAAGTACGCTATGTAGTTCTCTATTCTATGTATATCTTAGGTCTTGTTCTGTAGCCTCTATACCGTATAAGATGAGTTGAAGCTGTAGCTCATCTTCTACAACTTCAACAATCTGTCACCGACAGTAATGACACCCCACTGATAAGTATTGTAATATATATTACATTAAGAAATAGGTTTATATGGTATTTTATTATAAGTTATTTAAATAAAATATCATGTTTAACTTCGGGTGATATATAGATGCGTGGACATGACGATGCTATGGAGTGGACTGAAGACTGTGAGAGGTTTTTTTTAGAGATTTTAGCAGAGAGGGTTAAGAGACATGTTAATGGGTCGTCATCATTCACATCAACTGATTGGTTTAATATGGATGAGCAAATATTTTTGAAGTTTGCAATAAGATATGGTCCTGACAAGCTTAAGGGAAAATATCACCGGCTGAGAATTAGGCATATCAAATTCGGTGAATTGATTAATGACGCTGATGTTAAATGGGATCCTTTGTCTGGCAAAGTGGTTGCTGATGACACCGTGTGGGATAAATTTTTTCAGGTATGATGTTCTTAGGCCTAATGAAAGCTTCTTCTGTTTGACTTATTATGTTGGTTGACAAACTATTAATTTGTAATTATATTGCAGCGAGATAAAAGTTTTAAGGCTTTTAAGAAAAAGGGTTGCAAGTTATATCCATTATTGACTGAAGTCTTCGGTGTTTCAACTTATGCCTCTCGAACTTCAGAAGAACATAGGATTGAGTCAGCTGGGGGTGAGGCTGGTGAAAGTGAGGGTACTCAGAGTGATAATAAAAAGCGTAAGTCGGGAGGAGATATGCTTGGAATGAGAAGAATGAAAACAAGTTCTGTAAATGACAAATGCGAGGCCTTCTTGGATGTTTGGAAACAATCAATGATGGCCTTCACGGATGCTTGGTCACAAACGATGGCAGAGGACTACTCCATTGATGAGTGCATGGCTGTCCTAGAAGCTACACCTGATGTCTCCACAACCTCCTACAACAAAGCGTTGACATACTTTCTTGAACCTGATTGGAGAAAAATGTTTTTACTAATGCCTAATCATAGGAGGAAGGGTTGGCTCGACAGTATGCAAAAGTAGTTGATTTTTACTAAACTGATGTGGTTTATGTTTCTTTCTTAATAATTTTGTTTAGAACTTGATGTAATTGTGACTTAGGCTACGATTATAAAACTTGTATTACTAATATGTAGCAAGCTTGATGTGTAGTTGATCTTTATCTTTTGTTATATCAGCATGCTTGAAATGTTGCAGTCGGGTAAATTTGAACGTATACATTTTTTATGTATAATTTGAGTTGCTGTCGACCCGTTTCAGTTTCATACATTCTTGTACATGTTTTATATTTGACCGATTTCTTGTTTATTTTTTTGTATGTTTACTTCATTTTACCCATTTCATTTTTGTACTTTTTAGGTTTAACTTCTTGATTAATTTTATTTTATACATGCTATATGTATTTTGACCTATTGGCCACTGCATTTTAATCCATTGACCCCTTGAGCACGGGTTAGAAAAATGAATTATGCACCAATCCTGCTGGTCATAATCAAAAGCTTGTATAGCTGTGATCAACAGGAAGCAAAATTATTTTAGTGCAGATGAGTTTAAATATGTTCTTAATTAGATTTTGCTTGGCATATGGAGGTCAGTTATTGAACTAGATGTGTATTTTGATTCAGGTGTAAGAGAGCTTGTTTGACACAAATACTTTGAATAGTTGTGCTGATTTCCTGATTGCTGTCGCTGGTTTCATGCTTTATCAGACGTACTCCACGAATTTTAACATTTCTGTAGTAACAGAAAAGAGGTTACGTCTCCTTAGAAAACTGGAATCACTCCAGACCCTAACAAGGTATTTCGATTATGAGAACCTCTGATGAATTTCTATGTGAAATCATCAAAGCTAAATGAGACATTAAGCTTGCCACCTCTAAAAATATATATTTTTATATGTGAATTTCTATTTTTTTATGAGAACCTCTATGAATTTCGCTTTGATGAATTTCTATATATATATGTGAATTTCTATTTTTTTATGCCACCTCATGTGAATTTCGCTTTGATGAATTTTTATATATATGTGAATTTCTATTTTTTTATTTTTTTTTAGCACAGATTGCCACCTCTAAAAATATCAATAATTTATAAAACATAAAAAATCATGGATAACAGAAATCTGCTACATATGCTTAATTAGTTGGCAGTTTTTTTATTATCTTGAATTGAAGCAGAAACTATTTTGGCCGCTATGTGCCTAGGGACGGAGCCAAGGGGGTCCTGTGGGTGTCCAAGACATCTATGAATTTTCTTGATGTAGTGTTAATTTTTTTAATTTTTTTTTTAAAAAAAACATCAATTTTTCCCAAATAGCCGCTATGTGCCTAGGGACGGAGCCAAGTGGGTCACGTGGGTGCCCAAGACATCTATGAATTTTCTCGATGTAGTGTTAATTTAAAAAAAAACATTAATTTTTCCCAAATACATCTTAAATGACTCCGGTCCATCGAAATATGTTTTTAGTCTTATTTAGTTAGCATCTTAAACTCTATTATATTACTTAAAAAATTGTGCACCCAGTCACATTTGTTTCTGGCTCCGTCCCATTGCGTGGATAGTAACTAGTTCTTTCATAAAGCTCATAAAAAATTAATCATTTCATGTTTTATCATGCTTGGTATTCATACAAGAAGATTTGAATCAGAATAGCAACGTAGTACTTCCATATTTACACTTTGCAGCCGATCAAGCACATCCAAATTTACACTTGTTAGCCTGTGTATTATTGTTTATGCATTTGTATTGGGCTCAAGCCCGTTTCTAGAATTATCTTTGTATTTGTATATATTGTCCCGTATTATGGGTTAATGAGAATTCGACATTTACCATATTTACATGGTATCAGCCACACCTCACGATCCATAAACCCTAAAAACAATACCATTTGCCGTTTCCTTCAAGTTCTTCAACTCATGATTGTTATCAATTTTTGTGTTGGTGATTTGTGCTCAAGTCACAAATCCACACGTTTATCACTTTATTGTTCATGCTTAGGTCACAAGCTAGTTATTTGTTGTGTTCACAGTTCACCACAAACCCTAGCATCCTACTTTCCTTCGTCACATACCCATAACCACATATAACCCTAATTTGTGTCATCATGACTGGTTCGGATGCCACTGCTACTATCCGACTCTCAGATAAACTTTCAACCGTTACACACTATCTTCTCACGAGGGTTCCGGTTAAGCTTGATATAGAAACTGGAACTATGCATCATGGGAATATTTTTTTGACTTTGTCAAGGCTATGAGGTTAGTAAGTACATTCATGGTTCCTCGGATGCTACCTCCACAAGCACTCCCACCCCTTTCACTCCGGAAGAGCTTAAAGTTGACACCATTGTTCTATCTTGGATCTTTACGACAATCTCGGACACGCTTCAAGCAAGGTTGGTTGTAGAACATCCACAATCCGCCAAGGAAGCATGGGATTTCATTACCGAGGTTGTCAAAGATAACAAACGGTCTCGCACCATTGCATTGAAGGCGGAGTTACGATCATTGACACTTGGTGATATGAGCATCGATAACCACTTTCGAAAGATAGAGTTGGTTGCCACTATTCTTACAAGCCTTGGATCTCCTGTTACTAGTGAAGATGTGGTTACTTTTTCTCTCGAAGGCTTGCCCGACAAGTATGATAATGTATGCGGTATTATTCATCATCGAGACCCCTTTCCGGATCTTAAAACTGCTCGTCCGATCTACAAAAAAATATAACATTTGGCACTACTTTCTCGCGTGCCAAAATGCAAAGAAAGCTCCACCCAAACCAGGAATTTACATGTCGCTTTTGGTCAATCTTGCTTTTGTTGACCCAAATAAATTTGGCACGACAAAACCTTTGAATTTTGGGACGACAAAAGTGTGGGGCCCAAAAAGAATTCAACCTGAAAATTCTAGAAAAGTCACGTTACATACTTTGCATATTTACAATGTCGCACCAAATTTTATTTCATCATTTTTATTTATCTTTTTAAAATAATAATAAAACGTAATTTTGAATACAAAATACAAAATGGGACGACAATTCTTTTGTATATTAGGGACGACATTGTCGTCCCCTAATAATTCGTGGGCAAAAAAATGTATGCAGCAAATGCAGTTTTTCCAGATTTTTTTTCGGGAAAAAATCTACCAAAACAAATACAACCTGTAATTAATCACAATCCACAATACCAATTCGACAATATTATACAATACCAAATTACTAAACGAATCGAATAACATTCCACAATTCCACGATACCATTCAACAAATATGATACAAAGTAAACTACTCTTAAACTATACAATGCGCAAATTTCCTAAATAACATGTCTCAAACTAACAAGTCACAAGCTTATAAAGCTAACATGTCTCAAAATTATAAAGTTAACATAAATCCAAGATAACATTCGAAAAATTCAATAACATTCGTCGCCCGGCCGTCCCAAACACCCCGACGGGTCCCTACCGTCTCCAAACACTACACATAAAACCATAGTTAAACAAACTATTGTCGCCCCAAAACACATTGTCGCATTCAAATTAATTAATTAAAACTTAGCACCCACATTGTCGTATCCAAAACACATTAACAAAATAAAAAAAATAAAGTCACTTACCAACACAAAAGGTGGTGGTGGTGGACAAGGTACTGCGTTGTTGGTGGTGGAGCTGCGGCGGTGGTTCACGGTGGTGAGCTGCTGCTGCGGTGGACCATCTAATCAACACAAACACAACATAAAACCATAGTTAATCAAACCATAATTAAAGAAATTAAATAACAAAACCAAATAAAACAAAAAATACCTTTAAATGTAACAAAATAACAAAAATTATACAAGTTGTGTGATGTAAAGTGGTGCGGTGTAATTGATGGTTACGAGTGATAGTAGTGTTTTGGTGGTGTCGAATTGAAGAAATTAGCGATTTTTTGGGATTTTTATGGTTTTTGGCGTTTTAATGTGTTGTTTGTGGTGGTTTTTTTATTTACTAAGTGTTGAGAGAGAAGAGAAGTAGATCTATATCAATTATTGGTGTAAATTTGGGACGACCAAAACGGGAATTGTATATCTGCCGCCCTATTTGCTTTTTGCCCAAATATTTGGCGCGTTGTTTTAAATTTTCGGGAAATTTTTTTGTCAAAATGGTACGACATTGTCGCCAGTTGTTTTTTCTTTTCTTTATCTTTGTATATTAAAATGTGTTTAGAATATTTAATAAATACTATATAAATTAAATTTGTTATAAAATTTTAATAATTTTAAAATTAATTAAATTAGTTATAAAAAGTTTAAATAAATTAAAAATAATTTAAATTAGTAACAAAAAATTTAAGAAATTTAAAAATAATTTAAATTAGTTATAAGAAATTTAAATAATTTAAATTAGTTAAAAAATATTTAAATTGCTCGAAAATGATTTAAAATTAATTATAAATTTTTTAAACGACCAAGTATAGGTGTTGTGGTATACGTATCATGTTAAACGACCAAGTATAGGTGCTATGGTATAATGATCATGTTAAATGACCAAGTAGTATAGGTGCTATGACATAACGTGATCATGTTAAACGACCAAGTATAGGTGCTATGGCATAATGATCATGTTAAACGACCAAGTATAGTGTGCTATGGCATAATGATCATGTTAAACGATCAAGTATAGGTGCTAATGCATATGTATCATGTTAAACGACTAAGTATAGGTGCTATGGCATATGTATCATGTTAAACGACCAAGTATAGGTGCTATGACATAATGATCATGTTAAACGATCAAGTATAGGTGCTATGGCGGCATTATCATGTTAAACTAAGAGTATAGGTGTTGTGGCATACGATCATGTTAAAACGACCAAGTATAGGTGCTATGACATAATGATCATGTTAAACGATCAAGTATATAGGCAAGGTGCTATATGGCATACACGTGATCATGTTAAATCCAATTTGTATAGGTGTTATGGCATACCGTATCATGTTAAACTTACCAAGTATAGGTGCTATGGCATAATGATCATGTTAAACGACTCAAGTATAGGTGCTATGGCATACGATCATGTTAAATCGACCGCAGTGGTGCTATGGCAGTGCCATGTTACGACCAGTAATTAAGTATGCTATGGCATACGTGATCATGTTAAATCGACTCAAGTATAGGTGCTATGGCATAATGATCATGTTAAACGATCAAGTATAGGTGCTATACACGTATCATGTTAAATCCACCAAGTATAGGTGTTGTGGCATACGTATCATGTTAAATGACCAAGTATAGGTGCTATGGCATACGTATCATGTTAAACGATCAAGTATAGGTGATGGTATCATGTTAAACGACCAAGTATAGGTGCTATGGCATAATGATCATGTTAAACGACCAAGTATAGGTGCTATGGTATACGTATCATGTTAAACGAATTGGTGGGTATAGGTGCTATGGTATACCGATCATGTCAAACGATCAAGTATAGGTGCTATGGCATACGATCATGTTACCCACGTATAGGTAAGGTGCTATCGTGTCATGTTAAACCATCAAGTATAGGTGCTATGGCATACGTATCATGTTAAACGATCAAGTATAGGTGCTAAGGCATAATGATCATGTTAAACGACCAAGTATAGGTGCTATGGTATAATGTATCATGTTAAAAGCGACCAAGTATAGGTGGTATGGTATAATGATTATCATGTTAAAATCTAATTAAGTATAGGTGGTATGGTATAATGATCATGTTAAACCACTGGCAAGTAAGGTGCTATGGTATACGTATCATGTTAAACTAATTGTGTATAGGTGTTATGGCATACGTATCATGTTAAACTTATCAAGTATAGGCAGGTGCTATGACATAATGATCATGTTAAACGATCAAGTATAGGCTATGGTATGTACATATCATGTTAAACGGCACTGTATAGGTGCGCTATGGTATACTGATCATGTTTAAAATGACCGTATAGGTGGTATGGTATAATGTATCATGTTAAATCCAACCAAGTATATCGACGACAAAACCGGTGACCACTCTTTTTCCGCCGTGTAATCAGCCATTATATTGTTACGTGTGTTTTGTGGGAATTGACGATTGGGTTATTTATGTTTTGTCGGGATATATAAGGAAAACTTTGCGGGAAAAATAAAGGCGGGAAACTATTGGCGGTAAAAATAATGGCGGGAAACTATTGGCGGTAAATATTTTTTTTAATTCTATAAATGTATTTAATTTTAAATTAAAGTATTTAATTATAAATATAAACTATTTAATTTTATATTTATATTAAATAAATTATTTAAATTAAATAAAAATAATTTTTTAAAATTAAATAATTTAATTAAAAACTTGTTTATAAAGTTTAAAAAAAAATAGATTTTCAGTTTGGGACGACAATGTCGTCCCAAAGTGTTTGGCGGGTTCAAAAATAATGGCGGGATGTATTTAATTTTCGTGAAAAGTTATTTATAAAGATTTTAAATACTAAAAAATGAAATAATTACAAAATGGGACGACATTGTCGTCCCAAACTGTGTGGGCCAAAAGCTCTTTGTTGACTGCTATTTTTGTTGAAAATGTGTGGGACCTACGTGCAATTTGGGACGACAAAGTCGACCCAAATAATTTGCCCGTCCCCAAACGATGATTTTGGTGTAGTCACGCTCTCTCACCGTGGATTCTTCGTCATCTTCTCCTATGGTTTTTATGGCCGAATCAGGTACTACTCGTCGCCCTTATAATGTTCAAGTTAAGTCTTGGAGGCCGTGTTATAGTTTTGCTAAAGGCTCGTGTCGTTTCGGTAACGATTGCAAATTTGTTCATGACGCATGGTAAAACCTGGTGACAATCATGGCTCTCAAATGACGGGTAATAACACAGAGGATGTGTTAGTCAAACTAGGGATAACTACCAATGTGGGAGATACTGCTAGCCATGATAATCGAATCGTTGGACATTCTCGTGGCTCTCAACCCACTATTCACCTTTAAGTCAGTCTTTCATGCTTCTGCTGGCCAAACAATGGTCCTTCCTAGCCCAGTTTATTATCCTACTTTGGCCCAACAGTTTAGCCCGATACCGCCTGTTAGTATCCCACCTGATTTCTCCTATCCACCGGCCCAACAGTTTGTTCCAGCCCAGTCAATTGGTTATTAGGTCTTAAGCCCACCCAGTCCGTGTTCCTATTGTTCAAACAGCTCTCATCGGTCAACGGGACCCACGACCCTCGACGGATACCACATTACCTCATGCTTTTACTGCCGAGATGCTTCATGATCCCGCTACTGGCGTCTAGAATATGGATACAAGTGTGAGCTCTCATCTTAATGATTTGGTTACTAGTCTTAGTGAAGTTTTTAATTCGTGTATATATTGTCTGTCTCGGTTGGTGCCGGTCATTCTATACCCGTCACCAACACGAGCCATAGTATTTTGCCAACTCCCTTTAGATCTCTTCATCTAACTAACATTCTTATTACTCCCCATATTGTAAAAAATTTAATTTATGTCCGTCAATTTTTTCGTGACAATAATTGCACTGTTGAATTTGATACGTTTGATTTTTCTGTTAAGGATTTCATGACTCGTCGTATGCTTCTCTGATGTGATAGCACGAGGGATCTTTACCCGGTCACGGCTCCGTCTCCGATTCCTCATGCCTTTCTTGTCAGTTACCATACGTGGCACCAACGTCATGGACATCCAGGAAGTGAAGTGTTACGTCGTCTTATTTATAATAATTTTATTTTGTGTAATAAAGAGAAACCTCCCGTTACTTGTTATGCTTGTCAGCTTGGCAAACACATGAGGCTTCCGTTTGTTAGTTCGGATACTGTGGTTACTTCTTGTTTTGACATTATTCACTCGGATTTATGGACTTCATCCATTCTAAGTCTTTCGGGTTTTAAATACTATGTCTTATTTTTGGATCATTATTTGCTTTTTGTTTGGGTTTATCCATTGATAAATAAATCTGATATTTTGTCTAAATTTATATTGTTTCGTAACTATGTTCATACTCAGTTTAAGTGTGAAATCAAATCATTTCAGTGTGATCATGGTGGTGAATTAGACAACCGCAACTTACCTAAACTTTTTGCCGACAATGGCATTCAGTTTCATGTTTCATGTCGGAAAACATCTCAACAAAATGGTAAGTCCGAAAGAATGGTTCGCACCATCAATAATCTCATTCGGACTTTACTTTTTTCAAGCAAATCTTCCACCAACGTTTTGGGTTAAATCTCTTAATATGGTCGTTCATTTACTCAATATTTTGCCTTCCACCATTATTACCAATGACATACCTTATACCCGTTTATTTGGCAAAAACCCGGACTATAGCCTTTTACGTACATTTGGGTATCTATGTTACCCTCACCTATATCCTAATCATAAACTTGAACCTCGCGCTACACCCTCAATATTTTTGGGACATGCTTCCAATCATCGGAAGTATCGTTGTCTTGAATTAAACATAAATAAAATCATTCTTTCCCACCATGTTACTTTTGATGAAACTATTTTTCCATATGGCTCTACTCAACCCACCTTGGCACCTACGTACACATTTTTGGATGACTCACCCACTATAATCACTCCCATAATTCAATCCGGCTTCCGTAGTGCAACCCATTGAACCTACGACCCCAATTCAACAACCCACACCGGCCCAACATGATACGACCCAACACCAAACACCAAACCCATCACCCTTCGCGGCCCAATCACAACTCTTGACCTAACACCAAACTACCACAACCCAAAATCAATAAATTATTTTCACTACCCGAACCCCGTCTCAGTTCATCACATGGTCACTCGTTATCGTGTTGGGACTAATCATCCTACTTAGCGTATCACTTTAAATATGTCTTCGTGTCACCTTTACCAAAACCATATCATGATGCGTTTAAGGGTCTAAATTGGCAAAATTCTATGTGTAATAATATAATGTACTTATTAAAAACAAAACTTGGACTCTAGTGCCTCGACCCACGAACACCAATATTGTTCATTGCATGTGGCTTTTTCACCATAAGTATTTGCCTGATGGCACGCTTAGTCGCTACAAGGATCGTCTTGTGGCGAATGGTAGTACTCAATTAGAGAGGGTTGATGTTGATGAGACATTTAGTCCGGTTGTTAAACTGGGTACTATTCAGACTGTTCTTAGTTCTGTTGCTTCTTGAAATTGGCCGATTCATCAGCTTAATGTTAAGAATGCTTTCTTGCATGGTGATTTATTTGAGACGGTTTATATGCATCAGCCTCCGGGGTTTCGGGATTATGTGCATCATGATTATGTGTGTTTATTACAGCGGTCTCTCTATGTGATCAAGCAGGCCCTCGAGATTTTCAGGGTTTTGCATCTTATATTACTTGGGTTGGGTTTCATTATAGTTGTTGTGACTTATCTCTATTTATATACAGACACGGGATGGATAATGCTTATTTATTATTATATGTTGATGATATTGTGCTTATTGTTTCTTCTAAGACTTTGTTGTAGCAGATTATTCGTTCCTCACATAAGGAGTTTTCTATGATAGATCTCGGTTCCCTTAATTATTTTCTAGGTATTTCTGTTACGCGTTACAACAATGTTCTTATCTCAGCGCAAATATGCCGTTGAGATTCTTGAGAGAGCACATATGGCTTCTTGTAATCCTAGTCGGACTTCTGTTAATACTAAGTCTAAGTTGAGAGATGCTGGTGATCCAATATCTAATATGATTTTATATCGGAGTCTTGCAGGTTTTCTTCAGTATCTTACTTTCACTCGCCTAGATATTTCTTATGATGTTCAGCAGATTTGTCTTTATATGCATGATCCTCGGATTCCTTATTTCTCGGCTCTTAAAAGGATTTTGTGGCATGTTCTAGGTACATTAGATTATGGGCTTCAGTTATTTGCATCTTTTACTACATCATTGGTTGCTTATTCGGATGCGGATTGGGCTGGTTGTCCTACTACTAGGAGGCCGACTTCAGATTACTGTGTCTTTCTTGGAAACAACTTACTCTCTTGATCCTCTAAGCGTTAACCGACGCTTTCTCGTTCTAGTGCAGATGCAGAGTATCGTGATGTTGGCAATGCTATTCCTGAGACGTGTTGGTTGCGGAATCTACTTCGTGAGTTACATACACGTTTATCTTCCGCTACGCTTGTCTACTATGATAATGTTAGTGCTATTTATTTATCTTGCAATCCGGTTCAGCATCAATGTACGAAGCACATTGAGACTGATATACATTTTTTTCGAGATTTGGTTGATGCGGGTCAGGTTCGTGTTCCTTCATGTTATCAGTATGCGAACATTTTTGTGGAAAACTAGAAGGAGGGGTTGAATAGTTTTACTGATTAAAACTTCATTTTAAAATATTTAGATCGACTCATGTCAATCTATATAATATGTGTGTTGGATATTGATAGATAAGTATATAAGTAAGTAATGTAAAGATAAAGAGTAAAGGAACACAAACCATGACACAAGTATTTATAGTGGTTCGGCTACAAGGACACCTTCCTTGCCCTACTCCACTCCCCGAGTACCCCACTCGAGAGTTTGTAAGAACTACTGATAGCATCAAATAGTCCTGAGTTTCTAAGCATTAATTTCCCCCTTTATCATCACATTTTGAATATATTATTAGTGAAAACGTCCTTATTCCTTGTTATTTCATTTCAGGACACATTCGAAGTAAGGAAACTGCAACTAAACGTTTTCAAGAACTATTGATTCAATTTACTTGTAATTACGGCGTAACCAAGTGATGAAGTTACGACGCAACTAGAGATTTCGAAGACTCCGGCGTAACCCTCAGAGTAGGTTACGCCGTAACCACTGTTTACAAAGACTACGGCGTAGCTATCAGCTTAGGCTACGCCGTAACAAATATTTACACTGGATTACAGCAGCTACGGCGTAACACCAAATTAAGTTACGCCGTAGCCAATGGATAAGCACTGAATATTAAAGGAAGTTACGGCGTAACTATCTAATTAGGTTACGCCGTAACTATTTTGAAGCCTATATATAGTCGATGATTTCATCAGTATTGGATATCTCTCTTTTTCCAAATCTTCTAGGGTTTGGGGAGATCAAAACACAGAAGAAGAAGCATGGTTTAGGAGCATGAATAACGAAGTTCTCGTCTACGATTTTCTTTGTATTCGAGTTTGGATTCTTTTTATATTTTTCTAGATCTTATATTATGAATTCATGATATTAATTAAAGTTTGCATTTATGTTATTGTTATTCTCTATAATTCTTTATAGACATTTGCTAGTCTTTTCATAGATCGCTAGCCTTGGTAGTATCTAAAGGGCTGGGAGATATGACCAACTGACCCCAGTCTGATAGATAGCGAAGTATTGGAGGAATTGGCCATAGTACGACCACTCTTCGTGTGCGAATCGACCAAAGGATCACTTATCAAGTGGAGGTACTTAAGAGGTTAGGGGGAATCTAAGTTCCTAACAGCCGGGTTCCCACCGTCTAGATCTAGTAGATATGGTGCTTAATGACTGCTATTAGGTTGCCGAATGATCCCGGTGACCGCCTATCTTGGTAAGGAATCTAAGAACCATAGGCCATGATGAATCGACCAAAGGAGTCTGGTGATAATTAACCACTATATTGAATCTTGGTATAGGGATTCAATTCATATTTGTTTTCTTTATTAAGCTTCGTTTATCTTTCTCTTTTACCTAAATTTCTGGTGTCTGTAGAATAATTGCACAGCTAAGGATTATATCAGTTTTGTCTACCCATATATTACCTATGTTTTATCTAATCATCTTAGTTCTTTCAAGGTCACAGCTCTCTTGGGACGATACTCGGATTTACCTAAGGCTTTACTACATCTGATCAGGTACTCTTCCCGTTAGTATGTGTCTATCCTAAGTTATTCAAGTTTTATAAATATTAAAAGCAGGATGAAATAGCACATAAGCTTTTTGGCGCCGCTGCCGGGGAGCAGTTAATGAAAAGATCTAAGGTATTTCATATTTACCTCATTAAGAGATTTGAGCACTCCCGTAAGGTACTTTTTTAATCTCTCCTATTATAATATTACATAATTAGAATTCTGACGCTATTAGTTACGGCGTAACTATTTCATCTAGTTATGACGTAACCTTATTGCAACTTATTAAATTTTTTTAATAAAATCTTTTTGACTATCTAGTTACGACGTAATCTCTTTATTAAGAGTTACGACGTAAACACTATATAATCAGATTTTTATATAAAAATCTGACATTTGACTAAAATTAATTACGGCGTAACCCTTAATTGGATTACGACGTAACCCTTTCACTACCTATTGAATTTCTAATAATATTAGTTACGTACGTAACTAATTTATCTAATTACCAGTAACTATTATAGCGGTATAAAAACCTTTCTGAATAAAAACTAGGTTTTACACACACTTTCACCGCCCACACAAACAGTAAAATTTTCTCTCTGAAAAATTTTCATCGATATCACTTCATCTAATCCATTTTCATGGCTGGTAAGACCTATCTTTACTCTTTTTGATTTATTTCTTTTGATTATTTCAATTAGGGTATTATTTTAATATTTTAGAGATCTTGCCCATTCAAATTAATTTTTGATGTTGGAATGATTAATTGATAGTTTTGATAATTTCCCCATGTTATTTTGATTCGTGTGCTATTACTACGGGTTGATTTGAGTGTTTTGGCTTTATTAAAATAGGGTTTTAGGGCAAACACAAACTTAGTGGGTTAGGCGCGGTCCTTCAGCACTATTAGATTAAAAATATATCGAAACTTTTCACCCTTGATAAAAATTGATGGTTCCAGCGTAATCTATAGCGTAATCAATTGATCTCGTGGTGCTGGGAAGTGTTACGACGTAACTGGGTATTAAGTTACGCCGCAACCTATATTACTGTTATTACGGCGTAGCAGTAGGTCATAGCTACGCCGTAACCATTGAAATTTTCTAATTACGGTGTAACTCTTATGATGGTTACGCCGTAACTTAACATCAGTATGGTCTGCACTTACTGTCTCTTGTCTTGCTTTTTAGGTGCAAACAACCCCGCGAACTGGCCTAGGTTTTTAGCACACCCCAATGCTGGTATTAGGAAACTGTGCATGGAGGAATATGAGAAATTGATGGCAAAGGATATCAGTCAGCCCGAGGCTCTTAACTTTGAGGCATTCGGTACTTTGGCAAATGGAAAAGCTAGTCGGAGATTGAGAAAGTTTTGCAAGATCAAGTTCTCATATCTGATGGGGATTTCACATGTACTGCTTGGTTGAGGTTGTTTAGGATCACGGAACCGGTCATTCTGGAATACGTTCGTGAATTCCTTGCTAGTGTGGAGTTTGATACTGAGGTTGTTAATGATGAAGAGAATTCTTTGTTTTTCCAGCTTGGGGGTGTTTGGAGGAAATTGACTCTTAGGGAATTTACCATGCGAATGGGTTTGTACACGGAGGAGGAGATGGAGAATGAGGCTTTTAAGCGGTTCTATAACACATGCTGGAGAAGAAGGGACGAGAATCAGGACCTTGCTGCTTATTTTGATCAAATTGCTGTCTCAGGGGGTATAATCCGAGGAGCCCTCCATCGTATGTTATGGTGAGGAGCCCCATTCGAACAGGTCACCGCCTTCTTGCTTGCTCGATTCGAGCAAGGCATTCAGCCAAGGAGAAGATGACCATGGATGATCTCTATCTGATGTAGGGAATGGAAGGAGGGAACACCATTGATGTTCCTTACTATTTGGCTAAGTTTATGGCCGTGGGTGCTAAGGGGTTTTCTGGTAGGAGTCCTTTGCAGGGGGCACATTTCATCGGGAGATTGGCTAGGAGTTTTGATCTCATGACCGATGAAGCTTTGGCCCGATTGACCATTGGTAGGGATACTTATTTGATTGGCCTTCCTAAGCTAGTGGAGTTTGGAATTTGAATCCAGGATGTTTATGGTGCGATTCAGCTAGCTGGGACTGCCCCTAGAAGAGAAGAAGGGGAGGCCAGTGGTGCAGGTGGTGATGCTGAGGGAGAAGCCGAGGATCAGGTGCCCAGGGGACGTAGAAGGGTACATGTGAATATTGGGGTGAGTTTGCATATTATTGATGAGAGGCTCGAGGGAATGTCGACCCACTTTAGCGGGGAGATCGAAAACCTCGAAGTGGGTATTTATGCTCTTAGTAACCAGTTTGAAGGTTTTTCAGGTACTTTGGATCAGGTGAACCAAGCCCAGCAGGATTTCTTCCGTTGGAATGCGGATCGGACAAGCCAGATGCTGCAGCATATGCACTTGAGTCACCCCAGGTGGGAAGGTCCAGAGTACGTATACCAACCCGATGTCCCCAATCTTGGCGTCCAAGGAGGAGTGGCCTACATGCATCCAGGGGCCACTCCTGGAAGCACCACAACCACTCCATTTGATCCTTCTCAATTCCACTCCATGGACCATGATCTTCCTGGGGACGAGTGATTTCCCCATTTGATGAAACAATTTGAAACAATTTTAAAACTATTTGAAATTCAAGTCTGTAATAACTTAACTATGTGGATATTTGCTTGTTCTATTGTTAATTTTACCTGTCGGGTACAGAATTTTCCTGGTATGCTGTGCAGGTTTTGATTATGTGACACAGTTACGGCGTAATCTTATGATTTAGTTATGCCGTAACCCCTGCTGCAGTAGGGAATCTTGGAAGCAACACACTTAGTTAAGGTCAATTCCAGATTCAACACACATTAGCCACCCAATGACCCACCTTCAACCTTTAGTGAGACATCTTGAGCAACCATTCGAGAGGGGAGTTTATTTCTTTCTTGATTATTTTTCATTTCTATCTTATTTTTCCTTTTTCTTTGTACAAATGGGACTTGTACACTTCAAGTGGGGGGATAGGAATAGAAATGAAGTGTATGATTACTTAGCTTACTTGCCCTAATTTTCTAGTTGGTTTTAAAAATTTTAAGCTTATTTGAAATTTTTTTGTCATGTTTTTAACCAAATTAGAATCACATAAAAGCCGAGCACACTTTAACCCTTATTGCCATTGGTAAGATTTAGCCTTTCCGTTTCCCCCATTTTACCCTAATCTACCATAAATTGAGTGTGCTGATAGTATTGTAAACTTTAGAACTTGGCTTTTACATCACTTCGAGACCATAGACGAGTAGTGTATCAAGGTGCATTTGGAAAAGGCAATTTGAAAAAAGTAAATGTTTTAGGATTTCACCCCAAATAGCCTATATGTGTTCACTTGTGTGCGTTTATCTATTAGTCGCATTGGCTTTTCGACCCCCGTGTTAACCCTATTTGTTGCACTCATCTTTAGTGCAAGATACCCCTAGTTACACCCTTTTGAGCCTATCCTTTCATTTCATAACCCTTATTTTCGTTACAACCTTACACCTTAGCATACCGTGTAGTTTTACCTTTTTACCTAGAAGCCATTGTTCACCCTAGTTTGAGGTTCAAATAAAGAAGCGTATAACATCTCGCTAAAGATCTCTGAAGACCCCAAGTAATCACCTTATGCTCAGTTCAAGTGGGGGAAATATATATCATTGTATCTCAAGCATATCGTAGTATATGCAAAAAAAAATAAATAAAAAAAAATTGAAGCATGATTGTTTATAGTGCAAAAAAGTATAAGCACTACGTAAATTGGCATTGAGAATAATCTTCTCGATCACGTTCGAAGGTTGGAAGAATAAGTTCAAGAATAATTTTGGAGGATTCCGGAGGCATGCACTGACCATTTGAAGACGAACCTTGAATTATTGGTTTGATGATGGCAACTCTCGCTTTAAGCTAAAACTATTTGTTTTCTTTTTTACTTTTCACCCATTAAATATGCCATGCCTATCCTTACCATTTTTGTCGTAAAGCGTGTCTAGGTGATGCAAGAGCAATCCTTGATGCCTTGGCCATGGATTTGGTCATGTATCATTGATTTTGTCCACTTCGCCGTGACACGTTAGTAATGACACCACCCCTAAGCCTTTGAAACTCAACCCAACATTGCTTTCTAAAATTTGTCTTAACCTTAGCTCTAGTGGTGGAGTTGTGTGTAATTGCAAAGCTTATGATAGAATACTACTACTATGTCCGTAATTGAGTGTTCACCCGAAATTAACACTTAGAATTGGATGAGTGAGAGTGTTTTCGTTCCCATTTCGTGAGGTTTTCAGTTCTTATTAATATTCTAGCATGGAATTCAAAACTCGCAAGATTCGTCATGGATGTATCTTTTGCAGTCTAAATTAGTCTACTTGAGGGCAAGTAGAGTTTAAGTGGGGGGATATTTGATAGCATCAAATAGTCCTGAGTTTCTAAGATTTAATTTCCCCCTTTATCATCACATTTTGAATATATTATTAGTGAAAACGTCCTTATTCCTTGTTATTTCATTTCAGGACGCATTCGAAGTAAGGAAACTGCAACTGGACGTTTTCAAGAACTATTGATTCAACTTTCTCGTAATTACGGCGCAACCAAGTGATAAAGTTACGACGCAACTAGAGATTTCGAAGACTCCGGCGTAACCCTCAGAGTAGGTTACGCCGTAACCACTGTTTACAAAGACTACGGCGTAGCTATCAGCTTAGGCTACGCCGTAACAAATGTTTACACGGATTATATAGCACCACGTAACACCAAATTACGCCGTAGCCAATGGATAAGCACTGAATATTAAAGGAAGTTACGGCGTAACTATCTAATTAGGTTACTGTAATATTTTGAAGCCTATATATAGTCGATGATTTCATCAGTATTGGATATCTCTTCTTTCCCAAACCTTCTAGGGTTTGGGGAGATCAAAAACAGAAGAAGAAGCATGGTTTAGGAGCATGAATAACGAAGTTCTTGTCAACGATTTTCTTTGTATTCGAGTTTGAATTTTTTATATTTTTTCTAGATCTTATATTATGAATTCATGATATTAATTAAAGTTTGCATTTATGTTATTGTTATTCTCTATAATTCTTTATAGACATTTGCTAGTCTTTTCATAGATCGCTAGCCTTGGTAGTATTATAAGCTTGGTAGTATCTAAAGGGCTGGGAGATATGACCAACTGACCCCAGTCTGATAGATAGCGAAGTATGGGAGGAATTGGCCATAGTACGACCACTCTTCGTGTGTGAATCGACCAAAGGATCACTTATCAAGTGGAGGTATGTTGGATCGATATACTTTAATCAAACTAACTTAACTAGCTTGTTAAGGTTTAATAACCTCGGATAAATCCTAAGTTATTAACAAAGAAACAATGAGCAATCTTTATCAAGGCGCGAATTTACTTAACAAAGCTAAGAATTACTTTTATTATAAACTCTAAATCGCTTATTATGCATACTCTAAAACAACTCTAAGATTATCGAACTTCTCTCTAAAACACTAAATAACTTGTGAATTCGTAAACTCTAAAACTCATAAACTCGTAAACTCGTATATCTAATGCCAATCTAGGAGTCCTTTTATAGGCTCAAGAATATCCTAGTCGGTTTACAAATTGTAACCTTATACGACAAGTAATCTAAACATAGAATATTCTATAGTTACAATACTTTCCATAAACGAATATAATGTTTTTTGTTCTTGCAAGATTGACTTCATAGTGCAAGACTTTGACTTTATCTTTAGCAGTACTTTGACTCTTTGACTTTTTCCAGATTACTTTGTACCTACAGTATTTCATATCTTCAGATTTCTTATCTTCAGACTTTCATATCCCAACAATCCTCCCCTAACTTGAATTCTACTTGCTCGACTTCAAGTTCCTTTGTGAATTTATCTTAACATTCCATCATGAAGGACAGATTGTTTCTTTAGTCTTTGAATTATATCTCTGTAGTGTTTGTGCTTGTCAAAATATCTTTAGAATTATTCTTTCTCAAGCAGATCCAAGAAGCTCCATCTTTTCAGCAACACAACAACATATGACAATTTGTACTTTAATTCAGTTTAAGTTGCATACTATTCTTATCACTTCCAGGTGTGTTAACTCCTGTGAGAGGTGAATCATTGAAAATTTAACGGATTTAGATCTCTTTACCAAAGCCATTAACTCTGGAGTAGCCAAATGTTTTGGTATGTAAGACCATGGTACATTGATAACCATATGATTTTTAGCAAATCATCATCCAGATTTGAGTTGTCTTTACCAAAAGCTGTACCCTTCTGGACTAGTTAGTTCTTCTATCTAATGGTGAACTAATTACCAATAATGGTTTTTCCACAGCCTTTACCACAAGCCATTTCTTGTGGGCTAGCCAACTCTTCACATAAACTGATATGGTGAGTTGATCACCATACAACTTATTAGCAAGTTTTCAACTAAAAACGGATTTGAAATATCTTTACCAAAGCCGTTTGCTCATGGATTAGCCAATCCTTTTGTAGCCATGGTGGATTGATGACCTATTGATGTTGCCATCTCAAAAACCATTTATTTCACTTAACCTTTGTTTCAAAAATATTTGTTACTTTGCAAAAGGTTTCTTTCAAAAATCACAACTGGTTTAAAAATTGCAAGCAGTACTTTGATGAAAGTACTGTTTGATCAGCAGTACTTTGAATAAAGTACTGATTTATCAAAAATAATTTATTCAATGAAATTCATACCAGTTATTCATCATCTTCAGTAATGGTAGTCCAGTTGATAAACAAATTGATGACCATGCAAGCAGTTTCATTATCCTCTTCTACTTCCAATCCGTGCTCTAGCATTCTTCTCATGAGCTCAACTGTGAGAGGATATCTTCTGTTTACAAACATGTATATCATTGTACCATTTTCCAGCTCTAAAACATGAACCTGGACTCTTCAAAGAATCTCCAGCAAACAATTTCCCAATTTTCTTGATTCTTCCAAATATCATCAGTGCTCTCTTCTTCTGTTTCCCATGCAGTTGTGAGATCTCCAAGTAAAACTAAACCAATCCCTTCTAATGGATTATGTTCAAAGTAATCTTTCACTACATGATATAAATAGAATAGATCCACTCTATCTATAATGTGCAATAAGTCCCATAGCCTATTGAAAACTTTGAAGCTTTCATCTTCTTTATGAAAAATCATATAATCTGCATCTTTAGATTCCACAACTTCAAAAGCACTAATCTGAGATCTGTTCATCTTCATGTCAGCATCTTCTTTTGAATATTCAAAATCTACCACTCTAAGATAATTCCTTAGTTCATCCTTAGTCTCAGATCTTAATTCAACTTTTTCTTTCTTTGAAAACTGAACATCTGTAACATCAGTTTTCCTTTTTCTTTTTAAACTCTTCTTCCTTTCTTCTTCAGTCCAATTAGCCTCTTCTCTAAAATCTTTGATGCCTGCAACACTCTTCTTATAAGCCTCTGTCTCAAAGATCATATAATCTTTTCATGTCAATATAATTCAGCTTCTGCAATCCTTTATATCCTCGACCTTTCAAATAAGCCATCATAGCATTCATGTCTTTAGCTAAATTAGGTCTTCTTGGCATATATCTAACAGGAGTAGGTGACTGTAATGGTTCAGCAGCTTCAGCATCTAATTCATCTTGTAACTTCTTAGCTGCTTCTTCATTAATCGCCTCTTCATTAGTAACTTCAGCCACTACTTCAGCATTAAGTTCTTCTTGTATTTTTCTAGCTGCAGCTTCATTCCTAGCAACTTCAATTGCTCTAAGTTCTGCCAAAGTTAGTTTCTTTTTCTTGGTTTCTACCAGAACACCTTTCCCTTTATCTTTAGGATCAATTGCAGGTTGAGAAGTTCTTTGTTGTTCTTCTTCTTGTACTTCTCGAATAGTAACACCACCTCTTGGTTGTGATAAATCTTCTAAAATTGTAGCAATGAACTCATCATCACTTGCAGAATGGATGGGTTTGAATGTAGCTTCCTCTTCTTGTATAACAGTTGTAGAGGGACCAACTTCTTCTTCAAAATTCAATACTTTTGGAGTTATTAACTCTTGTCTGAAAGATCCTTGTTGTTGAAGAGATACTTTGTTGTTCAGACCTTGATCTTCAGTACTTTTAACTTGAACTTGTTCCTCAGTATCTTGAATGATCTTTTCTTCAGTCTTTTCAGCACTTTCAGGTTCATTCTCTTTAACCACATCTTCTTTCAAGTTTTGTTCTTCTAAATTCCTCCCCAAGTTGACAGAAGATGGTTTATGAACCTTTCTGCCTTTTGGTGTCTTCTTCTTAAATTTCCTTCGGCGTTTGTGTTCTTCCTTAACCCATAGGCGATATCGTTTAATAAAAGGTGCAACATAATTCTTTAACCTTTTATACTTGACCTTCAACCTCTTAATTTCTGTAGCCTGATCTTCAAAAGATTTCTTCAACCTTGTCAATTCCCTTGTTAAAGCATAATTGTTGAGAATTTGACCTTCAGGTTCCATAGTTGGTTCATCTCCTCCAGATGACAAAGGTTCTTCATGTGGAGATACCGGTGGAGATGGTTGTGGAGATGGAGATGGTGGGACTGCAATATGTTCATGATCGCTCTGTGAAGCAAGTATCGTGTAGCAGACCTTGAGATGCAGTATGTTGAGAAGCAGTACTTGCAGATGCAGTACTTGCAGGTGCAGTACCTTCACTATCTTCATCTTCTCCAGCTTCAGCTCGAACAGCTTCAACAATTTCCATCATAGAAGGAGTTAATGGAGTATCTTGTCCTCTGAATAATTCACTTCTTCTTGCCATAAAAGTAAAAATCTTTGATTGTTGGACAATAACAGGCAGTAAGTCTGTAGGTTTTGGTACATCAGCAAGTTGCTTGTTCAAGAAAACCTATATAAACCTTGGGTACATTAGCCATTTAGACCCATGTGAAATATGTGAGAGCATTCCATCCAGTATTAGCCGTGAGAAGTTAAAAACCCGATTTGTAGCTAACCCAACTATAGCCGATGCTATATTTGACCCAAACTGCTCCCAAGAGGTACTCTTAGCACTTATGCAATGGAGCAACACATGAACCAAAAATTTCCAATGAGGACAAAATAAAGGTTTCTTGAATGTTTGTTCTATTAATGACCCTTCATAACCAAGATCCCTAAATGTATCCCAAATTAGTTGTTTGTCGAAACGGATAACCCCTTCTTCATCACCAAATAATAAATCATCTCTAATAGAGGCTTCTGTAATCATCACAGTTCTTCCAGCAACTGTTGATCGAACATAATATTCATCATTCTCCATGTTATCCCTAGCATTAGCCCAAAATTCTTGAATCCAAGGTGCAATGATATCTGGCTCTACTAAAAGAGCATAACTGATTGGCGACCAAGTAAGATAATCAATCATATCGTGAAAAACCACATTCGTCTCAGTCTTGTCCAAATTTGCCACCGATATGCTTTGAAACAATAGAGGACGATTCGCCATTGTTGATTATGTAAGCACAATAAGAATTGTAATCGAATAATATAGAGATGATGAGAGAAATATGGAAAAGATGCTAAAGTATCAATATAAGAGGGAAAATCGGAAAGAAGTTATTTATAGGTGAGATTTGAAAATCACGCACCCATAATAACAAAGTTATCGTTATTATTAATTACCCTTCAATATAACCGTTGGAACAGTACTTTAATAAGACAAACAGTACTTTCCACGTAAGCAGTACTTTCCCAAGCAGTACTTTCCAAGCAGTACTTTAAGGAAAAACATTACTTTTCCAAATTCTTCTGTAAACACTAAGTATACATAAATATCCTCCCCTCAAGCAATGCACAGGACTATACTAATACTAAATAGTCCTCCCCGCAAGCTTCTTGTAGAAAGCTTTGTGTTGTTTACCCTTCTTGCATGCCAAGCATGATTGATCATTCTTGTAAGTGTTTGAAGGTAAACCTCTAACTAAATTGCCTTTGACCAGTTTTTTGATTTTCTTGAAATTAACATGGCCCAATCTTCTATGCCATTGATGTGCCTCTTCAGATGTTGCTTTAGCCACCAAACATGTGGCTCTTCCATAAGAATGTAGACTCTTCATGTCTAAACTATACACATTATTTGTCCTTGGTACACTAAGTACTACCAAGTCATCAGCAACAGGCTTAAAGTCAGAGGAAAGGATGAGACATTCTGGTCGTGAATAACACAGGATGCTTTTTATCAAAGATTTGAGAGACTGATAATAGGTTGAACTTAAGCTCCTTCACATATCTAACATTCTCAAAATCTATAAGCCCTGCTTTGATAGTTCCTTTTCCAGTCATCTTTCCTCCATTGGGATCATTCCCAAATGCAACTCTTCCTCCACTAATATTTCTAAAATCGACAGATCTCTTTGTCTCTGTCATACTTCCAGAGCAACCACTATCCACAATTAGATGATCTTTAAGCTCTTCTTCTGGGTTGCCCTGCACACAAAGAAAAGAGTTAGTGATTTTAGGAACCCCCATTATGACTTGTGTTCCCCTTGTGGAGTTACAAACTCAAATTCTTTGAGTATGTAATGTCCACTATCTTTCAAATGATGATCCAGAATTATCTTTTGATCTTTAGCATGTGGTTATTCAAAACTTTCTGGTTTTTCAACACAACTCTCTTTTACAATTCTATTCTCTTTTTCTTGTATCACAAAAACATCTGATTCACATTTTTTTGAAAGTACTGTTTGTCCCTCTGCAGTACTTTCCCTCTTAACCCATTCTGGTTTAACACGTAGTTCCTGTGATCTAGATCCCCTATGTGAATTGTAATACCTTCTAGGTTGACAGTGAGATCTCCTAGGATTCCTATTCCAAGTAGTGTGATCAGTACCTTGTTTTTGAGCAAGCATTTTGAGAAAGTACTGGTCCAGTGATAACAGACTTTGGAAAGTACTGTGAGATACTGAAGGTTTTGAAAAGATCTTCTCTGATGGGTATCTATGATCGATGAGAAATTTCGTGATTAACCCTATTTGAATTATTCCAAACCTGGTTTGTGCTCTCTAGGTTTCTGGTTGGCAGACCGTTCTTTGAAATTTTCTAAGGTATTCTGAGTGATGTTCACAATCCTTAATTAGATGAGTAGGACTAAAACACACAAAACACAGTTTTTGACCCATATTTCCAAAGTGACATCTTCTATGTCTATGCCCAAAGTTATTTTGCCTTCTTGTTGAATTATTAAACCTGTTTTGACCAAAGTTATCCCAAAAAGGTTTAGCAGTACTGTTTTGAAAAGGTTTTGCAGAAGGTATTGCTTGAGGAGCAGTACTTTGATTTGAGGGTACTGCATGACTTTGAACAATGTTTTCAACAGCTTCTTTGGGTTTTTCAGACCTAGATTGAGCTACAAGCTTTTTCCTAAACTCTAGACTGTCTACTCCAAAACGAGAAACATCAGGCCTAGGGGGTTGATGAATGCCAGTGGGATGGGGAACAACATGATAACCATTGTCTTTCTTATACTCAGGAGGTGAGTCACTTATTGAACCCTACTACTTTCTCGTGCCAAAAATGCAAAGAAAGTCGACCCAAACCAAAAAAGGCACGACATGTCGTGCCTTTTTGGTCGACCCGTTTTTGTTGACCCAAATAAATTTGGCACGACAAAACCTTTGAATTTTGGGACGACAAAAGTGTGGGGCCCAAAAGGAATTCAACCTGAAAATTCAGAAAGTCACGACATACTTTTGCAAAATAGTACGACAAT
Source organism: Chrysanthemum makinoi (assembly GCA_910596185.1). Taxonomy (NCBI): domain Eukaryota; kingdom Viridiplantae; phylum Streptophyta; class Magnoliopsida; order Asterales; family Asteraceae; genus Chrysanthemum; species Chrysanthemum makinoi. The sequence continues at coordinate 258,724,196 of OU343220.1, forward strand.
GTCGTACCAAATTTTATTTCATTTTTTTATTTATCTTTTTAAAATAATAATAAAACGTAATTTTGAATACAAAATACAAAATGGGACGACAATCTTTTTTATATTAGGGACGACATTGTCGTCCCTAATATTCTTGGTGGGCAAAAAAAATGCAAGAATGCAGTTTCCAGATTTTTTCCGGAAAAAATCTACCAAAACAAATACAACCTGTAATTAATCACAATCCACAATACCAATTCGACAATATTATACAATACCAAATTACTAAACGAATCGAATAACATTCCACAATTCCACGATACCATTCAACAAATATGATACAAAGTAAACTACTCTTAAACTATACAATGCGAAATTTCCTAAATAACATGTCTCAAACTAACAAGTCACAAGCTTATAAAGCTAACATGTCTCAAAATTATAAAGTTAACATAAATCCAAGATAACATTCGAAAAATTCAATAACATTCGGCCGGTCCCGCTGTCCCAAACACCCCGACGGTCCCAGCTGTCCCAAACACTACACATAAAACCATAGTTAAACAAACTATTGTCGTCCCAAAACACATTGTCGTACCAAATTAATTAATAAACACTTAAGGCACGACATTGTCGTACCAAAACACATTAACAAAATAAAAATAAAGTCACTTACCAACAAAAAGGTGGTGGTGGTGGAGCCGCGGCTGCTGCGGTTGTTGGTGGTGGAGCCGCGGGTGGTTCACGTGGTGAGTCGCTGCGGTGGACCATCTAATCAACACAAACACAACATAAAACCATAGTTAATCAAACCATAATTAAAGAAATTAAATTAACAAACCAAATGTTAACAAAAAAAATACCTTTAAATGTAACAAAATAACAAAAATTATACAAGTTGTGTACAGTGGTGCGTGTGTAATTGATGGTTACGAGTGATAGTAGTGTTTTGGTGGTGTCGAATTGAAGAAATTAGCGATTTTTTGGGATTTTTATGGTTTTTTTACAGTTTTTACGTGTTGTTTGTGGTGGTTTTTTTATTTACTAAGTGTTGAGAGAGAAGAGAAGTAGATCTGTATCAATTATTGGTGTAAATTTGGGACGACCAAAACGGGACGACATTGTCGTCCCTATTTGCTTTTTTTTGCCCAAATATTTGGCGCGTTGTTTAAATTTCAGGGAAATTTTGGTCAAAAAATGGTACGACATTGTCGTCCCTTTTTTTCTTTTTTTTTCTTTTTCTTTATCTTTTGTATATTAAAATGTGTTTAGAATATTTAATAAATACTATATAAATTAAAGGGCAAATTCTAAGAATGCATCTTTCGCTCAAGGTGTCATCACTTTTTAGGAAAAAAGTTGTGGTATTTTCAAAATAGACTTTGCGAATTTTAATTTTCTACTTTTCATATAAGTTCAAGTGTCCTTCAAGTTTGTGTACCCAATCATTTTTTCGACTTTTACAAATTTTACGCTTACGACCTAATCTAAGCGACTTTTTAAGAATCTTATAATTTTTTGTCCTTAGTAAAAAGTCAAAGTTACTTAAATTATTTTTATACATTTAGTTCCTTCCAGGTGGCGAAATGAATTTGCTTAAATAATATGTTTGACTTTTTTACTTTATACTTTTGTACCTTTTAGTATCTTTTTTACACTTTTCAAAATTATAATTTTAACTAAATTGTCTATTATACCCTTGTCTCTTCCATTTCCACCAATTTTTCTTTCCTCCCATTTCCACCAATATCGAATATAGCTACAGAGAAGGTTAAGTTTTT